>REGM01000177.1:141718-163379 GCA_004194415.1 Aurelia aurita
TTTAGAGGGATCGTTGGAGACTGGTTCTCCAGCTATCTCAGCAACCGTAAACAATATACATGCTGCAATAAAGCACAATCTTCCTTAGAAACTATAGAAACAGGAGTACCTCAGGGGTCAGTCCTAGGCCCAATTCTTTTCACAATATTCGTAAATGACATGGCAAACGCTATGAACGATGTTAAACCAAGACTCTTTGCTGATGATACGAACATATTTTGCTTTAGCAACAATATAAACGACTTAACTAGAGTAATTAACAGCGAACTAATCGAATTAGATGTATGGTTTAAAGCAAACAAACTGCTTATCAACACCAGTAAAACAAATCATTGTCTTTTCAAACCAAATCGAAATAAAATGATCACTAATGAATTCACAATAGAAATGGGTTCCAAACTTAAAGAAGTCAACAGTCTAAAATATCTTGGACTGCAGATAGATTGCAACCTAAACTGGAATGACCACATAGACACACTAACAAGCAGCTTAGTTAAATACTGCTCAATGTTCGCTAAGTTGCGACATTTGGTTCCAGTTGAATGTTTGAAGGCCTTATTTCTTAGCTTAGTGCAATCAAAAATAAGCTACGCCTTAGAAGTTTATGGAGTGGCAAAAGAAAGTCACTTAAAGCGACTCCAAGTACTACAAAATAGAATGCTTAAAATCTTACAGTTCAAAAATTATAGATACTCTACAAATATTCTACATAAATCCTATGGAATTTTAAAAGTCAAAGATCTCTATGAAGCAAAAATTCTAAAATTTATGCATAAAGTAGATCATAATTCAGAAAAACTTCCAACTGCATTTCAAAACTATTTTGAAACCAATGAGGACAAATATAAGTACGAAACAAGACAAAGAAAAGACTACAAACTATGCAGAACACGTAAACATTGGGGTGACCAAATGCTTAAAAACAAAGGCGCAAGACTCTGGAATAGTCTTCCAGAAAACATAAAACATATCAATAATGCAAAAATATTTTCTGCTAAAATAAAAAATCTTAACCTCCTTCGATACCAGTAAAAAGGAAACATAAAAAAATAATTACGAAAATACAAAATAAATTAAACTTTAACACTATTTAGGACCAATCATTTAAGCTTTTCACAGTTAGCTACTACTCTTCTTCATGTTACTTTTTGTATATATATTTCCCATGTTTTTGTTCTTAAAACGGCTCAGACTAGATAAGCTTTGCTTTTTCTGAGTCGTATAAGTTATACGTTGTATTTAGTATTTCTTATAAACAAAGTTTGAATTGAATTGAATTGTGGTAATCATCTAACAGAGTTGATCAAACACCTACCTTGATGAAACCCTCAAAATGTATCACAATATAATAACATGAAACACTTGTATCTATTTAACCTTCCTTTCCAAAAAGTGCCACAAAACTTGCGCGCTGAAACTTGGATCGCTATGTGGAGTCGTTTAACTAAGAATATCAGATGAGCCAGAAAAAATTTCCCGCTTTTGAAAATTCATAGAACCTAATAGTACTGGATGGATTTGGATGAAATAAATTCTACTTGAAAGCCAAAGACCAAAGTATTTCTGTGATTTTTCTCTTGTTTTTATTAGCATCAAAGGTATATACCGGGTGCGCCAAAAAAAACTATCCACGTTTGAAAACTCGTAGTACCCAGAGTACTGGATGGATTTGAATGAATCAAAGTTTGGTTGATAGCAGAAAGACTGAAGAAATGCTGATAAAAATACGAGAAAAATCACAAAAATACTTCAGTCTTTCAGCTATCAGCCAAAATTAAATTCATTCAAATCCATCTAGTACTCTAGGTACTACGATTTTTCAAACGTGGATAGTTTTTTTTTGGCGCACCCGGTATACTATATTACTATACTATTTTTCTATTCTATTTTTACTTTTTTAGGCACGGTAGCCCCGTCAGTCCATAAGGACTGCTTTTCAGAGGGCCGTGGCTGTACAAATTAAAATGAAAAACTAAATAATTGGAAAATTAACATACAATACAAAAAGATTAGAAAAATTGTTATGGATTACTATTTAGTCTTCTTTTGAAAGTGGCAAGGGAGGGTGCATATTTAACATTATGTTCAAGCTGATTCCAAAGTTTAGGTCCACGAAAAGATATACCTTTTTGCCCATTGTTAAACAATGATTTTTTAACGATATCTCTAGGATCCTTAGCAATAATACATGATATTTAAAATTATTATTTATCTTACAGGATCTTGTCAGAAAACTATTTTAAAATCCCCGTGGATCCCATAGAATGACAGGATCTGCATAGGATCCTACCAGGATCTTGGCAGGATATTGTTAAAATCCTGCAGGATCTTACAGGATTCTGTAAGATCTTATTAGGATCCTATAGGATGCAACAGGATATTATTAGCATCCTGCAGGAACCCATAGGATATTGTCCAGATCCTGGGTGGTAGGATCTTCATAGGATCCTACCTAGGATCTTGGCAGGATATTGTTAAAATCCTGCAGGATTCTGTAAGATCTTATTAGGATCCTGCAGGAACCCATAGGATATTGTTCAGATCCTGGGTGGTAGGATATTCATAGGATCCTATCAGGATCAGGATCTTGTTAAAATCTTGCAGGATCCTGTAGGATCTTATAGGATCCTATAAGATCCTACAGGATCTTTTACAGGACCTCTTATAGGATCCTTTAGGATCCTGTGAAAGGATCCTGACAAGATCCTGATAGGATCCTAGAGGATTTTTCACTGGGGTTGTTTT
The DNA here is from genome assembly GCA_004194415.1 of Aurelia aurita. Classification (NCBI taxonomy): domain Eukaryota; kingdom Metazoa; phylum Cnidaria; class Scyphozoa; order Semaeostomeae; family Ulmaridae; genus Aurelia; species Aurelia aurita. Next base: position 144,464 of record REGM01000177.1, read on the forward strand.
CCGTAGAGGTAATAAAAGATCAGTTTCAGTATTTCTCAGTTTCCTTGTATTTCGAGTAGAATTTTTGACGAACAATTTGGAAAGATATTCTGGTGCAAGACCATTCAACGATTTATACACGGTTGTAGCAGTTTCGCTTCTAATAATATCACTTATAGTTGGCCATTTTAATTTTTGTATTATTGGCATAGCAGGTGAATCAAAATTGCTTCTTGTGACTATTCTAGCTGCTCGATTCTGCAACTTTTGAAGGTTCTGCAGTCTGGTCACCCCACAGTTCCCCCATACGGAACAGCAGTACCGAAAATGAGGTTCTACGATGCCCCGATACATCTTACTCAGGGTATTTTCAGGCAAAAATTTCCTGGAATATTTCAGAAACCCTATTCCACGTGAAACCTTAGTACGGAGACTATTGATATGTTCGTCCCAATTTAGGTTCTTGTCGATTATTACACCAAGATATTTTGTCTGGTCTACATTTTCAACTTGAGAGTCGCCAATGAGAAACTGCGGAGGATCAACAATTTTATCAGCAATTTTCTTAATTTTGGGTTTGGAACCTACAACCAGAGCTTGAGTTTTTAGTACATTCAAAGAAAGTTTATTACCTTGCAACCATTGCTTTAAAAGACTCAGTTCACAATTTAGCGTTTGATTAATATCTTCCAAACTTTTAGAAGAGTAAGAAATGCTAGTATCATCCGCGTACATCGTCACTTTACCTTTTTTAAGAGAAAAAGGAAGGTCATTGATATAGATCAGAAACAAAAGAGGGCCAAGACAGGAACCCTGGGGAACACCACAGTGAATACCTTCAGTTTTGGAAGAAACCCCATTAACTTTGCAGAATTGGTTTCTATTAGTTAGGTAGGACGAGAACCAAGCAAGTTCTAGATGGTCTACACCATACTTTCTCAATTTGGCGAGTAATATTTCATGATCTACAGTATCAAATGCTTTTTTTAGATCAATAAAAATCATTGCAGTGTATCTGCCATTGTCCATGTCAAGATACCAGTCATCTGTGCTGTTAAGAAGACAAGTGACAACAGAATGAAGAGCTCTAAAGCCAGACTGATTTGAAAACAGATGTTTGTTTTTGTCCAAGTAATCGTACAGTTGGTTATAAATAAGCTTTTCGAAGACCCTGGCTAAAACAGGGAGAACTGATATAGGTCGGTAGTTAGATCGGTCGTCGGGCTGACCACTTTTGAAAATGGGAGCTACTCTGGCAATTTTCCAGCTATCTGGAAAACATCCAGTAGCAATCGAAAGATTGAAAATGTCACAGAGAGATTCCGAAATAACGGGAAGTGCAAGTTTTAAAAAACAACTAGCAATACCATCGGTACCACTTCCCTTTGAGGTTTTGAATTTGCCAAAAACTTTTCCTAGCTGCAATTTGTCAATAACGTGAAACTTAAACCTAGTTTTTTGTGGATTGACCTCGTAATCGTTCTCAAGGAGAGGGTTTCTTGTTTGGGCAATTTTGTCACTAAGAGTTTCTCCAATTGTGCAGAAGAAGTTATTCATAGATTCTGCAATGCCAGCATTAGTAGAGATATGTTTTCCATCGATCTTTAGCGAGGCAATGTTGGTGGTTTTAGATTTCTTGTTAAGAACGTTATTGATAGTCTGCCATGTTTTTTTAAGGTCACCTTCACAAGAAGCAATTTTATGAGTGAAATACTCACGCTTAAGTTCACCATTAAGTTTGTTAACTTGATTACGTAACTGTCTATAGGACTGCATTAATGATTCAGATTTTGAGCGAATAGCTTGTCTCTTCAACCTATCCCTAGCTTTGCACATTTCTTTGAAATCATTTGTCAACCAAGGACAAAATTTTTCAGAAACGCGTCTATTGCGTATTGGGGCATGTTTTTCAAGAATAAGAGAGAAAGTGCTAGTCCAATTATTTACTACCACATCTATGTCGTCTGTATTCCGTACAATACCTCTCCAGTCTACTTCCAGGAGATCGTTAACAAATTTGGTTTGGTCAAAGTTCTTCATTTGCCTAGTAGAAATATGTTTATGCTGTTTCTTGCAAGCACCTCGAAATTTCCTAACACAATAGATCAAGTAATGATCACTGAGGGAAGTTTTATGCACTCCAGAAGTTACTATACTATACTGTACCATACCATACCATACCATACCATACCATACCATACCATACCATACCATACCATACCATACCATACCATACCATACCATACCATACCATACCATACCATACCATACCATACCATACCATACTATACTATACTATACTATACAGGTAAGTTTGACTTTACGGACATTTCTGCTGCAAAATGCCTGAGAAATGGCCTAAAACACTTGATCAAATGCTAAGAAATCTCTTGACACAGAACCTTAAATGCAACATCATTGCATCTCCCTCAATAGTTACAGTAAATAGATGTACTGACGTTTTTCGATCTCATGGCAATATAACTGTGCAGACGATATCTCTTACCCGTGAAAAATTGTAACTTTCTGTATTGGCTGTGTGATGAGTTTTTTACGATTTGATCAAGTGTTTTAGGTCCTTTTCAGGCATTTCGCAACCAAGAAATGTTCTTACTGTAAGTTGAATTTACCTATATTTTCAATGCTCATAAAAACGTGAGATAAATCACAAAATTAACTTCAATCTCTTGGCTATCAAGCAGAATTCTATTCATTCAAATCCACCCAGTACTCTTGATACTATGAATTTTCAAAAGTGGGAAGTTTTTTCCCATTTAGGGTAAAATTTTCCTGATTTATTTGTTTTCAACAAGATACTTCTATTGCATCGGCAACAAAAATTTGTGAAATGTTTGGATATATAGATGTTAGAATGTATTCTTGATAGGTTAGAATGCATTGTGAAGCATGTCAATCAGATATTAAACATGAAAACATGAAAGATACATTTCAACTCATTTGACCCATGTGTACGAGAGAAAAAGATTTTGTGAAAATTTACAAGTACACAGAAGATAAGCCATGAGAAAATTTCATATTTTTTGGAAATATCCCCTTAAAAAAACACAAGCAAAGAATATCGTATCCTAAAGAATGACATCAGCAAAAATATTTTATGAGGTTTTTGAAAAAATATTCGATCCAGGCCTGCATATTTCACATCAAAGGAAGAATGTGCAATTCCGACGAAAAACAGTATTAGACCCATTTACAGTAAGACAAAAGTACTCTAGTGTTTTTAAATTTGAATTGATTTAGAAGTGAGTCTTCCCAAAGAAATATCAAAGTTTTAAATATGAAGAGGGGAGAATCAAAGAAGGATAACACGAAGGACAAATGTAAAAATTGAAAAGATGGTGTACGATTCATTTTCAATTTTTTGTTGTAGAATTATAATCATCATGTCCCTGACCCCCTCCCCCCTTAGCATCCCTTGGATGCTAACCATTGAAAGTTTGAAATTTGACTTGCCCCTTAATGATATTGTCATGATGCGACATTTAGTCAAATTTGATATATTCATAAATGAGAAAATAAATTCGCAAAAAATAAGACAGACCTTTGGCTATCGAGCAGAATTTGATTTATTCCAATCCATCCAGTACTCTACAGTGCAGGCCTTGCACACAAACAGGACAAGAATTCTTAATACTTTTGAAGTCAGAATTCTTCGCATTTTGATGTGATAAGAATTCTTTAGAGTTAATGAAATACTGTAAACAAATTTTTCCTACCGGGTGTCCCAGAAAAAAGGTAACAGATTTGATCAGGGGTTGTGATAAGAATTTAGCTTGAATCGATCGGAAAGAATTGTTAAACTAATCCTCAATAGTTAACTTGAAGATAGCTACCTTGTTTGTTCATATTAGTGCTTTGAGAGTTGAAATATTAATCTTGAGACCTCAAACTTCCCTCCACCTCCAAACCAGAGCTTTTGGGTTTTGGCCAAAGCTGTTAACCGCTGTGTTGTGGAATCTCCTGAATCATAGCGAAGTACAAAATACAAACAAGAAACCTCGTGCCTTGGACAACATTTGAATGCAAAGCAGAAACTGAACTTGACAATCGAATCAAGAATTTATTCCCTAAGAGACATGCTTCTTCATTATACCAAAAGTTCAAATTGCATCTGTCTAATAAAAGTTATTCACCAGCGAAATAATTCCCTTGGGCGTGAATACATAAATTACATCTTGCAATCTTCATTGCCTGAATGAATTGCATTTTGTAGCATTTCTCGCGGAAATATTACCAAACAGGCAATGGTATATACCCAAGGGAACAAATGTCCAATGATAAGATCCTTAGAAATGTTGGCTCGTGCTTGGATTGTTGTTTATTTTGTAAGTGATTTTTGACTGAAGAAAGATATTCCTTGGTGACAATGTTCAATAATATTTTCATCCATTTCCAGTTTTGGAAGTTCCATTCAAATGTGGGCCTAAATACGAGGTCCTTGTTCAGAACTACCATGGTTAAGGAGATTCCCCTAAGCAGCGCGTTTGCAGCCTAGGCCAAAACCCAAAAGCTCTGGTTTGGAGGCGAAGGCAAGTTTGAGGTTTCAAGATTAATATTTCAACTCTCAAAGCACCAATATCAACAAACAAGGTAACTATCTTCAAGTTAACTATTGAGGGTTAGTTTAAAAATTATTTCCGATCGATTCAAGCTAAATTCTTATCGCTACCCCTGATCAAATCTGTTACCTTTTTTCTGGGACACCCGGTATATATTCAGATAAAATTTTACAATACGTTTTACATCCTACTATACTTTCAAATTACTATACAACATTACAGGGACGATACCATGGTGAGCAAAGCGGCATGGCAGCCCTATGGCCATTACATGAAAAAAAAACAAGAACAACCGCAGGTGGCGGGGAATAGTGAATATTATTGCATGATAAAATGTACCTTTAGTGCTTCATTTTTCTTGTTGTTTCTCTTCCAATCCATCTGTTGTCCGTTCGCTGTTAGGCCCATCTGAAAATAACCGCCACCTCGAGAACTAGGTTCCATTTTCGAGGTGGCGGTTATTTTCAGATGGGCCTAACAGCGAACGGACAACAGATGGATTGGAAGAGAAACAACAAGAAAAATGAAGCATTAAAGGTACATTTTATCATGCAATAATATTCACTATTCCCCGCCACCTGTGGAACAACATGCAAAAATAACAATGAGAGAATAAAACGTTTATATCAATGATCATAAGGATGAATCCAAAAAAAGCTAAATGAACTAGACGCTTGCGATAAAGACTGCTAAAAGGAATGTTCATATACGAGGGCATGCTCTCCAAAATACTTGAAAAACCACTTGATGGATATGACCTAGAATCATGGATTTCAACGAGAACCCTGCTGAAGCCATCTTTACCGCAATCGTTAATTTAATAAACTAATATGACTGATCAAAAACAACAAAAAGAAAAGACACATTAGCACAAAAAATAAGTCCCATAATTCCCACACGTAATTGCTACTACTGCTACTGCAAAAAGAAAATCTACAAAAATGGGGTTGTGGTAATTGCATTGTCAGTATAGCATATGACTAATTGATAGCATCTAGCATACAAAAACAAACAAATACAGTATAAATAATTGTACTTTAAACAGAGTTTAATTTTGTACGACGTTTCGGGCATAAACCCATTATCAAGTCAATAATGGGTTTATGCCCGAAACGTCGTACAAAATTAAACTCTGTTCAAAGTACAATTATTTATACTGTATTTGTTTGTTTTAATGTAATATTGTGCAACACGCATACAAGAACATTTTTTGTGCATACAGACGGCATGTAGCATGTACAATTTTTAAACAGAAATTATTGACAAATTAGAAATGCATGCACATGGACTGTTGTACTGCAAGTACTACAATTTTTAAACACCTGAACTTTTTTGACACAGCACACCCAGTAGTACAAAGAGGTTGGAAATTTCCTGGGGAAATCTATTGTTTCCAAATCGTTAAAATTTCACTTTCCAACAAGCGCATTTTGAATCCAGCTCCTTTTGAACTAATGTAATAATATGTTGAGAGTGACGTGTGGCAATAGTTTCAGCAAATAAACATAAATTTCTGTGATGAATAAACTACAATGCCAAGATTAAAATACGCTAAACGTATCGGGCATAACTCTTCATCAGTAGAATCACTCCGTTCCGATTGTATAAGGGATTTTCTCGAGAAAACGTCTTCGAAAAACCGCCTAAAATCACGATCAAATTTCCCTAATATTTCTGCTTTACAGCTATGACTTGAGCAACTTTCCGCAAGTGTTATCCCTTCAAGAGATTGAAATAGTCATCCCCACTAGTGTAACAAATTTAATCAAGGAGATTCCATCCTCCCAAGAGGATAGCTCGTGCTAAAACGTGTTCAAGTCATTGCTGTGAGGCAGGAAATCTGACAAAATTTGATCATCATTTTGCCTTTTTTAAATACTTTTTGAAGGAGCCTTCTCGAGAAGATCCCTCGTAATTTCAGAAATGAGTGGTCAATTTCAATTCCGTAAATTTTAATATCTAATTAAATATAGAAGCTATTAAACAAGGCATTTGCCAATATTATCGCTTTGATATTCAGAGAGCAGTGATTTTCAAACGTCATGCGATTTTTGACTCACCATGTATCAATTTTGAATTTCAGGCATTTACGTCTGTAAAGAATGTAAACATGAACTGTTTCCTGCCAAAGCAAAATTCAAACATGATTCTCCTTGGCCAGCATTTCATGAGACGATAAGAAAAGACAGTGTTTCAACTGAAGATGAACCAATACCACAGTCAAGTAGTAAGGCTAAAGCATTGAAGGTTTGTGAAAAAATCTTCCTCTTGTTATGTCAAACTAATTTCCTAACTGCTGCCATTCATTGCAATGGCAAGGAAGTAAATAAAGTGATAACATTGATTCTTTGCAATTGAGTTTTTGAATCAGCTATTTTCATGGTTTTAATGCGCAATTTGTTGAAGATGGTGAAGTTGAAGTTGTATTTTTAGCACCAAGCGCTGGGATCGCAAAAGTAGAGAAGACCTAATCGAGTCCCCGACCCCTTGTCATGACGCTCAAATGGTGGGGCTCTACCTGGGATCGAACCCTGTCCGCCTGACTGTTCTGGCTGCAAAGTCAGAGGATTACACCACTGCGCCACAACAACTGCCCAAGAGGATATTAACTGAACAGTTGATGTACATTACCAATATAATACAAGCTTCGTTCTCAATTGAAATACAGTAATGGTAACATGGTAACATTTCTATGTTTGGTTACTTGCATTGGCCTGAAGTTGCAATCTAACATTTTGTTTACCTGCTGAACAATTCTCAATAGACAATAACGCTAATGATGGTGGCAGTGAGCTTTTTACCATGATGCATTGCGTTCTGTAATCGAATTCCTATAGAATTATTGAAAATTCTTAATTAGAGCCCAATGCATCTTGGTAAAAAGTTCTTTGTAACCATCTTTAGTGTCCTCGTCTATTCCTAAGCTATCAAATGTCTTTGTTTAAAATAACTGGTGTCATCAAGATTAAAGATTACATGAAGCATGTCTTTGTTGCGAGATATAGAGGCCCTTTACATGAGAAATTTCAGCCTGTGCTGAGTTCAACATGGGCTGAGTTTTGATACCATTGCTCATTTTGCTTTGTGTTTACATGAAATCTCAACACGGGTTGAGATACGTCAAATGATGAATGCGATCGCAAACAATAGAAGCAGGAATGCGAGCCCCATTAAAAAAGTTGAACGATTGCGGGAATAGATGCGATCTCCTTTGTTCACATTCTAATATTTTTAGATTTCAACACGCCCCGAGCTGAAATTTTTCTGTTTACTTGGATATTTTGAGTAATCCCAACCCACGGGCTGAGTTGCCGAGTTGACTTCAGCCCATGTTGAGTTTCAACTCGCTCTCCTTCATGTAAACACGATGAAGGCTTACACCGTCAACCGAGTTGAAACTCAGGACGTGTTGAACTCAGCACAGGCTGAAATTTCTCATGTTTTGTCCCACTTTCTTAGAGGGCCTTTACATGAGAAATTCCAGCCCGTGCTGAGTTGAACACGTGCTGAGTTTCAACTCGGTTGACGGTCTAAGCCTTCATCGCATTTACATGAAGGAGGGCGAGTTGAAAATCAACACGGGCTGAACTCAACTCGCCTACTCAACCCGTGCTGACATTTCAGCACGGGTTGAGATTAGAGCTTATATCCATGTAAACGCAAATAATTTCAGCTCGGGGCGTGCTAAAATCAAAGATTAGAATGTGAACAAAGGAAATGGAATCCATTTCCGCAATAAATCAACTTTTTGAATGGGGCTCGCATTCCTGCTTCTATTGTTTATGACCGCATTCATATCATGTGATCTTATCTCAACCCGTGTTGAGATATCATGTAAACGCAAAGAAAAATAAGCAATGCTGTTAAAACTCAGCACGTGTTGAACTCAGCACGGGCTGAAATTTCTCATGTAAAGGCCCTTTTACTTGTGGTATCAGCTAGTTTGTTAAATTTATTATGATTTAGGAACTTTTGATTGTTTTCTTCTCCAGCTAAAGTGTGGAAAGTGCAAAGCAAAATTAGGACATCAATTTATCAGTGATGGTCCCATGGGGAAGTCAAGATTCTGAGTGTTCTCGCACGTTCTCGAATTTGTACCTTCAAATGAGGTTAAAAGTTCGGGGTAGTGCTCTTACAGATGTATTTATGGACAATAGTCAGCGTGGTCAAATGACAGATTCAATCAGGACTCAAATTAAGTTTTGGAATGATTTTAACAGCTTTTAGAATTGATTTATTTCGATAAATAAATGAAACACTCTCAAAATTCCAATGCGAGGCTGTTTTGTAATGGCTTCACTTACCCCAAGTCTGATTTTCTAGCGTAAATTGATAAATTCACGTGACGTGTCGTCTGTATGAAATTCATTGCCAAAAAACTATTCTTGATTCTTTAGATATGTTTTAGTCATCAACAAGGTACAGCTTTTTTAGCTTACCTTATTATAGCAAATTAATGCTGCGTGAAACTAACACAAATTTCAAAAATTCGCGTAGATTTAAGTCACGTTTATGTTTGTTTGGTGCTTACCTCTATTAAGTGACGCGATAATCAACAGTAAATTACTTTCCATCATTTTGACAAACTACTAAGCATTATGATTCCAGAAAATTGCAACGTAACTGTCATTAGTTTTCTCGTCTTCTCAAGCATATCGTGCTGTTTACCCCAATTTTAGTTTTGTCTCAAATTGCTGTTTAAATCATGTCGTGAATGACAAAATTGGCTGTATCACAAAATTTGGTCTGTTTACCGCGCTACTGTAATTGCCTTTACTGTAACGGCTTTCTTGTCTTTTTTATTTAATTTCCATAATTTTACACCGTTTCTCCTCTCATTCCCGTTAATTTAAATCTTGTGTATTAAATGAACGTAATTTGCAGTAGTGTTAATTTCCTGTAATAAGGTAACCTGCGTGATTTATTGAAATTAGCACTACCTGTTTGGCTCATCTGGTAGGGTATACAATATCCGGTAGGCTACAATTGATAATTTGATAAAGATAGTACAATAATCATAAATATAAAAATGTTATTAGAGGGTTGATTCTTCCAAGGTTGATTCAGAACTATACATGGACTTATGATGCGTGTCTCGTAGAATCTATTAGGTTCGAGCTTAGTGGAATGAATTGTCCAGTATTGTCAGTTTGTAAATCAGTATGCATAGAGATATAGCATAGAGAATAGAATTTTATACGGTACAAAATTGTATACAGATAGAAATATATTGTGATTTAGATTATAAGATATATACCGTGCGAGTCAAAAAAAGTGTCGACGTTTTAAAAGCACTGAAATTCAAAAATTCAGTTGATGTTGAATTTTTCCTTTTGACATATTGATTTTTCTATCATGTTTCCTTTCAGCAGCGGTTATCGCCAATGATCTTATTATTCTATCAACCCCTTTTAATTAACGAAATTCTGAAGATTTAGTAGCTACCTGGTTTTGAATCATACTACGAAATTGCACAGGATTTATAAGCAGATCTATCGTTTTGTCCATTGGATTTCCTTTGACATGGTTAATGTTAGTTATACCAGAAATTAATCCCAAGACCATCTACGAAGGAATAGTTAATGTGAAATCGTAAAACTAAAAATACTGCAATATTCACAATGTAGTCTAAAGCGTTTGGCTGGAAATATGGATTTCCAACTATCGTTTCAAAGTCTTTTGCATAATTTAGCAAAGACTTCTTTTATTGCTAAAAATAATTTATAGCCTTTGATACCACCGAAAAAGAAGACATTTGAAAGTTAGAATAATTCTGCGGATTTTTCAAACGTCGAAAGTTTTTCTGACTCACAGTAGTCAATGCATCACTGTGTTATATACGTCTTACTGTCTTGTTATGTGCATGCTACTGTCTGAGGTTTCATAATCGTCATACTCATTGCGTAGCAAACGTTGGGTATCGAAACCACTGAGGCTTTCAAGGTCCCTAATTTTGACACAGAGCATGCGAAGAATAAGCCAAGAGTAAATAAGTAGTACAATGTTATTCTCTACAAATAATTATGTTTTTATTTTATTGGTTTCTTGTAATCGATACATCTGGCCCTGGCCCTCGGTGAAAGTGTTGTAGGATGACGATAGCTGGCGATAACTGCATGCGTCTAAATCTAAATCCTATCTGTATATTAATATTAATATTTTCTATTGCTTATTTCCTTGTATCTTAGTTTTGTACCCCTTATATACTATGCTGTACTTTGTTCTGTTTTTTAAGCGGCCCAGGCTAGATAAGCATTTGCTTTTCCTGGGTCGCATAAGATTCCCTGTATTAGGTTGGAATTCTTATGAAAAAATTTTGACTTGACTTGACTTGACATGGCTGCCCTCTACAGTTACCATTACTGAAACGTAGGCTTAGCATAACGTGATTCTGTTATAAAAATTCTTTATTAGAAACTCCACGCTTGGGTCTCTAAGAAAATATAAAAAAGTTCAATGCTGGGAAAATCTTTCCAGAAATTTGTTCTTTTTCTCAAGGAAATCGATGCCATAATTTCACTCTATTTTCACTTGTTTCTTATATAACTCGGAAACGGAAGGTACTTGAGTAGTGTTGACAATGGCAATGGCACGGCTTTATTAAACTTAGATGTGAAATGTTCACGATGGCACAGGGTGTAAACATCAAGGATTTTGGGAAGTTCTTAAGAAACTTTTAAGCATAATGAGAGTTTTAAAACTTTAAGTTTTCGGTCAACTTCTTAGTTTCTTGCAAACAAGTGCGTGTATTCATTCACAGGTAACTCATTCACACGTTTTGTTGTTACCTTATGCCACTAATTGTAAGGTATTACTACCAGCGAATGAGTCCAAAGAACGTTGAAACGTTTACAAGCCTTTATGTAATTTGCCATAGCTATTCGTCAGATTTTTAAAAATTGATCTTCGTTGTTTAGCTAACAGGTTAACGTGTGGACGCTTTTATAAGATAATGGAATTTAATTCGTCAAAATTGGTCGCATCGTTCTCAAGTTTCAAGCAAATGTATAAAATTGTTTTCGAAATCCTCAAAATTGGCCTAAAATCTTGGATAAAATTTGCTAACATTTCAGCTCCACAGCGACCATAACCAAACTTGATCGGGCTAACTTATTGCCTAAGGCAATATGTTGTGTATATATATGGAGCCTGCCTAGTGACTTTATACACTTATGACTTTTTCTTTCAGCTGTTTATCGCCTTTTTAGCATTGTCAGGCTGAATTGTTAGCAAATTTGATCGAGGATTTTAGGATCCTGCTTTGAAGGATTCTGTTGAGGATTCTCGGATTTTGTGATAAAACATTGCATAAAATCGCTTGTAATGTGGGTAGACGGCTGATTTATATCAACTAAATCTTATTATCGACGTTGAAATTTTAACTACACAACGATCGTCAATTTTAAACAATATTCTTATCAATAGCTAGCAAAGTACAGGCTGGTAAAGGAAACGTTTTTGCTTTTGTTTACTCACCCGCTAGAATACCTAATACCTAAAACATCTAGTTTATCTAATTTCATGGAAAGAAAATTGTAAAATCTTTGGTGTAAAAAATTCAGAAGGCCATGGCAATTTAAATCTATTTCTTGTCATTTCTTGTCATCGTTGCTTCTTTGGTATCAGCTTTAAAATGGCTGCACAATTCATTATTTTGCTTTAAACTTGAAAAAATGTTGATATGGAGAAAACTTCAAGGACTGTTTTCAAAATAATTTCAATTGTTCAACTTTATTTTTCGCTGCTGTACATTTCAGACTTTCTTATTATAAAACTTTTGATAACATTTTAAAAAGAAAGATCTTTTATCAGCATGCCACTGATGAATAAAATATGAGCACTTAAATCCCGACATATGCGATAGGTTTTCGTCTGATTTTCATCCATTATTGATAGGTTTTTTAATTTCAGTACATGTCGCATCATCTGGATGGTGCTCTTTTGGCAACTGAAATTATGGTGGTTTCTATTGTCTGTCCCAATACATGTATTTTTTTATTAAAACTAAGAATACCCAGTACTGAAAGTTTCTTAAAACTATCATATTTTAAGGAGACGCATATAAATTTTTTTATTAAAATCTAGGAATTTGAATCGGTATTGAAAGTTTCTTAAAATTATCAGATTTTGAGTACTCAAAGTTTCTTTTTTCTTTACATCCTGTGCCCACCCGAAGGGAACATTTCACAACAAAGTTTTACGAATCAGTGCCAAACATGCTATGGATTCGTATGGATTTCTTAACTAGAAAAAGTTTCTCAAGTCCTTTTTCCGCGTACTGAAGTTTTTTAATTTTCTAGGGATCTGAGAGTTAGATATATTATAAAGAGCTTCTTATAGAGAAATACGTGTGGACGCTTTTATAAGATCAACCCTACGTAACAAATTCGATTTTTGTAAAATAATGCATTCAGGTCTCCAGCTCCAATCTGAAAAAGCGATTTCACCTTCTGCAGCACATACACTCATTGTTATAAGAAACGGGGTTGGTAAACAGGAAGCCCATATAACAGTCCAGTCAATTAACAAGGGAACAAGGGAGCGTCCAAGACATTTTTCTACCAACACTTCTTATAAGTTTTTTAAATTTCTAATGTCGAAGTAACTTATTATTGTTGAAAGTACTTCCAAAGTTCGATCTCAAAACAAATAATAATAGGATTTTCACTCAAAACAATGTTAAAACATTTGTCGATACAATAACATCTTTGAGTGACCCAAAAAAATTAACCCAATCAAGCCTAGGGGGGCTAAATCAGCCCCCCCCCCCTAGCAGCTTTTCTGATGTATATCCGTACTAACTGAACTTACCACGCTGTAACTTTCTGACTTTTACTTTTTATCCTTATTACACCCAAAAATATATTTTTTAGAAAAATAAATTTCATTCCAGGGGGTAAACAAAATTATTTTTCAAAAGAAGTCAACCGCAAATTTAGAATAAACCCTAATAAAATATACAGGAAACTTGGGAAAATAAGGCGAAGCTAGGAATATGACTTATTTTTGATGCTCTATCGAACTAACTACTTATTTTGAAATTTGGATGTGTAAATCGCCATATTTATGCAATGCGCATGCGCACATTCTTTGAATTTTTGTGTGATGATGTCATCATTTTTTCATAAATTTTCTTTACAAAGCAAATGCAATTTTATCACAGAATACATAGAAATTAGACTGATATCCTTACTGCTTTTTGTTTTCTTGTAATCAGCGATTGAAAATATTTATTACTGAACCCTTATGATTTTGAAAATGTAACAGTGTGACGTCACGAGCAGGTCACACGACATATCTAAAAATAGATTTCATTTTTGGGTTCATCTCATGATGTACTATACACATGCCAAGTTTCATGGCTCTATGTTTTACAGAACAGAAATAAAATAGGGGTGCCGAATCAGCCCCCCCCCCTAGTCTTCCTAGAGTATCAAATACCCTAGGCTTGATAGGGTTAAAGTTGCAATTATAAACAAATTTCTTACCTTCGGCACCAGAGCTTCAAACGTTTAAAAGAAAGGAAAATTGGGAAAAGGAAAGAGAGAGGGAAGGAAGGAGACTCTCTCCCCTTTTCTCTCTGTCTTTGTTTTTTCTTTCAAGTTTTACCTGTTTTCTTTTTCACTGTTTTCGGCTCCGGTACCCTGGCCAGGGTATTAATTTCTTAGCTATTTCATGCAGGTAGCATACATAAGCGTACGGGAAGAAAAAATCTAGGGGGGCTGCCTGATGAAAAGTCTATTGTTAACGAAATTTTTTGCCCGACTTACGGCGGATTATTGCCCGAAATAGGCAGATTTTTTTAAATTTGTCGAATGTTGGGGGGGCTGCCGCCCCCCCAGCACCCCCGCCTCGTACGCTTATGGTAGCATAGTTTCAGACCTGGATCTTTTTTACAAAACTCCTCTTTGCTGCCGTATATGGCACACCCAGATAAACGCACTTTATCTGGTGATAAACCGGGTTTATCTGATTGTAATGACTTTCGCGTGAGTGACATAGCTGTAGGTCCAAAAATTGGTGTAGAACTGTTGACTAATTTGAAAACCCGCCGGGGCACAGTGATCCAGATCAGAGAAATTATGGAATAAATAGGAAAAAACGAATTTTCGAATACTTACAATATGTCACGATCTCTATGAAAAGGGAATGCCAAGGGTCAACACAAAGCAAACAATTTTAAAATCGGACTACTGCTTCCATCACAATGATTTTTTGAAGTTTGGTGAAATGACATGTTGTTCTTTATCTTTGTACTTCCGGCAAAATATTTTGTTTTAGCTTAACTTTAAAATTTCATAGCTTTGCTCGTAGTGGTCCGATTTTTGCAAACTTTGTTTCATATGGAAGATAATCATCTGCTTGTATCTCTCATGTAACTTATTTTCATTGAAAACGTGTGAAGCATGGGTAACCGGACACATATACACTATTCATTAGTTTTGGAGGATTTCGTCGAAAAACAGCACATCAATAGTAACAATAAAAAATCCAAGTGATTTCAAGTGTTCACCATAAATATTTAAAAATACTACAGTGTCTCAGGAACATTTCTGCCAAAGGGTTCGTTCCAAATCGTTTTAGTTTTTTTTCGACAATTTTTCAAAAATGTCTACAATAAATTTTACTGCCTTGCAGTGCAGATGAATGGAAGCAATTGAATCTTTTTAGCTGCAATCAAACATGTGCCCGCAGCGCAGCAGCGGTCTGGAGCGATAAATTTTCTTCTTTTGTCATATTTAAAGAGTTGGTATTGTTTTGTAAATTTTTATTGAAGTTTCATCAACAAAGCAAGTGCCTTTATGCGCACTGTAATGGTTTCGGAGGAATGGCAGTGTAAAGGCTTCGTAATTTCATAGAGGAAGAAGAAGGCTAACTCTGTGTTGTTTAGCGCAAAAGTAAAAGCAGAAATAGTCAAGGAAAAGAGATCTGACACAAGCAAACGTTGAGATGGCTGATGAAGCCAATGATAGCTGTACAGAAGAGTCAACGAAGTTGCTATCAAGTAAGTGTTCAAGCAAAGGGGATCCCTCCCTGATCGGGCCTAATGATCGGCCTAAAGTCAATCCATCATATACTGTATATTATCAGTTTGATATCAATACAGTAAATACAGTACATCAACTTATAAATGTTATAACGTACTAGTTGTTAGTGGTTAGTAAGTTAAATCATAGGCATTTTTGACACAAATTACCATATTAATAAGGAACTTCTTGATAATAACTTTTATGATTTCAAGTCAACAGCACCAAAGCCACAAATAAACCTCTCTGTTGTCGATTACTTTGCCTCCTCTGGGATTACTTTGCCTCCTCAAACCCAGAGAAGTGGAGATGACCGCAGAGTTAAAAGAGGCCAAGAAACGGGATATTTTAATTCTTTGTGGAAATTAGGTTGTACTAAAAGTCACCGACCAAACAAAACCAGACAATTTCGATACTTGTACTGATGCCAGGTGACGAAAAGGAAGTCTTTCTTCATTTCGTCTGTCTGTAGTGTAGTTGGCTTGGCTGTCTGGGCATGAGCTGTTTTGATCAGCCTAAATTTTCTTATGAATGAACCGTCCTTCCTGTGTCAAGCTTGGAGATCTCAGGTTTTTCTCAGGCCTGCCACCACTTACATATATCGGACAAGAAGTAAAACAGATATGAATTTTATAAGAAAATAGAAGAAACTGAACTCTCAGATCAATAAGAAATTAGGAAAATTGAGTACTGGGAAGAATTTCTTCAAAAAACTTATTTCGTCTAGGAATCCAAATCATACCAGATTGTTGTACTTTATTACTCGGTATTACTTGAGAAAATGCCTAGACAAGAGTCATGGTTTCATAAAGTTCACTGTGAAAAATGACTTTGCGATCCCACTTATGTAAACAAGAAGAATCTTATTGAACTTCAAAGAAGCGTTAAGAAGTGATTACTCAAATAAATAACAAGAATGGGTCATATTCTTACTTTCTTGTCAAAAGATACCCATGTTCAGTGGCGGAATTAGGGTTCAAGTGCTTAATTAAGCCCTGTTGGATGTCTAAATCATATCGGTGGCAGAGCCGAGGAATGGGTGGGTCCAGACCCCCACCTTTTCAAAAGATGGTCCTCAAGATCCACACAAAAATGCGATAACATTTATTTTTCAGTGTTCAAGTGTTCTTGTCATGTAAATCAAACAATCTAATAAATATTCTTACCAAAAATCTAATGTGCATTTAGCTAAAAGGGTGTTGTACCTTCGTTTTCTGAGAGTTTGAAGGGTACAATCCTGGTCATGCCAAATTTTGCTGGGGCACCCTCTTCCTTAATTTTTCAAGAGCTGGCTCTGCCACTGATTCGTATGATCATTCTGTGTCCATTACAAAGATCTACTGATGCCTACATCCAAGGGAGAAATCACTCTCTTGAAAAGCATAGGAAATTTCCGGATATTAGTAGCATTTCTGGGAATTTTTAGGAACTTTTCTGAAAAAATGATTTTTGCCAAAGGCAGACAAGATTTTTAGTTCCCTGGGAATTCTAGCAACAGTTGTCTTTCAAATCGTCAAATCATCAATCTTACATTGATCTGAGAGCCCATTTCCTCCTGATTTTAAAATCTGAAGACCACATGTTCATATCACGGTTATGAGTCACATTTAACAGACAGGTAACAGACAAATTTGTTAGGGATGTAAGGAGCAGACACTAGGGTTCAATGTTTGGTAAATATTCCCAAAATGATACAATTCACCAGGAATTGGATTGCATATTTGCAATCAGAAGGAAATGGGCTCGACTATGCAGGATTGATGATGGTACAATTTGAAACAAAATTTGCTAGAATTTCTAGGGGACTACACCCCCTTTTCTTTATCTGAAAGCACTTAATCTTTCTTCTTTCCAATGATATGTAACCTACACTAGGGTTCAATGTTTGGTAAATATTTCCAAAATGATACAATTCACCAGAAATGGATTGCATATTTGCACTCAGAAGGAAATAGGCTCTCAGACTATGCAGGATTGATGATGGTACGATTTGAAACAAAAAGTTGCTAGAATTTCCAGGGGACTTAACATCCCCTTTTCTTACCTGAAAACTTAAATTCCTTGCGATTTTCAAACTACGCTCTTTGAGATCTTTCGATTGATGCCTTTTTGACAATGCTTTGGTGAGAAATACAAATTTTGAAGCTGAAAACACGTTTTTTCCATCTACTTTTTAGGAGTACTACATGGTGTTTCAGAAAAAAACGCAACCCAACTATAATTAAGAATTTAAAAAAATAAGATTTGAATGTAATGTATACTATGTGAAAGCACAATATGCAGTTCGGGTACATGAATGGAATTATTTATCATTTAATGGATATTTTATTAAGTATATGTATCCTCTTTTAGATGCAGCATGCTGTAAAAATCAAGACCTTTTTTAATTGTAAAAAGTTACAAAGCAGTTTTTTTGGAAACGTTTCAGGCCTAGAAACACTCGAGGTGATCCCTTTTATAGGAAACATACAAATTCACACCCTGAGAAATTTATTAATAATTGATAAGCTCTCACAAAAAGATGCATATTCGCCAATGTAAATGTCCTACCTACCTCCTTCCCCGCATCTAAAATAGACCATGCTGACCAAAACATGGATTAAGTGATAAATAATTCAATTAATGTGCTTAAGCTGAATATTATTGAAAAGAAGACAGATTGTGTTTTCAGATGGTATGCATCAAATTAATTCAAATATCATCATTTTTGGAGGAATCTCTAATAACGGTAGTTTGCGTTTTTTGTTTACACCCTGTAAGTGTGCTAAGTAAAGGTTTCGTTTTTTGCATCCGATTCTCATAGTTTGCTACAAATTTGACAAGGAGGATTGTAATGACGGTCATATTAAAAAAGGAGACAGTTTCATGATACATTATTGATATTTGATGACAATTCCAAGTATTATTAAAGACATTTCCGATATATATTACGACAATTCCATATTATTATTTGAGACGTAAACGGTTGGACTAGGCCATGTTATTATTATAAGTACTCTTCGATAGGATCTCCTATCATCCTCAGCTAAGAAAGTACACGTGCAAATTTGTTTGTAAACCCTTAATTATTCAAACAACATGCATACTAGTTAATTTGTTTATCATCAAACCTACACTACAAAATAGGGAAAGTTCCGGTGAAGACATTGACCTAAAAAGTCCCAAATGAGTCAAAACAAAGAGAGTGGAATAAAGAATGGAAAGAGAGTGGAAGTTGCTACGAATGTTTACCAGTACGTCTTGAGGGGGGGGGGGGGGGGTACATGACGGCAAAAAAAGAACCAACAAAAACCTCATGGTTGAAATCAACAAATCAATCATCCAAACCTAGTA
>REGM01000177.1:163852-177311 GCA_004194415.1 Aurelia aurita
GAGGGAGTGGGGGGCGTACATGACTGCATAAAAAGAACCTACAAAATCTCATGGTTGAAATCTACAAATCAATCATCTCAATCCTAGTACATGTGGGAATTTTTTGTTAAGAAAGATGTTCCCTACAACCTTCGTACTAAGGAACTATGCAAGCTCCCCTCGGTCAGTTCTCAGCGCTACGGAATAAAGAGGGAGTCTATTGTGGAATGCTCTTAATGATGACTGAAAATTGACAACTTCTCTCATGAAATTCAAAAAAGAAATACATTGCTGGGATGGCAACAACTGTATGTGCTACATTTGCACTTAATTTAGGGATTTAGGGTTTATCTTTTTCTGTTATATTGTATATTGTAGATTGTAGATAGTTAATTTTAATTAGTTGTTGTTAAACTAGAAATTAACCAACTGTAACTAAGTTTATGATTATTATGATTATGACACTTGTGGCTGGACCGGTCCCCGGGGGTCTGTCGCCTGGTGTTCAAAAAGCTACCCATTTCTAATTGCCAAAGTTTGCCTTCTTACCCACTTTTATGGCGAATGTTGACGGAAATCTACTCATTTCTAACGATTTTGCCGATTTTTGCCGATTTTCCCAAACCGACCTAAATCACAGTGCCTAAATGTAAGGAAAATCTGCCGAAAAATAACCCTTGTTTGGAGAATTTTAGGCCCGAAAACCTACCCATATGGGTGACACATACCCATACCCTTAACATCTTGTGTGCTGCCCTCCCCGGAAATACATCATCTACATATATTAGAAAACTGAACGATTATGCCTGTGGCGCTGCCTTTGCGGCAGATCTCAAATATCCATGTTTTGTGCTATCACCACGCAAAAATGATATTCGTCTAAAAATCACGCATTTGCTATGTTAATCTCTCTCATAGAATCATGATTGGTGTTTGATATTTATGATAATCAGTCAATCGTCAGCCAAACCTATCAACGTTGAAAACACGTGGCTGTTGGTTTATGCATTATAGCCGCATGCAACGGATGCAATTTTAATGTGGCCGCATACAATCGCCTCGTTTGAAGCTCTTGGTTTCAAGGAAAGTATATTCTTTCAGCCCTTTTATGCATCAAGTTTACGCTTGCAAGCCACTTCTTCGGACAAGTTAATTTCCCTCATACTGTATTGGACCTTCGAATAACTGTCAATTGCAGTCTGCATAGTTTTCGCGATTCGAAGATATATAAATTGCAATATTTCTGATAATGCTAGCTTCGCAAATTTCCCTTTTACAAGTTGTCCTCGAAGTCATTAAGTGAATTTAACTAAAAAATAAGCAAATTGTTTTGATTTCTTTAGNCGCATGCAACGGATGCAATTTTAATGTGGCCGCATACAATCGCCTCGTTTGAAGCTCTTGGTTTCAAGGAAAGTATATTCTTTCAGCCCTTTTATGCATCAAGTTTACGCTTGCAAGCCACTTCTTCGGACAAGTTAATTTCCCTCATACTGTATTGGACCTTCGAATAACTGTCAATTGCAGTCTGCATAGTTTTCGCGATTCGAAGATATATAAATTGCAATATTTCTGATAATGCTAGCTTCGCAAATTTCCCTTTTACAAGTTGTCCTCGAAGTCATTAAGTGAATTTAACTAAAAAATAAGCAAATTGTTTTGATTTCTTTAGCCCACATTTAGTTTAGGTGTTTGTCTACAACTGTGCCAGATCCAAGTTGGACGAAATGGAAAACGTTGATACCATGCTCTTGGTTTTGGCAAACTATCTTCTTTGAGACTAAAACTTGTCTCGTCTGTGAGACTAAAACTTGTCTCTATTGATGACTAGCTATACTGTTAAAATCAAGAATTTCCAACCTTACATAATATTAGCAATTAACTTAACTTTGATTGCACAATCTCCAGCTATAGTGTATAAAAGCAACGGTAGTCCTGCTACATTTAGGCCCTTAATTATCCCAAATTAGAGGCTTCTTAGTGCTATTAAACAAGAGTCAACATTTATGGGTAACAGTTGTGGGCAATTCTCAATCATGCTCAATCGTTCAATACACACGAGCCTGCAAACTCACTACGCATTTGGCACTGTGTATTCACGATGGTCTCTCAAGGGGTCATATGATTGGAAACTCTGCTCTTGATTGGCTAGATTCCATTCAGCGTAGCTAACAATACTGCCAATAATGATCATCTTCATTCTCATTAAACATGTTGCCGACATTTTGGGAGCAGTATTCAAACACATGCGCACTACTGTTCAACATTTGTGGGGAACGATGCTGGCATACATGTTGCCAACAAATGTTGGCCCGTGTGTAATGGCCTTTGGACGATTGGCAAATAGGATATCGTGGTAAGCCTAGTGAACACGGAATTCCCAAGCCCATACAATTCCCAATCCTATAAAACAAGGTTCAAATTTTATTGCGCAAATAAACCACAATTGTTTCGAGCATTATGTAAAGCCAGCTGAAACTGAACAAATCTTTCTCCGCCATCTGTAAATATGTGAGCCAGCCTTCTTTCACTATCTTGTGAAATTTCTTTTATTTGATTTGCAACCTGCATTATTAACCTGCATATAATGTCTAGTTTTGCTTCCTTTCTTACTGCAACAGCTGCTTGTGGTTAGCAGCAAGATAGCAAGCTGGAAGGAAAAAGTTAGCCCAGAAAAGTCCATTGAAACATCATGCGTTTGGTCGATATACCATCGATAGACAAAAGAAACCAGATTCAGCTTTTTAAAATTTGAAGAAATAAAGGAAAAACATCGCTTTTAAGAAAACGGATTAAGCAGTTTGGTTTGACATGAAACTTGCTAGGGCTCAAAAGCCTTAGACATACCTTCTTGCAGTTACTAGACAAGCTGCTCACTAAGAGAACTTTTGCTGTTTGACAGTGCACTGAAATCTAATTGCATTTCTGGTCTTGAAGATTTCTTTTCGTTGAATTGTGCCGGGACCCAAATTGGGTCTAGATATATTGCATCTTCCTCAAATATATAGTCACTGGTTGATGATTTTTTTTTTTCTTTTTCTCATCTACCGGGTGAGGCAGAAAAAACGTGGGGCGTTTAGCAAGCAATAATATTCTTGTGAAAAATAAGTCAAATCGGGAGTGTTGAAGTTTTATATTGCAGAAGAAAGGTTGAATTAGTTTTAGATTTTTAGTTTGTTAAAATCGGTCATTTCTTTCCTTATTTATTTGCGAGTTTGTAACATAGCCATTTTGGTAAAAATTATCGCTAGTAAAAGAACTTTCAGCTTGCTAACAATGACAATTGAAATGTACATTCTCCAAAAGATACAACATAGCTTTTCTTCTATGCAATGAACTTTAAAGAAACGAATTTGCAAATTAAACTGTATCAATAAAAATTGGCAAACACCCCACGTTTTTTCTGATTCACCCGGTATAACTTCAAGACATACTATCGAATTAAAACAAATAAGATTGGAGACTTTTCGTGTTAATTTTTGTGGTCGACTTCATGTTAATTTCAGGTCAGGGCATATAATACCTCAAAGTCTAGGTTAGCTTTTTTATTGTAAAGACTGCGAATATACGGCTTTTGGCCAACAGTTCTTATTTTTCAAAACAATGTTTTTCATTTTGGTTTCACCGACAGTTAGGCCTACAAAGTTGTCATTTGTTTTGTTTCTGCCTAGTATTCGAAGGCAGTTTTTAGGCATAATGACAAACTAAGCTGATGGAAGCTGTGCCCTTGTCTACCCTGAATACCAGAGCCTGCCCTGGTCCTTCTTCTCGATGTGACAATACCCCGTGATTCCTTTAGCCTCAAATTACAAAGAGCTGGCAACTCTTCTCGCTGTAGGTAGCATGATTTACCGGGTGTAGACTCAACTGTGGATCTGCTCTTTCTCTTTAGTTTCTTATTAGTTTATCTTTGTATTTATGTTAGCATCTATTTTCAGTGTAATGGTCACAGGGTAGCAATGCATTGCCGTGCTCCCTATGGTGTGTCGTCTTGTAATGCTAGTGTTTGTTTGTAGATTATGTATTTTAGCAGAAATTATATTTAAAAAAGCATGGACTTGAACCAGCAACCTTCAGATTGGGCCTGAATGACCTGAGCTATATGGTGTTTCAGAAAAAACGCAACCCACCTTTCTTTGAGATTCTTCAGAAAGCAATGATATTTGAATTAATTTGGCGCATACCATTTGAAAGCATAATCAATCTTCTTTCCAATGATATCCAGCTTGGGAACATTAATTAAATTATTCATGGCTTAATTGACGTTTTAGTAAGTATGGCCTATTTCAGATGCAGAAAAGTAATAGGACATTTACGTTATCGAAAACCGATCTTTTTGAGAGCTTATTTTAGCATTTTAATAAATACATCTCATGCGATTAATTTTGTATCTTATCTACCTAAGGGCATCATGTCGAGTGCTTCTGGGCCTAAAAAATTTTCACAAAATGTGTTTTGCAACTTTTACAGTAAAAAGGGTCTAGATTAACATGCTGCATCTAAAATAGGCAATACTTAGTAAAATATCAATTAAATGATAAATGATTCCATTAATGTATCCAAACTGCATATCATTGGAAAGAAAACAAATTGTACTTTCAGATGGTATACATATACATCTATTCAAATCTTGTCATTTAAAACAAAATTATTATCAGTTGGGTTGCGTTTTTTCTGAAACACCCTGTATAAATAGGGCAAAGGAAAACCCAAAAATGCCATTTTTCCTTTGGTCTTTGCTTTCTTTGAACACACGTGTGATTATCAAATACAATTGGCTATTTTAAAACCTATGAGATCTCATCTTTTAACTCAGGTTATGCACTTTAAAAAGCATGTGCCGCAGTTGCTGCAATTGGAATTGCTTACCAACTAACTAAATGTAGTGGTGGTCCATTGCTAAGGCAGCATTCTTATATGCCTTGTCAAGGTCCTTGGCAACGAATTTTCACTTTGATAAAATGATAATAATGATATAAGATTACAATCAAATGAAGATAGTGACGATAAGAATGTCCAGAGTGAGCCAAAGAAAGCATTGTTGTTTGCCGAAATGTACATTCAGGGCATGAACAAATATTTTCCTTCCTGCGACCAGACAAAATCATATTTAAATTTCCTGCAAGAATAGAAAAGAGAGAATATCCAGCTTTCTTAAAAAGAGGTCAAGTTCCAAAGATACAGCAGGTACTCATGAATGACAAACACTGTTTTCAATGTCAGCCTATTGTTTAAAAACAATAAACCATTGTTCTTTCCATTGTCTTTCAAAAATTCAGTATCTTAAATGTATGTTTCTTATTTGTGGGTACGTACTGCAGCAATAATGTGTAACCGGTTTTATGTAAATGCAGGTAAGACATCGATATGATAACATGTGGATGAAATTGGGACCCCACAAAAGAAACCATTATTATTTCTAAATGGCACGAGGGAAAATCCAATTCTTTACTGTTAACATATGTGTTGCGTACAATATGAATATAGATTGAAGATGAGATACAATCTACATAAGTTCCTTGTGCTTCGTTGTATGCATTTCCTGGCGGAAAAATTTGACAAATTTCCTGCATGACATTACGAATTGAAAATTTCCTGCGACCGTCCGGTCGCATGGTCAGGTGGGTTTTCATGCCCTGTTTTGTACAGTGGAAATCACTAAAATAGAAACGTTAAAGGTTTAACATTTGTTGCTAGAAGTTATAATCTCTACGAAATAGTGTTTTATATGAACAATCTTATGTTCTGTATTGGAGCGAACAGTGTGGTTCACTGTCTTCTTTAACTTGAAATTGGTTTCTACATAGAGTATACCACTATCAGGCTAGCCTTTAAAGTCTGGTTTCCACTTGGTCGTTTGAGTCGTTGTCGTCGTTAAATGAATGATATGATATAAAAGACGAGATCTCATAGGTCTATAAATAGGCTATTGTATTTGATAATCTCGACGCATGCACTAACAAAGCAGCACCAAAGAAGCGATGACTTCTCACAACTTGACCCAAACGATCCGAACGACTACGTGGAAACCAGGCTTCAGAAGTACGAAGGGTTTTCTTTTCTTTGGAGCTATATTTAGTGGAACGTTACATGATAAATTACGGGACTTGGCACATGAGGAGTGAGAAAAATGGCAATGCACGAGAACTAACATCGCAAAGGGAATCTAAGCATATAAAAGTGGCTCAGGCCACTTGTGGTCAAATTCTAGCCTGTCAGATATCAGTATTTCATGTTGACGTAAATCAGTTACCCAAATATGGTTTGGCAAGTGTCACAGCCTTTTGTCTTTTTTTATCTAAGGCTTATATATGCTACGATTCCGTTTAAGATTCTCAGTACTGCTTCATTTTAGGAAGGTGGGATCTGGCTCTTGGAAGTATTTCTCGGTCATCTGGTATGTGCTACCAGTGCCACAAGGCTTTTTGGCGAGAGCTAGGCGATGGTTGCCTCTTTTGAAATTACTAATTTTCTGTAAATTTAAGTTATGTATGACGAAGTATGATCGTTCGCACCACTCCGTTTTCACATGAAAACGGATTGATTGTGCTCCGTTTTTGGTCTTGCGTTCACATTAATCAGCAATGAAAACGGAGACATTTGAAACGCTGGTGAAAACAGAGCCACATGAAAACTGATCGTTTTTAAAACGGGTCGTTCTAACGTGAACACCAAAAGCGGAGACATTTGAAAACGATGACATCATATCACTTGTTTTGGTCTATGAGACTTGCCATGTTCATCATTGATTTGAACCGTTTTGTTCTAAAATGAAAATGGAGTGCCTTGTGAACAGCACTGCGTTTTCGATCGTTTTCAGTCGATTTCGATTTCGATTCCATTGTGATGTGATTGTGACCACAACCAAGCTTCGTTTCCAGTAGCAAAACACGATCAAAATGAGAACGGAATAGTGTGAACTAGCTTTTTTCCTAACTCTGTTTTTTTCTTTTCAGGTGAAAAATGTATCGAAAAATTTGAACTAGATGAGGTTTTACCAAAGCAAGGACTATCGACATGGGCGGCCATCTTTTTTGTCATTGGAAATATTCTTGGCGCTGGACTGGTCGCAATACCTTATGGTGCACGACTGGCTAGCTGGTTTAGCATTCCAATGCTCGTTGTAATATCCCTATCCTGTGCCCTGTGCGGGATTTTACTTGCCAGGTCTGTCACTTTATCACAGGGTAACGAAGAAGGCAAATCAAAGGAAGTTTCGCGAGAACCCTACCCGCAATTAGCAAGAGATGCTGTCGGAGATAAGGCTCGAGTTCTGGTAGTAGTGACACTGTACATCGCACAGGTCATGGCTTGCCTTGTATTTATCCTGCTTGCTGGCGAGATCTTGTCGAAGCTAGTCCCATTAAAATTGCACATATCAGTACACAATAAGCTACGCTTATGGATTTCAGTCACCATCGCATTTCTCATACCCTTCAATCTCCTCGGTTCGCCGAAGGATTTTTGGGGTATCGCTGTCCTGGCTACAGTCACAAGTGTTGCAACTGCATTTTGTATGTTCGCATGTCTTGGGATGATAAAACACGCCGATGTTGTCAAAGTAGAATATCCAAAAACAACAGCAGAGAATTTCTTCGCATCCTTCGGGATTTTTGTGTTTGCATTTTCTGGCGTTGGAATTTTCCCAACCGTGCAAGGAGACATGAAAGAGCCTCAAAAATTTGGAAAGGTTGTCGCTGCAGGATTTGGGACACTGTCTGTTGTTTATATCGCCGTAACCTTATTTGCTTATCTTGTTCTTGGAAGACTTGTTGGAGAAGATTTACTCACGACTTTTGCAAGTTTAAATATCTACAAACAGAGCATCACATTCAAAGTTCTCGTCTCGATTTGTCAAGTTCTCATTTTGGGACATGTCTCATCAGCATTTGTATTGCAAATGAATCCTATTTACCAACTTGTGGAGTCCTATTTCAAAGCGCCAACTGGTAAGATTTTATTGAATTTCCGATGTTTCTATGAAATGTTATTGACACCTGCTATGATCTAATGCTAAACCAACCGTCGACAAAATATAGTCCATGTTCGTTGGATCCTGATACTCAACTGACATTATGTCAGACTTTCAAACAGCAAGATGAAGTTACTTTTATTTTGAATAAGGTTTAGACGTCCACCCCCGGGCTTTTATTAAATTTCGAAACATTTTCTCACCCCCGAGCCTTTATTATTATCATAGCGAATTCCCACAATTCAGTTGAAAGCATTCGTCAAGGAAATGCGGTTGGTGTTTCTCGAATCGATTTCATGCGATGTTTCGGACAGTGGATAAATATTTTTACCCATCTGGTAGATGATGTTTAGGCAAATACTATTCCCAAACGACAAACGCTTTCTTTTTCGAAACTTTCCATATATGAGCACAATACTACTTTTTCCAGAATCCGTTCAAATTCAGCTATGATCCATTTCAGGTTTCTGCTGGCAGAGATGCGCAATACGAATAGGCATTATGATAGGCATGCTGGTTTGTGCCTTATTGATAACGAATTTTGGTCCAGCATTGTCCCTGGTTGGTGGTACATTCAACTGCTTGCTGTCACTAGTATTCCCAATATGGTTCTACATGAGTCTGCAGTCAGAGAACCACCCAGCTAAAAAGGTATTTTTGTCATTAATATTAGTATTGGCATTAGTTGCCGCTGCAGGAAATGCATTTGTTGAGACGAAAAATCTTATCAAAGTCATAGAAGGAAAATACAAGACTGGATAGGTATCATAAAATATTTGCGCTACAATATTTATTTTAGATTGGTGGGGGGTTTCATTGCCGTATATTTTTAGTATCATAAATTCAAAGTGAAAACTAAGGACTGAAGTTAGCCTAAGAAAAACTCAAATTCAAATATTCTCCAACATTTGCCAAAGTAAAACTTTTGGAAATCACCAAGATTTAAATTAAAGGGGCCGGATAAGAATTCCTCTGGGAAATTTCTGATTTGTCAATTTTGTATGATCAATATTATTGCAACCATTTCACGTAAATTCAAAATAAACAGTTCATCTTGGAGATTAATCTTTGTACTCTGTTTTGACACAAATAGAATCTCCATATGTTTTCCGATTGCCGAGATATAAATGGATTTCCAACGAGTATGTCGTGTGATCTTTCACCCAAAGATCAGCGTGTATATCGATAAAGATCTCTCCTTTTTAATTTGGCTAATTAAAAAGGAAAATTTCTTTTCAAATGCTATATTGGTGCACAATCGTGGATTTGTTACGTATTTCTTTTCCGGCCCCTTTAACGACAAAAATAGTGAACATTCAGGCTACGTTCACACTGCTCCGTTTTCATTTCTATTCGTTTTTGTTGATGAAAACGCTGCCCGTTCACATTGCTCCGTTTTCAAATGAATACGCTATGAATACGATAGACGTTCACACTGCTCCAGCAAAACGATGTTGTTAATTCCCTTTTAAAAACAAAGCCTTTTGTCAGCAGCAGTCAAAAAGGCGCCAATCGCGAGTTTGAAGGCCATTGTAATCAACAGCCTATACAAAGGAATGCGAAGCGTTTTCAAATGTCTCCGTTTTTGGCGTTCACACTGAAAACGCATCGTTTTGAAAACGCATCGTTTTGAAAACGCATCGTTTAGAAAACGCATCGTTTTCAGATTTATCCGTTTTCATTAGCGTTTTCGAACAGCTCCGTTTTCAGAGCGGACCAGTGTGAACGCAAGGCCAAAACGGAAAAGTTTTGCTCCGTTTTCATATGAAAACTGAACAGTGTGAACTCAGTTGCATTGGTTGAGTCAAAAATGTTTCAGCATTTGAAAAATGACAAAAATTCGAAAATTCAATTAATCTTGAATTGTTCTTTTTTAAGTTTTGCATCGAAGATCTGATTAAATTTTGGGACATTGGTTATCCTATCAACAGCTTTCAATTAACGAAATTCTGAACTTTTATTTGCTNTAGCAGCAGTCAAAAAGGCGCCAATCGCGAGTTTGTAGGCCACTGTAATCAAGAGCCTATACAAAGGAATGCGAAGCGTTTTCAAATGTCTCCGTTTTTGGCGTTCACACTGAAAACGCATCGATTTGAAAACGCATCGTTTTCAGATTTATCCGTTTTCATTAGCGTTTTCGAACAGCTCCGTTTTCAGAGCGGACCAGTGTGAACGCAAGGCCAAAACGGAAAAGTTTTGCTCCGTTTTCATATGAAAACTGAACAGTGTGAACTCAGTTGCATTGGTTGAGTCAAAAATGTTTCAGCATTTGAAAAATGACAAAAATTCGAAAATTCAATTAATCTTGAATTGTTCTTTTTTAAGTTTTGCATCGAAGATCTGATTAAATTTTGGGACATTGGTTATCCTATCAACAGCTTTCAATTAACGAAATTCTGAACTTTTATTTGCTACCTGGTTCTGAAGCATACTACGAATTGCATAGAATTTTAAGCAGGTCTATCTTTTTCCCTTGGAACTCTTTAACGTGGTTCATTATGCCAGAAATCAATCTCGTGATCATGAACGAATCGAATATTAATGTAAAGCCTTACAATTAAGAACCCTAGGCAAGATTTATGATGTCTTTCTTTTAAAGCCTATGGCTCAAATTATGGTTCTTTGAGCTACAATTTCAAGGTCTTCCGCGTAATCTAACATAATTTTTATCATTGTTAACAAATTTCAAAGATAAATAGCAGCATCAAATTTTGTGGATTTTTTCAAACATCGAAACTTTTTTCTCCTGTAGATGTTATCAGTTCATGCCTAAGTTTTGCGTAAAAAAGATAATAAGAGTAACCAAAAGATCCTCAGGTAACTGTTTTGTTGCACACCCTATTTGACACCCTATTTGCATCCAGTTTTTCTGCATGATACATGATGATGCAGCAACTCTATAAACAACAGCAGCAACCAACTTATGGGGTGGTGCAGGGTAAACATTCAATTTCTTAAGAATCTCTTGCGAGTTTGGAGCATGCTTCTAGACCAGGTTACCTGTAGAAGGACAAATTCCCACAAATTCAAACCATTTTCAAGATCGGCAACATAATCATATTTTGGTGAGGTTCAAACAGTTTATCCTGGTAGTTTCTTTTTTCTGTATTCTTTAAACTTATTGTATATACATTGTAGGTAGTTTCTTGTAGTCGGTTATCATTTTTGGGGGGTTAGGGGCATGGGAACAAGTATATTAAAGTAGAAAAGTAATTGCGATTTCCTCCTTGTAAAGTTTCTCAGAAAAAAGTCCTCCTGACAGAGAAATAGAGATATAATTAATGTCGTCAGTAGTCAGATAATTTCACGGGGCCGTGTGGGGGGGGCGTGTCCTGGGTAATTTGCAAGTAGAGGTGTGCTGGGTAATTTGCAAGTAAATTTTCAAAAGCTGGACCAAATTGTTCACAAAAAGGTACCCTTTGCCATGACCAATTTTTTCAAAAATCATACCGTTGCGTAAACGCCCACATATAGAGAAACAATACCCTTCGCGAGAGTAAATTTACAGGAAGTATACCCTTGACTAGACTAAACAGGAAAAATGTACCCTCGGCTGGACTAGAACCTCGGAAGAGTATACCCTTAAGGGCACACTGTGTTTGTGAGTGGCTAGATCTTGAGATAAATCAATAACAAAAGATGTGATAATTGAGTATTCACGCCAAGTTTATGCTTTCGGATCATGTTTTCTGATCATGTGTTCTCTCGCAAATAAAGGGAGTTCGATCGATCATAGGGTTCAGATCTTTAAAAAGGGTCGTGTAAAATTATATTACCGCTTTCTTTAAAATGAATGACTTGAAAGGAATTTACGGTACTTTGCTGTAAATCTACCGTGGAATATTTTTTAAATCTTAATTATTTTCAAAACGGCAGCATTTATTTCATTTGAGGCTGTGACGTCATCGAATTTCTAACTCGTAAACCAGAAGAGCGACGGATTTCTGTTTGCCAACATATTGTAGACCTTCATAAGCTATGATTTTCTTGAAGGTTGTATCATTTTTCCTTTATTAATCTAGGATTTACGATGATTTAAATTTTTTCAAAATGTTCCTTGAGTTCTTTCAATAAAAGATAAAATGCCAAGAGTTTGAAAATAATCAAGATATCAAACATTTCCACGGTAGAATCACAGCAAAGTACCTTAAGTTCAAAGTACCTTACCTCAAGCAATTACAGAATATTACACCACCTTTTTAATGATTTGAATCCTATTTTGTTCGATCGTTGTCATCTTCGTGAATTTCGATGTACATCGAAGTTACTGAAGCTTACCTAATTATGTTCTTTTGGATTGTCTTGTTTACCTATCACCGCGACGATAGTGTGCCTTTAAGGGCGGCACATCTCTATATACCTGGACTGTTGAAACCCCCCCCCCCCACCCTCATGAATAATTCAGTGGGAGGCCTTTATAAAACGTATTCTGAAACTCAGTTTGTTTGCAAACAATGTTTTCTTCAATTTTTCCTTGAGCGTACACAACTCATTTGCAGCTACTCGTCTTGGTGGACAACCACTTTAAAGATAGATTTGATTACGAAAACCACAACTTACCATATGGAAATCTGTTTCGCCATACGCCGATCACTACGCTTAATGTCAAAACAACAACCAAAAGATTTCGTATTTTTTTTCTGAGCTGGTCAGTTAAAAGTTTGAAATTCAAGGCTATCTTTTAATTTCATACAACCAATGAATCTTTACTTAATCAATTGTATCATTGAATTATTATTTAAGACGCAGGTTGTTTTACTATAAAAAGCAAAATCTTATATTTATCATTTACAGCAATATAGAGCACATAGCATTGGAATAGAATAACAGAAGAAATTTATCTATCGCCAATGACACTTTGTTTCTTTTTACGAGTGACTTCTTTGTTTGAGATCTGAGACAGTTTTCTACAGCTACCGGTGTCCCAAAAAAGTGTGCACAAGTTTGATAAATTGTGACGCCAAGAGTTTAAACGCAATTACCCCAAAATATTGTTGATGTTAACCCTCAATAGCTAAATTATTTTTTCCCTTTCGAAATTTAAATTCGAATTTCAAACGTTCCCTTTCGAATAATGGACATAATGGACATCTCACTATACATTAAAAACCAAAAATCGTTGTTTGAAAGCAAGCAGAAGTGTCCCAAAACTGGTAGTCTTAGTTGAGATACAGGTCCTTTTTGCGTAAATTCGCTGGACAAAAAAGGTAGAACCACTTATGCTAAAAATTTGAGCTTTTGGTCATTTTCACATAAATTTGCCGGAGAAAAGTAGAACGAGTGGAGGGCAAACTTTAGGATTTTGATCAGGTAGAACAATAATAAAATGCATTTTGGTAGAACAGAAGATGAGATTCGTTAAATTTCATCTTTTTCCCAACAACTGGCTGTTTTTTGGCAGGAAGTTTGTAATATGTGATAAAAACCCGATCTTTTTTCCCAATTCCTTTGGATAAACATGGGGTCAACATTTTTACAGTACTTGCCCCCCCCCCCCCCCCCCGCCCC
>REGM01000177.1:191031-206055 GCA_004194415.1 Aurelia aurita
CCCCCCCCCCCCCCTGGGCCTCCACTTAGCTCCGTTCATTTATTTTAAGGCATAAGCTGCGATTTTATTACTGAATCTGCTAAGTAACTAGAAAATAGATTATTACTCAATCTGCTATCACACCCTAACAATGTTTCTTATTGGGTAAGTAAAAACGTTGCATCTTTAACAAGATTATAACGGGTGATTAAGAAAAGCTCGTACCTCTGAAAATTCATAAAACTTGATTATGCTACTGATCATGAATGTTTCTTTGTGTGACCTTTATGTGCATTTGTGTGCAATTTTGGTGGTTTTCCAAAACATGCAAGTGTTTTTCTCACCCAGTATAGACCTCAAAATCACAATTGAAAGTGTTGTGGCGCCGTGTTGTAATCCACTGACTTTGAAGCCAGAACAGTCAGGCGGACGGGGCTCAAATCCCACCAGCACCTCTTGCGTCATGACAAGGGGTCGCGGACTCAATTAGCGCTTGGCTACTTTTGCGATCCCAGCGCTTGGCGCTAAAAACCGCAACTTCACCTTTACCTTCACCTCCACAATCCTTCTATATTCACCTTCCCACAAGACTTTTTATGTACACCTGAAACTAGACTTAACGACTCTTGAAATATCTTATCGCAGTACTGGGGTGATGAGTTTCTGAGATGGAATCGTTCACAATATGGAAACATCAAAGCAATAAGAGTTGATGCAACAAAGATATGGAAACCCGATCTTCGCCTTTACAACACGTGAGTTTCGCGCAATAACTTGCTCTTCGTGTCTGTCAGTTTACAAGTTACAATGCTTGCTTTAAAATATTCAGAAGTTTTGTTGAATTCGATATGCTGTGTTAGTCAAAGATGCTACTTTTTGACAAATCAAATTGGAATAACCATGTAACCCAGTTCCTTTAATTTCAAATATTCACCTTACTGATGCTTCAGCTTAATCTTACAGTATAATCTTAATTCATCATTTTTGTCGATGTTGTCGAAAAATTCAAAAGCATAGAGTATAATGAGTCCCACAATATGAATTCACTACCGGATGAGGACGTTTGAAAGCCTGCAGCTCTCAACCCATGTATCAGATTCATATAAACTGATAATGCTTGTTAGCTAACATATCAACTTAGATAAGACAATTTGTGAAAATTAAGTTTGTGAAAATCGGTAGTATCCTTCTCTTATTACAAGCGATGTTATGAAAATGCTTCATGTGCAGCAGCCTATTTATATACCTAGTGAAGGTTTGAGCGACAAGATAGGCAGACATTTGATTATGATAGCTGTGGGGCTAAATTGCAAGCAAATTTGATCAAGGATTTTTTGCCTGTTTTGAAAGATCTTACGATGAAGCATTTTTATAAAATCGCTTGTAATTTGAGAATGATAAGACCGATTTTGACAAACTAAAGTTGATATGTTAGCTACACAGGTATTATCAGTTTATAGAAATCTGAAAAATGGTTTGAGAGCTGCAGGCTTTCAAACGTCTTTACATGTTTTGTCTCAGCCGGTGAATTGGAATCGTATCAAGCGAGTTACAAGCAGCATTTGCTATTTTTATATTACAGTGGAACCCTGCAATCTTGAACCCTCTAGGGAAATGAAAATTTATTTCGAGATAACCAATGCTATATCGTACTTGCTAATAGACAGTAACGCTAAAGATGGTGGCTCCAAATACTCTGCTGTGTTTTGCTGCAAAGCATGCTGGTAAAAAGCTCCCTGACGACCACCTAACGACGTAAAAATTTTGGTCTGCCGTTTTTACTAGAAAGCTTGAATTCGAATCGACCTTGAATTCGAATGCAGCATGGTTCGAAAGGAAACCTTTCCAACGTAGAAAAAGGAAAGTTTTGATTCGAATTGAAGAGTCGCGTTCGAATTACAAAATTTTCCTATTTGTTTACATTGATTTGCCAAAGCTAGCCAGTGGAAACGGCAGACCAAATTTTCTATGTCGTTAGGTGGTCGTCAGGGAACTTTTTACCAGCATGCTTTGCGCGGCCGCCATCTTTAGCGTTATTGTCTATTGAAGGGAATTACTAAATTGTTCTAGACACAGAGTACTTCGAGATAACCCAGTTCGAGTTTTTTCAACAGTATACCTCAATGGCGGCCCTGAAGTTTTGTCGCAACCTCAAGGTGTAAATTGTGAATCAGTTGCTAAGCCCTAAATATTCCAAATGTATCATTAGGCCAATTTGCTAAGGCCCTTTTTATGGTTGATTTGATCGCAAATTTGGCCTGATAAATGTCTTGGATGTCAAGGCACCAATATTGACAAATAAGGTATTACAGTTTAAGCTAACTATCGAAGCTTATGATTTATCATTTGACAGGTTTATTTTGTTTGCAATGTTTTACGTGTTAAAAACTAAAAAGCACTGTCCTTAGAATGTTACACAATAGATTATAATAGAATTAAAAACGGAAATTTAAAGGGAATCGACATAGTTAAAAGCTGGCCGGGGCCAAGTTGGACTTGCCCAAGTCTTGTTTTGTAAGAAAGAAAGAGACGACTTGTGCTGAGCAGCGCACAGCTGGATAGCCGGCCGTTTTTTGGGCCGGCAGGCGGTACCTTTGATCACGATTTTTGACCAATAGTAGAGAAGACGGTGATTTTCTCAAAAAGAAAATAACGGGGGCCAAAATGAATGTAATAGGACACAACGCACCTGTGTATACAGTAGAAGTACAAGAACAAGTAACCCCCTGGTTTTTTATTTCTTGCGGTTGGGTCCTATTACAAATTTCGGGTTAAGTGAGGTCACGCACGGCCATGAATAATTAATGAGGAGCTGTTCGGCACAAGTCGTCTCTTTCTTTCTTACAAGACGACTTGGGCAAGTCCAGGGCCAAGTTAAAAACATAGTCTATTATTCATGCAGACGACATGTCACGTGACTTGATCAATTCGCGCTCGAAAATCAGACTTGGGGTAAATGAAGCCATTACAAAGTATAGCGTCGCACTGGGCTTTCGAGACTGTCTCGTTTATTTATCGCAATAAATTAATTCAAAAAGTTTGGAAGCTGTTCAAATTATTAGAAAACTTTAGCAGATAGATAGACGAATTTCTGAAAAGAAGGTTGACTTTGAAGAAGCGACGAGCAACTTACAGCGGACGGAGTTTGTGGTGTTGATTGCGACATTATCGTCGCAAAGGCAAGTTTCTCGCAGCTTTCTTGGCCTAAATTTTTGTTTTGCTTTTAAAAACAGCATGTTCGTTTGATTATTTCATTGGTTTAGGTCTGACTGACAATTGCTACCTATCCTTTCCCTACTCACTATCGCGAGGTAGAATAAAGGAGCAATTTTATGCAACTTTTTGCAAATTTCCTATAGAAACCTATAGAAATTTTCTGAAGATTTACCCCAAAACAAGATGGCGTCCTCTTTTCAACGCTGTTGTGACGTCATGCCGTCTGTATCAATATTTGATACTGTTGGCACGTGCCGTTTCATTGTGTAGCTGAAGAAACAATGGGTGCGTGGGCGTTTTCGTAGCCTATTTATAGTGACCACTCAATATAGCTATGTCTATTCCCTTTAAAGATTAAAAAACATAGTAATTCGATTAAGAGTATAGTCGCTCCGTGGCACGCCTCGTTAATTCTGCTTTCAATTTACTACAGAAAGAGGTAATCGATTTCTGCCCTCTAGTTTGTGTAGGTAGCTTGTTGAATAATTTGCTCGCAGCGTCTTGAAAGTTATCCCTGACCATTGATGTGCTCAACTTCAGTTCGTTACTTCAGTTCGTTACTTCAGTTCGTTACTTCAGTTCGTTACGGTTCATCCCTTAATTAAGTTAATCGCTTGACAAAGATAATCCTTATGAAACCTAGTGTATGAAATGAAAACTCTGTATCTGTTTCTTTGCGTTTACAGAGCTCAAGAAAACTATAAAGGAATCGACATCGAAAGCAAAACCAAAGCAACAATTTACTCAGATGGCACAGTAGTTTGGCTCAGTCCCCACATCTTGAAAAGTGTTTGCAAAATGGATGTCACATATTTCCCATTTGATGACCAATACTGCCAAATGATTTTTGCATCTTGGGCCTATCATGGCTCCCATGTCAACATCACGAATACTGGAAAATCTGGTGATCTAAGCAGTTATTCTGCAAGTGGCGAGTTCGAGCTTATCAGTAAGTTTTTTTTACCTGCTGGGTGTCCCAAAAATGTTCTCGCATTTGATCAAGTTTTGTAGGATAATGGAGAAAGAAGAAATTGGGACAAAACATTTACGTTTTTATTCGTTGAAATCTACCTTAAAATGCTCGCACCTTGCTCTCTGCGAAAGGTTAAGCTTTCTCTGTTATATAAAATGAGAATCTTTTGTCCATAGGTACGAGGGCTTTTAATGCAAAGAGTTGTCGTTGAAATCGCTTGAACGAGAAGAAATTCCGAGATAGGTTTATCCTGATATGCCCTTATAAAAGCAAAATTCAAGAGGTATCTGGAATTTTAATAAGCAATATTGTGATGACAATCATGTTAAGAAAGAGAAAGTTCAATCATAAATGTTTGGAATTTTGCAAACAAGGAAGAGAAAATTCAATAATACATGTTTGGACATTTTGCAAACTTATCTCTGAAAGCACATAGCTCATTGAGTTCTGAACGAAAAGTAAATACCAAGACATCAATATCTAAGTTACCCTGTTCTGTTGGAAGTGTGAGAATCATCGTCTAATACTCTAAAGCTCTAAACCTCTTTTCAAACTCAGTAGAGTCAATCAAATGCAAGGAAAGTTACTGGGACACTCGGGTTCCTAATGAGTGTAATGACGTCAAAAGAATTTGCAGTTTTGACTTCTTGCATTTCAAAATCTTTTGATCTGTCTTTCCAGGCTTCAATGTGAAGAGGCACGTTAACAGATATGACTGCTGTCCTGAACCCTACCCAGAACTTCATTACACTCTTCATCTGAGACGCCGTGCCAGATTCTTTCTCATGAATACAATAGTTCCAAGCACACTTATCTCCTTCCTGGCCTTCCTCTCATTCAGCCTGCCGCCAGACTCCGGAGAGCGTATTGGCCTAGTCATAACAACATTGCTTTCTTTGGCTGTTTTTATGATGATCATCTCAAATCAAATACCACCAACTTCAGAGGTATTCCCCCTGCTTCAAAAGTTCCTGACAGCAGTGATGTTCGAGATTGGCATCGCATTGCTGGCGAATTGTATCGTAATCTCATGGGCATCGCGAGAAGGACCGCCCTCTCCGTTCATCAAGAAAATCTTCAGCTTGGAATTGTTTAAAAATGCAATACGAGGTCGCAATAAAGTGAAGATTACCAAAACCAATGGCCAAATAAACGCAGGTGAGGTTTTATCTTCTACGTTTTATCTTATTCAATTGAAATTCTCTTCGATTGTTATTCTACTGATTTGCATATCAACTGTTTATACAAGGAAAGATACGAAACAGTAGCATTGCCACGATTGCACAACGAGCTTATCGATCAGGAAAACAGCTATTTCTACGGCCGATTATTCAAGCAATACAACAAGCTGCAAATAATTCATAGAAACCTCGATGGCTAAGTCACTCGTTTTCATGCGAAAATGGGTTGTTATGAGTGTATATCGAAGAAAGAGAAAGCATAGATCTAACTGAAGCAGTTTATATTTGAGACTTAGGGTATTTTATATCAGGCATTTTATCTTTCGTCAGATAGAATCGGAACTGTAGCCAACAAAGATCTCGTATAGTTTTGTTTATATTTCAGACACTCAATGCCCAGCTTCTGCATTATAGATGTCAAATGGCCCGAGGAAAACTATCCTGTACCCAGTATCAGTGAGGGCTAAATTATATCAGAACGATTATTCAAGCAATACAACAAGCTGCAAATAATTCATAGAAACCTCGATGGCTAAGTCACTCGTTTTCATGCGAAAATGGGTTGTTATGAGTGTATATCGAAGAAAGAGAAAGCATAGATCTAACTGAAGCAGTTTATATTTGAGACTTAGGGTATTTTATATCAGGCATTTTATCTTTCGTCAGATAGAATCGGAACTGTAGCCAACAAAGATCTCGTATAGTTTTGTTTA
The DNA here is from genome assembly GCA_004194415.1 of Aurelia aurita. Taxonomy (NCBI): domain Eukaryota; kingdom Metazoa; phylum Cnidaria; class Scyphozoa; order Semaeostomeae; family Ulmaridae; genus Aurelia; species Aurelia aurita. The sequence continues at coordinate 197,094 of REGM01000177.1, forward strand.
TATTTCAGACACTCAATGCCCAGCTTCTGCATTATAGATGTCAAATGGCCCGAGGAAAACTATCCTGTACCCAGTATCAGTGAGGGCTAAATTATATCAGAACGATTGTTCTGTTAGTTCTACCCTCTCCACGATTTGAACGTACAATTAAAAAATCAATCATACTGTTGAAAAGCTATGGGTAGTTTTGCTTAAATTGTGTTGTGATGATAAAAAATCTGACTAAAATTGATGACAAAAATGACAACAAAATGGCGAAGAAACTTTCCCCAGTTTTCAACGTTGAAATAATGAAAATTGAATGATTTATTTCGTTAGATACGAAAGTTTGACCGAAATTTGCTTTGTCTCCCCACAGAAGTGCAGTGGTCATTGAAATTTTGAAGGTAAAAAGTACGACAAAATGTTGTTGGGGTTTTTAGTTCCTTTTCAAGAATTTTCACGGCCACATCGTGCAGTTTTATCAGAAGTTTTGATACAATTTTCGGTTTCTAATAAGGAAACGTTTCTTTCTGGCAGCAATGAATGGAAGCAGGATCGACCTTGACAAGTCAAAGAAGAATGAAAAGAACAACCATAATGCTAAAATCAATTCGCTTGGTGAAGCCTCCTGGGAAAACAAAGTTCTGAAGAATCTTGAAATCATATCAAGTGCCAAGATATGGAAAAAGAAGCAAGAAATCAACAAAGAGCAGTGGAAACTGGCTGGTGCAACATTGGATCGTTTGTGCATCGTATTGTTCTTGATGACAATCATTGCAACACTTTGTTTTGTTTTCATGACAGCACCTCGTATTACCCTCTGAAATATCGCGCAACGTTGTTAAACATTGTTTCAAGAAACTTTCGAATTTGAAACTATTGCACTTCAAAAGAACCACATATTTAATGTATTATAGCAGATGCTTTCGTTGGCAACAAAACTGTAGTTCCTGAAAGTAGCCTGGAAGAATATAGCGATATTGAACGTTCTGAAATTCTTTTCATAAGACATAGGAAAACAAAATTTACAATCTGTTCTCTCAGCTCATGGGCAGCTCTTAGTTCACGGTCTGATTAACCATCATTTCGCGTCCAAAAATGGTACTATTGTATGCCTTTTTCGTTAAAACATAGATAAAAATAGTTTCAGGAAAGTTCTATAATACACAATGCTCTTTTGCGATCTAAAAGACAGCTCAAAAGGGGGCTACAAGAACAGTGTCCACTGGGACCCCTCCGACATGAAACACAAGCAAATAATTAGCGCTGTGGCTAACGAACCAAGTTTCTAGATTTGTCCGTGACTTGAATGAACAGACTGTAGTTTTGATACTGTATAAAGTGAGCCAATCCGTTGTATGTTAGTGTTCTTAATTTAGCCAATTAGAAATCGCCTACGGTAGACAGGTATTATGTTTAGAAAATTAGAGCCTCTAAAAATTGGCCCGAGCCAGCAGTGGTACGAAAACGAATATAGTGTATAGGGGCGCTTTGTGATTTGCTTATTTAAAAAGACTTGGTACTAATTCAATCTGCATGTTTTTTAGTTATTGTCGGATATTTTATGCCAAATATGCTCTGTTAAAGTAGCGAAGTACGCGTAGAAGGAGGTATCTTGATAGAATAACATAGACCAAAGTGTAAGAATCATTTATTCAGCACTGAAACTATAGAATAGCAGTCATCTTCAAAGAGATGCTAGCGTATTAATGGCCCAATAGTACTCCCTAAAAGTAGATGGACACAAATTTTTGTAGCTGTAAAGTTTGTATTTCTCATGAAAGTATTGTCCAACAGGCATCCCACAGGCATCAATCGAAAGATCTCAAAGATCGCATCCGCATGTTCATATCATGTGTGCTTCCAAGGCTCTAAGTCATATTTAACAGACAGGTAAGTATGTAAAGGGGCAGTAACCTACACTAGGGTTCAACCTTGGGCAAATATTTCCAAAATGATGCAATCCACGAGACATTGGATCACATATTAAACTCAAATTCTTTTCAATTTTGAACTCCGCTCTTTGAGGTTGATGCCTGTTTGACAATGCTTTAACAAGAAATACAAACTTTACAGTTAAAACCATTTGTGTCCATCTACTTTTTGGAAGTACTAGTGAGGTACAGATTAGATAAGAAAAGTTCAAATTTTAAGACCCTAAGTCACAAGAATTCACAAAGGGTACACGTGTTCTTACTTTTGGTAGAAATATTCCCTAGATATATACCCCGAAGCACAAGGTAGCCACTGTTAAAAACAATTGTAGCTTTGCCGATTTCATCTTTTTGTAAAATGATCTCCTTAAATTTGAAATTTCTCTCTGTTTAACCCTAATTTAACCGGGCTTTTTTTGAACTAATATAGCCGGGGGAGGGTGCTTTCCACCCCCCTCTATAAGTCGCCTTAGACAAATGGGAAATCATTCAAACCTGGCAAGGGCGTAGTACTAGCCATTCTTTACAGATTGACAGATTTGGGTGTGGCCATCTCATTAGATGACGTCACTATGACGTCATAATATTGAAAAATGTCAAAATTTATGTTTATCCAGCTAATTCGTTCTAAAAACGGGAAAAATATCATATAATTCACTAATTTTCATCTTATTTGCCTTATTATTTATTCTTAATTCAAAAATAATACCTAAAGGTGTTTTTAGACTTTTAGTTTTGAAGAAAATGACAAATATTGATGACGTCACAACAACGAAGTGGGTTTTATGACCAAAAATTGATACAAAACTTGCTAAAAATACTTTAAATGTATTGCAAAACGCAAATCTATGCATTTTCTACAACTTCCGCTGGAAAAAGTTTCAAATTTTGCAAAATTTACCCAAAATGGCGGCACATGTTACGTCATCCTTTAAAAATGCTGATGTCAGCAAATTCCATTGTTCTTGATAACAAATGAAAGGTCTTTGTTTGCTGATTCTTTTAAGGTATAATAATCAACATTTAAAACTAATTCTGGTTCTAAAAATATCAAAAACATTGATTTTGTCAAAACCATCTACCAAATATGGTATTGTCATCTGTCACGTGACTCCCATTGTCCAAAAATGTTATTGTCAAAATGTAGCTAATAGATAATTAGTAGTTGTCAGAAAGTTGGGGAGTCATAGCTAATGCCGTTAATAAATGCTCTGCAAAAACCCGACAGGGGGGGTGGAAAACACCCCCCCCCCCGGTTAAATTAGGGTTAAAATAATAGTTTTAATCCAGAATTCTTAAAAGTTTTACAACTCTCTGTCTTCCCAACTTACAGTAATCAGATTCACAGTTTGAGTTTGCAAGCCTTCTTAGATTTCAGAGCGCAAAATTCATATTAGTTTTACGTGCAGGAACCATAAACTTTTAAAAGAACAAGATAGAGAAGTTTAACGGATGAAAAACATTTTTGGAAATTGCAGTCCCCTTAACTTATCTACAGTATTCAATCTAAAATGAGGAAATGTTTGAGACAACCTTGCATTTTTGGCACATTTCATCAAACGCCGATAATTTTTGACTCAGCCTGCAATGCCTTGATTTAACTTTTGGTTGTTTGTTTAGTAGTCGAAATACTATCCACTGTTGACCTTTAACAATGCAAGGCTTTAAGAAACGCGGTAGCTGTGTTCATGTAGCAGTTTTTCATCCCTGTGCCCCTATGCCCGTGAAGGTTGTTGTAGATGTTGTTACTACAGCAGTTTGTTCCTCCCTGTTTCCCATTGCCCAATTTTCCTTGTATCCCTGTGTCCTGCAAATTTGAGACTGCTGTAAGATCTTTGTCGTTCGTCTATGGTGTTATATTTGATGTCGTACCTTCATAATCGTTTCATCTTGATATATAAAATGAATATAGCAAGTAGCAAGTAGCAAATTCTCCCTGTTTCTCAAAAGGACTTCCCTAAGAAACCGAAGCCAGAAAGAAGTTCAATATTTCTGAAGATACTTCTAGGCCGATATATGAATTGAAGCATTTCTTTCTGATAGACGTTTACATCTCGCTTTTAACTGTATTTCGATGTGGATATGTTCACGTGAAAGGCGTTCAAATCTGTTAAAACAACTAAATAAAGGAATGAAGAGTGTTTGTTGAAATTTTATCAAAAGACTGTATGAGAAAATTGAGGGGCCATGAACATTTGTTGGTATCAATAGAATTGCAGCCCTCTACCCAGCATTGATAATGAAGGCACCCTAAATAAAGACAGGCATGAAAAAAAATTGTACATCAAATTGTTCTTAACATGCAGAAAAACTCCCTTTAGACAGAATACCTCAACTGATCTCTCTAAAGGTTGATTTCCAGTCAGTGGAATTTTCCGAGCGGGCGGAATTTACACAATCAAAAGTCATTCAACCTTAAATTTCTATTCAATTGCAAAGCGACATTTTCTATGGTAAACAATAGAATTTCCGCCCGCTCGGAAAATTCCACTGACTGGAAATCAGCCTTAAAGTTGAACATTAAATGCCGACACTTATCTCTTGGACACCCGGTATGTATCGTTTGTCCAAACAGACATGTTTGATATCTGTAGGTTCAAAATGTTATTTCAAGCAATTTAAACTAGATGTTTTATTGCCATCACATCAAATATTTTTCTTTCAGGCAGTCAAAACATTGATGTTTACCAAAGTAAGCCATCAAAACATAAAAAAATAGCAATGGGTTCTCAACAGTACCTCTTTGTTAGCAAAATTGAATTTTTGATTAGCTAGAAACTTTCTCTGATATGACAGTTCGGATGACAATAAAACTCAAAACAAACATAAAACTATAAATTCCTTGGACGTAGAAATTGTTTACTTGGCAACAGCAGGACTTCGCATGCATTGATAGCAAGTCATAAACAAAGTAAACATGGTAGTTGATAGATACATCAAAAGATTGATATATCAAAGAATAAGGCAATCAATCAATCAGATGAGCTAATGAACCAATCAGCTCTAAGAGCATAGGCGTCGAATCTTTGCAAAACTTTGAAATTAATCGAGCAAAATTTTATTGACCCATTCTTTCAAATCAATGCTCGAAGGGAACTTTAGGTAATTTGCCAGAATCCTAGAGAGAGCATTTTTTATATCATAATTATTTTCAGAATTACAGCGTTTTTTCTGTTTCTGCTTATTTTCAAGTTGTGACGTCATCAAAATGCTAAATCATAAACCATAACAGCTACAGACTTTTGCTTGCGACCATCTTGTAGACTTTCAAAAACTGAGCTCAAATCAGTTTAGAATTTTATGGAGCTTTTATGTGCGTCATAGCTTTAGATACTTCCTCTCGTGCATTCTTTCATAAAACACAAAAACGCTGTAATTCTGAAAATATTGTTGATATCAAAAATGTTTTTTCTGGGAGTATGGCAAATTACCAAAAGTTCCCTTCAAGCAATTCATTTGAAAGAATGGGGCAATACAATTCTACATGATCAATTTAAAATTCCACGCCTAATCTGGCTCTAAGGCAGCTTTAACATGAAATCCATAGTGAGATTTAGCAGTAGTGCAACCAGGTTTAGCCGCAGGTCTGCAATTCACCAAGGTCTATTTGACAGTTGTGAAATTTCGCCACAAGGCTTATTTTAGGTTGCCATGGTGACATTTCTATTTCACAACGGGCCACTTTCACCACGACCTCCATGTAAACCAAAACCAATTTCATCCCGGCGCGAAATTTCATTACAGCAAAATCTCACTATGGGCCTCATGTAAACGCTGCCTAAACCTTTAAATAGGGTGGTGTAAATGGCTATTACATCTCAGCTTGCTCACTATGCAATCAATCATTACATATCTGCCGGTTGAGACAAGAAAATGTATTCACTCTTTGGAAATCAAACTAACAAATCTAGCAATTAATGAATAACATTATAAATTCCTTGTTTCAATAAGGCTTCGGCTTTACTTACGGAGGAATTTCTGAATTAAATCCGGTTAACGATATGGCCATTGTGTCTCCTTAAGTAGTTCCCAGTCCCCAATCTACCTCGTTGTCTCCATGCTAGTTGGCCTAAGCTCGTTAAATTCTCAATCGTACTTTTATTGTCAAAATATCATTGGAATCCTTCATCATCATCGAATTTTGAAGTTCAAAGAGCTGTGATAGTATCTTAGCTCAACCAGAACGTTACCAACTCCGAGAAGGAAGATCAGAGAACTTATTTACTATCAAGGTCTTAAAAGGTCTTAATTAATATCTATTCTTAATTGTGAATGCAACTTCTTTCCAAAATAAATTTGGGGATGTTTTACTCTTACCAAGCCTCGAAATTATGGCCAAACACGCCAAGTTCTATTTGATACCTATTCTGACTCAAAGCTTTTCTTTAGATTAATCAGAGGGCACATTTAAAATTTGGCGCTGCTTCTTCATAGCACCGCTTTGACTCTATTCTTTTAATTCAAGCTTTTCCCATAGATCAATTTGTGAAACAGTTCATTTTAGCAAGAAATATGTAGCCTGTATAAATGTTGGAGAATGAAAAAAGGAAAACTGAGAGAATAACAAAATAAAGTGAGCTCCCGCACTTAAATGAGCGTCCCTATTGAATGTGCACTCCTTCAATACGTAAACATTTGAATGAGAGTATTAGTGATGCAAAGACAGACTACATTCTTTGTTGTTGCTCAGATTTTCACGCTATACAGTGATCATCAGTCAACTGAAAACTTTACTCAATTTTACTCATTTATACATTGCATTTGGTGATGGCATAATCTTACAACTATTTTCTACGTGGGGTCTCTTATTAAGTAGAGTTTTCAGTTGTCTGATGATCGCTGTATAGCGTGAAACTCTGAGTAACAACAAAGGATGTAGTCTGTCTTTGCGTCACTCTTATTATCATTCGTCACTCTTATTATTATTATAATAAAATAAATAAATAATAATGAAAGCAGATTTGGTGACAAATATACAGTACATCTCAACACATTGACCATGCTCTCAAAAGGGGAGATACCGCTCGCTCTTTATCAAATATGATTTAGTGAATCCCCCTCTATGACCTGGACCAGACTAAGTAATGTTCATTCATGTAGCTATATCGTTCAATATCATCGATGAATGTTTTCATCAAAAGAAGAAATGTTCAATGTGATCGAATCATTGATAGCTAAAATTATTTTGTCAGCGCCATATTTTTGTATCATTTCAAATTTCATATTAGAACTATCCAAGGATTACAACTGCACCTGCGAATTATAGCAGGATTATATTTCATCCAAATAGGATTAATCAAAAAGGCTTTTATACAGGACGGGGGCAATTCAATTTCCCAGCTACGTATCATTTCTGATCATCTGGAGTTTTTCTTCATCGCTCTCCTGAATAAATATCAAAACGATCATACATCAAATTTGATTGTTCCTTGGTGTAACTAAACAACAAAAGAAAATCAAGTTTTAGTTATTTTTCAAACTGTTTCACTCTTTATTGGGTCACTTGTGTTAAGAACTCATTATTATTATTATTGTTATATGATGACCATTGCTATAGACCGCTGTGTAGGAGCATCGTACGACTCTAGCGTGCTCATGTAAATTAGAGTTGCTGTTGTTTTCTTCATCTTCGCTGTGTTATGTTCGTTAGATGGCCTACTCTCTCGTGTTCGTTCTTGCCATCATATTTTAACAGGTTATGGGCCCAGGACGTTTGATAAACATGGGCTAAACGAACAAGGAGTTTTGTGTGAGTTTTTCTCTCACTGAAGAATGGCCTCGTCGTCTGATGACACCATGAACAACGCGTTGAAGTTTGGAAAGCTGAACGGCTCGAATTATCGAACATGGGCGTTCAACATGCGGTTGTACTTGGAGAGCCTGGATCTGTTTGAACATGCAGATGGTTCAGCTGTAGCTCCTACTAGTACTGGTAGTGATGCCGCTACTCTGTTAAGAGCCTTCAATTCTCGAGCAAAGAAAGCCTGGACATACATTTGCTTGGCTGTGGAACCTGAACAGCAAATTCATGTCAGAGATACGAAAACTGCGAAGGAAGCGTGGGATGCCCTGAAAAATCAGTTTGCACGTGAATCAGTCCTTCAGAAAGTCAGATTGCGACAGCAGTATTATTCTTGTCGATTTCAAAGTGGTGGAAATATGTTGGAACACATATCTTATTTGAGATCGTTGCATGATCAACTCAAGGAGATGGGAGTGAAAATTGATGATAAAGAATTGGCAATGACACTACTAGCTAGTTTGCCTGAAGAATTCAAAGCCTTAATCACTGCTCTTGATGCTGTTGGAGAAGATAATTTGTCCTTTGAAAAGGTAAAAGGAATGCTGTTAAATGATGCTGATCGAAGTTTGGATACTTCTTATGCAAGGAAGTCTGAAGATGCTTTTTCTGCCAGACAGTACAGAACTTTTCGTGGAACATGTCATAACTGTAAGGAAAAGGGACACTTTGCAAGAGACTGTCCGAGGAGAATTCCTAAAGATAATTCGCAACGTGGTAATGTGCGAAGTAATGCATCTGCTAATTGTGCTAAGAGAGATTATCCTGATCAATTTATTTATGAGGAAGCATTGATTACCTCTGGTCAAATAAATAATTCTGGCTGGATTATTGACTCTGGAGCAACGCAACACATGACTTTTGACAAAGATTCGTTATCTGATTATGTGGAATTCAAGCAGCCATGCATTGTTAATCTTGGTGATAATCGTACTATTTTCGCATATGGCAAGGGTACTTACCGTCTTGTTGCAGATCTAGAAGATAGTGCTCAGCATATTGCATTGCATGATGTTCTTTACCTACCTGATCTTGACAAAAACTTGTTGTCTGTTCGAGCGATGACAAAACTTGGAGCTTCTGTTGATTTTGAAGGAAATCTGTGCAGAATTTCAAGAAATTCAAGGTTGTTAGCTGTTGGTGAAATGCAAGGAAAACTGTATATCCTGAAAGTTATTCCTGATGAGCATGTATATATTGCAAGAGAAAACACTGATATGCAGTTGTGGCATTGTCGTTTTGGTCA
>REGM01000177.1:207368-227166 GCA_004194415.1 Aurelia aurita
AGATTTATATAATTTGTTTGATCAATTTGGTTCGGTAATTCCACGCTAGCAAAGCTTTTTGTTAATTGACGCCGGAATTGGGCTTTTATATGACGGATGGATGGATGGATGGATGGATGGATGGATGGATGGATGGATGGATGGATGGATGGATGGATGGATGGATGGATGGATGGATGGATGGATGGATGGATGGATGGATGGATGGATGGATGGATGGATTGATTTTAGAGAAAGAAATTTCACATATATGTTGGCTTATATGTGTGATGAAGTCACCACTGTACACTCTGCCAAGCACCAACATTTTGAAACGAAGCGCTGCCAGGTGGAAAATGACTTTAGTCCCACTAGGCTTACAATAAGATCTGCAAATTGCAAAACTGCAATAAATGTTTTTGCCTTACCAAACATTTCTCTTGAGATTCATTTCAATCAAAACTTAATCATAAATTGACTGAAGCACAACAGGTACGGTTCGATATTATTCGACACTATTTCCCATGAGCAGTAGCACACAAACACTTAAAATGTTAGATATCCCATTCGTTTTTCACGTCATGTGACATGACCCAAAGAAACACAATACTTCTGATATGAATGCAACTAATCACATTGAAGCATTCTGAGTGTGATATACACTATCCGTTTTAATGCAACGAAGACTAAGCCAGAGTAACGCGGCACTTCCCAGTGAATTCCGCTGCAATTCTAAGCTCCCCCCGGATTAAGAAAATGGTCTGTTCAAAGTTAGAGAAATTTAATTAAACTACAAGAGCATCGATTGAATGACATCAGCCTTAGTAATCATTCAAAATTCACGAACAAAACATAAATCAATGAGTTAACTGAAGAAGCTGACAGATTTGAATCAAAGCTAAAGAAGATTACACGACAATGAATATTGTCTAAGATGCTCTAGGGATTTGAAGAAGATCTAAAATTCGAAGTGCCTACTTCCGAGCAGTTGATAAAACTTCGATCTTTATAGATATCGTTGCTCGCGTGTTATGGATATCTTTGCAGTGACAATATTGCTATTTTTGGCTACAGTTTGTGGTAAGTTGTGCACTTTGATTGCTTTGTTTGAGTTAACTTTTGTCGTGTTTAAAGTCTAAATTATTTCACGAAACAGCTTGTATGATGATTCAGTTTCAATGCGATCAAAATAAACGTATTGCTTCATAGAAGAGAACAAATATAAAGTTGTGATGCATTTTTTGTTGTCATAAATCCTACATCGGGTTTCAGCTAGGAAATTCTCAATTTTCTAAAATTCGTTTTGGTCAAAGTATTGTAGGAAATTCTGGATTTAAATGGAGATTAGATATTGTTCTTTTTGTGTATTCCTTGATATAGGTGTAAAGGAATAACACAATGACGTAAAGTAAAAACCCGCATGTAATAACCCCCACTTTTGAGTTTAAGCCTTGGTCAAACGCATCCAACATTTCATCCAACATTTACTTCCAAAAAAATTGAAAGTTCATTGATGTTTACAAGAGGGGTGGTCAAACGCATCCAACATTTCATCCAACATTACATCCAACATGACTAGTAAAATCCTCGATCGTTATTCGCCTGCGCAGCGACATGTATACAAATGATAAATAAAAAAGACGCGTAATGCAAAATAAAAATTATAGTGGCTGACTTCGAAAGCAACATGTTGAAAATGATTGAAAATGGCGGTCAAATGACAGAATATCAACTTTTTAGAACGCTCTGCGCATGCCCACAAATGAAATGTTGGATGAAATGTTGGATGAAGCGGTCAAACGCATCCAACATTCCATCCAACATTTGAAAACAAAATTTGTTTTTGATCTCGATCAAATTTCATCCAACATCAATTTTCAAATGTTGGATGACCCAGCATGGGTGGTCAAACGCATCCAACATTTCATCCAACATCCTGAAAAGAAATGTTGGATGAAATGTTGGATGCGTTTGACCGGGGCTTAAGGTCTGCCAAGGTTCTCAATTCTAGGGTATGAAATTAGAAAATGGTTCAATTAACCCTATTCGTACTGGGGGGGGGCGTTTTTCGCCCCCCCTAACACACTTTGCTACACTGCGCTAAAACCACATAAGATATGACAACCAGGCTTGGTGACTTTTAGTAAAAATAAGTTGGCAATTAAAATTTCTACATATCATTGTTCTTACTTTGATCACGTGACCACAGTAACACCATATTTGGAGAGTGGTCAACCAAAAAAAGCTTATAACGTCCATAGTTTTTGCCTCGCTTGTCCGATTGATCTCAAACATGCACCATTCGATTGCTTTTGATGAGAACTTTCGTTTGATATATACTTTTTCAAATTTGCTGACATCAGCAAAATTTAATATCTATGACGTCATTTGCCTTTATGACGTCATTGTTCTAATTAAGAAGTGTAAAATATAAATAAATTGCATCTAATTTGGTTCATCTTTATTATTTAAGTCAATTTGAGTCCATATTTACTAGAAAAAGGGACAAAAACAGCGAAGATAATCAGCACATGAAACAAAAGAATAATTTAAAGCTAATTATGCTAAGAATAGATACCGAAAATTGCTACAAAGTACGTATTTTGAATCTATGATATGTTTCCTACTATTTGCAACAATTTTGGAGAAAATCGGTGGAGTAATTAATTAAATAGAATTTTTCTTGTCAAGAAGCTATAAATTTGTCAAATTTCCCTTGTTTTTTGGTTGCCTAGCAACGCATCATGTGACTAATTAATTACCATTGTTGTATCTGAAAAGCTAATTGTCCAAAGAACAATATGGGTAAGACTCATTGTTATACCTCTTGTAGTTTTGGAATAAAAGAGGGGGGGCGAAAAACGCCCCCCCCAGTACAAACTAACCAAAAAATCGCCCAGTACGAATAGGGTTAAGATGGTATGTACTATCTAAAAACAATGTAAAGGGCATGCTTTGTGCATCCAGCACTTTGAAACATCTTTCTTTTTAGTTTTAATGCAGTGTTTACAAAGTTGAGAAAATTTTCTTCCAAAACTTTAGCCAGAAAGTTCTTAAAAGTTGTTGTTCTTAGTGCGGGCTTTTACTGTATGCAATGTAATGGCTTTCCTTTATTGTATTAGATTTAGTTATGATTTTAACGCAAAAAAACTATACAAGTTTACAGACGCATTTACAAGGGTACAGAAGAACTTAGAAAGCCTTGTTGTTCAGATTTTCTGATCAAAGTAATGTTGTAGCAAAAGCTTCTGAACTTTACAACAAACCTTTGATATAAACATGTTTTTTTAGAAATAACTCATGCGGTAAATGCGTTGATATGTTTTGAAATCACATTCATGCCATACATATAGGAAGAGGAATCTATCGAGTTGATAAATACCACATCATACTGGCTTCAAAATCACATCAAGCAAATCTAACGGCGGTATCTACAAAGCATTGATGTAATAATATCGATCACAGTTTATTGTTCGTGGCAAAACAAAAGACCGATTGCCATTTAACCGAACTTATGAAGGCGAAATCGTCTGTGAAATGTTTAATTGAAAAATTCTGAATCCTTGGCGAAGGCGAAGTTGCCAGAAGACTAGCCATTTAAAGAACGCCAGTCAACCAGCATCCTTTGCTGTCGCGCTTTGCAGAGTATGTTGTCATATGAAAATGGCCACCGCAGTCAAAAGGCAACAAGTGAAGCGTGCAAAGGATGCTGGTTGATTGGCGTTCTTTAAAGATAAGAACATTCCCAACAGAAGTAGATCGCAAACAAAAGCAAACCAAAAAGTTATTCAAACAGAGTTGATTGCAGCAAAAGTTCATGCATTGCTGAATGCTGATTGGTTAAGCATAAAACATAGGCGTGCATGCAACATTTGCCCGCGTCACAGACCATATAGTATTTCATTCACTTTTTTATCCCAGCTTTCACAAAATTCGGGTGAAATTCACTTGCAATCCTGCTTAACCAATAGTTAACCAAGAAAATGACAGCTACTCTTTACTGCAGCTACCTATCGATCAAGATTGTTTTCATGTTATGTTGACTGTTGATTATGAAGGATTGCGAGTACAAAAGCCGGAAAGTCTGCGAAAGCTGGGACATTAAAATGAGTCAAACACACAGCATACAGACCATAACCTCCCCTCGTTAAGGTATGTGACGCAGGCTAAAGCAACATAGGTAGCATGCAACAAAAGAACTATTACTTGAAACATATTCAATAGAAAAATAACAGGTCCTTTTTCTATTGACTAAACTTTAAATGGTAACTATGAAACCCGAAATAAAAGCTTCATCCGAATTGATTCAAATTGTTTTCTTTTACATTCGGCATTTCATTGACAAATAGTTTCAGATACAGGGTGTCCCAAAAGTGTGGTTGCTGTGGAGGAGCTGTAACTTCTATTGTCCCGTTGCTGACATAGTTGCATTGGGTATACTTCAACTTGGGATTTGAGACCTTGTTTTAGCCAATCCAACAAGTGGTTGTTGATCTATGGCGCAAGAAAGTCGAAAAAGTGAAAACTTCAAAAACCGCACTTTCTTTGTTCTCCAAAAATGTCAAAATCAAGTAAATATTGCAAAAAAAGGTTCTAGCGTTCTATTTGAATTTTTTATGCATTTTGTAATGGGTTATTGGTGTTGTGTTATCAGTAATGGTAAGGGGTCAATGCAATTAACCCCTTATCAACTGTAGAAAAAATTCTAATACTGCTCTAGAACCCTTTCTTGCAGTATTTACTTGATTTTGGCATTTTTGGAGAACAAAGAAAGTGCTGTTTTTGAAGTTTTCACTTTTTCGAATTTCTTGCGCCATAAATTAGCAACCACTTTTCCGATTGGCTGAGCAAGATCTCAAACTCTAAATTGAAGTATATCCAATGCAACTATATCAATAACGGGACAATAGAAGTTACAGCTCCTCCACAGCAGCCGCACAAATTGGGAACAATTTTTTGGGACACCCTGTTGTTAATTTTAGAGAGATTAAGTTAGTTACTTAATTCCCTCTTTAATATGAATAGTTTCACGCCACATTTTCATAGGTGATAAAAATCAAATATGGCCTAAAGTCCTGGCCAAACGTGCACAAATTATTTGCCAAACATTAAATTTGCTTGCCAAGCAACGTTTTCCCTTTTGGTCGCATCGCAAAACATTGCTTGGCAAACGTTTTCGTTGAAGACAAGCAGGAAATGATTTCGAACTTTTTCCAAAATACGTTGCCTAACAAATTCTAATTGTCACTCAATTTTGTGACGTGGTCAAACGAGAAAACATTGCTTGGCAAGCAAATATGAACTGTTTAGTCGTTTGGCCAGGGTTTAAATGTCTGTTTCCAATTAAGCGAATTATCTAGCGAATCACTGGTGAGATTGCAAAATAAGCAAAGATTGTTTGAAAAGAATTTAATATTTGCTATCCTAACAAAACGTTTGTCCGTTTGGCAATGTCCCAAAATATTGCTTGGCAAACAAATTTTGCTTGTCACTTTTTGAAATACAAAAATTGCCGAACAAATTCTGCTTTACATTCAATGTTTGCGACGTGGCGAAATGGATTTGCAAGAAAATCCATTCGCAGACTCGATTAGGTCTTCTCTACTTCTGCAATCCCAGCGCTTGGCGCTAAAAACACAACTTCACCTTCACCTTCACACAACTTAGGAATCGGCACTGCTGGTGTAATGTGGGTACAGGAGACGTTCCTTCTATAAGGGCATCGATTTTCAACAAGGGTGGCACCAGCCATAAAAAATGGGTTGGAAACAGGTTAGAATTGATTGCCAAAGGGTATAGATAGTGTCCCCTAATTAGTGTCCCCAATTAGCACAGTATGCTAAATACATAGACACTGTAATAAATTCATAATAATAATAATAATAATAAAAAATAGATAACTTGTTTGCATTGTATTTTTTAAGAATAAAGACCGACTTGAAAAAAGTGGGGTGGACATATCACCCCAGGGCACCCCCTGGTGCTACCCCTGATTTTCTGTATTCTTTATAAAGCATGGTGGCTTTTTCCTAGATTTGGTAAAACGAACGAACACCCTTTGCTTATTTCATTATGAAAACCTGTCGAATTTGTTTTTGTATAATTGTAGGAAGCAGCTTAACAATTTTTGATCTTGTCGAAAATTGTTATTGAGATTTTTGACATACATTCGCAAATAGCTTTCAAAAGAGTTAGTAGAGCTTGAAGGTAGGTATAGATTTTGTACCTTGGTCAGTAAATGCTTTCACCAATGCCATAGTCAATTGCACCCCCGAATCCCCGAGCTGGTTGGGTTTAGTTAGGTAAAGTGACGTCTGACGTTGCTCCAAGATCACCGCCGGACGAAAGCTGTCGAGCTGAACATTAAAAAAGTTGAGAACATTTGCCAAGAGGTTACAGAATGGTAACTAACTAAGAAAGACTCACCATTCTTTTCCACGCAGAATGTCTTCCTGGTTGCAGCATGTTGTGTAGTCAGAATCTTCGATCTTTTAGGCCAAGGTGTATGAATTTGCAATTTAAGTAAAGTTCGCGCAATTCTCTCGCATCTCTGCTGTGACTTTGTTAGTTAGATCGGTCTAAATATCAAACATAAGTCTATTGAAAAATCCCTTCCCTTTTTGATGTCATCTCACTTCGGACAGCTTACTTGTTTGTTTTTAACCCGACACTGTTCCTAGAGCAGTAAAATCGAAGCGATTAAAACCGTAGTGCCAACCAAACGTGTCTGAAATTCATTCGAGAACAAATTTCCACGGAAATATGTTTTGAATCCTAAAGTTTGTTGAAGCTTTGCATGAACGATCTAATACTTTCAAGGGACTTTCAATGAATCTGTTGTTAACTGAAATTAATTGATTGGTGGCTCGCTTGCCATGGGTCTCAAGAGACAAGAAATATTCACCATTATGAAGTAAGAGCCTAGCTGTTGTGTCTGCAGTCTGAACTATTACATTCATGTGTGAAACAATTCAGCTTTCTTTCGAACTTGACAAAGCAAATCTATCTTTTTTCTTGCAAATTTGTTTCGCTTGCACGAGCTATGAAATAATTTTCATTCGTATGATCCTGCTGCAAATCTCTTTCTTTCCTCTTCCCCGTGGGACTAAGGCCCCGTTGACACTACTCCGTTTTTGTACAAAAACGGAGAGAAAAACATCCGTTTTTGTGAAAGCGTTCACACTAATCTGCACAAAAACGGCACAAAAATGGAGGTTTTCGAAAACGCTGTCAACAGTGGATATCCACAAAAACGGAGGTTTTTGAAAACGCACTGGATCAATGTGAACGCACAAAAACGGAGGTTTTTGAAAACGCTGCAATAATGAACAATGAGGTTCACAAAAACGGAGCAATGTGAACGCACAAAAACGGATGTTTTTCGCTCCGTTTTTGTAATCAAGCAGATTACTGTGAACAGACAAAAACGGATGTTTTTCCCTCCGTTTTCGTACAAAAACGGAGTAGTGTGAACGGGTAGCTTCGATTCGACAAAAACGGATATTAACAAAAACGGAGTAGTGTGAACGGGGCCTTATTCCATAGATTGTGCAAGCGATAGAGATTTGAAAGAAAAAGGATAGAATTGCTTTGTCAATCTCGCAAGAATGCTGACTTATTTCGCACATGCTTGCAAGCGCTTCACCGATTCTTTCGCATTTGCCAATCGATAATCGACTGACAAGTTTTTCTAGTGTTCGTTGTCGAGTAGCTTCCAAACTTTAAAATTTTATTGCGGAAAATCTAGCCAAGTTTTTGCCTTCAAATTTGGCAAATGTCTCCCTGAACATATAGAGGAGGTTCGCCCTAATTCGACCACCAATGGATTCCGACCCGTGAAACTGCCTGACCTGAAAGTTAGAAAACTGAAGGAGTTTGGGCCTAGTCTCTCCAAAAAGCGCGCGAAAGTAGTTTGCTGATGTCACCTCTTGGATATTTCTTCGCTTTCACTGTTTTGTGTTGCTCACAAGTTACAGTAATGTTTCGAAGTTGACCTTACTTGCAACGAAGGTGTAAGTACAGTTTATTTTTCTTTTGATGTTTCCACACACCATATCTATTTTGAGTCATTTCTCGATATGTGTTTCAGTTTAAATGCAATAGGCTTCAGGACTGTTTCCTCCAACTCTTGTGGTTGCATATCCAAAAGAAAGTTCAGGAATCGCACACAAAATGTCAGACCCAGTCCAGTGCTTATTTTCGAAGAGCACTGCAACTGACTTCATGGCGCCCCTTATGTCCACCTGTGAAACTCTGTGAGTTCTCTATGCTATTGATGCATTACATGGTTGGAGGTGACTGAGGTCAAGACTGAGACAGTTAAAAGCGGGAGTGAAATTAAATTAGATGTTCGATGAAATTAGAATTTGTTATGTTACTTCTGGGGATTGGACAACTATTTTGGTGAATTAACAAGAGGTTTGGAAAGTTTTTAATGTATAAAAAGTATTATTTCTGCGGTGGTCAAAATTGGGCGATAGGGCCTAAGTTAGGCGTTCCAGACCTCTCCTTATTCGTTGGGTTCCAGCATGACAACGAGCAAAAGGATGATGCAGATCTCACTGTGAAGTTTGTAGCGTTTGTAGCACGAGTTGAGGAGCCTATTCAAGGTGAATTTCTCTCCAAACATTTTTTTACTTAGCGGCAAATCTTCTTTTAATGACAAGTGGTCGAATTCGGGCGAACCTCCTCTAGTTTCAGTGGTAAAAAAAGTTGGATTAAAATCTTTAGATTAGCGTAGTGGATGATGAAGTTCTTCTGAAACCTGCAAAATATTTTGGAATGAGCTTTCTTAAAAGCTGCGAAAACAAACAGTTTCGTTTAATGTATTTTTCCATTGCCAAGAATATGGGTAACACCATACTTTTTACAGAATTTCGACCGACCGATTGGTTCCAGAGCAATTAATAAGTTTCTGGAGAGGAGGAACGGAAAGCAGAGTTACCTTAATCAACTCGAGCAATGGGTCGGTCTGCAAAGTAAATAGTCCAAAAACTGTTGCACGTTTAGCAAATCACTGGAAAAAATTTATTCCATTTACATAGATAAGTAAAGCAGTAAAGATAGGAATCAATTCGCAGTCTGATTGGTCCTTGAAAATGAGGCTCTCGAATTTAGCCTCGGAGCCACGGGCTAGCAACGGGCGGATGGATATCGGGAAAAACATTTTATTCCTATCTTTAGGTAAGTGATTTCAAACATCGAAAGCAAATGTATCGATTTTAATGTTTATTTTAATCTTTCTCTTGATTCGCAGCCGCTGCTAATGTGAAAGAATCGGCATTGTATGAAAAGCTTTTTGAAAATTACCACAAAGGAATGCGTCCAGTCAAACATCACAATCAATCAGCACTCATTACCTTGGATTTAGGATTGACTCAAATCATCAATATGGTAAATTACTACTTCATCCATCTTAAGTGCAACCTACCGGGTGTCCCAAAACGATGTATCGGCTTTTGTCAAATGCACTATCATGGATCATGCACCGATTTGAATGAAATACCAATCACTTTCTAGGGCCTTCTAGCAGCTTGCCTAACTTAGACTAGCTGATAAATATATTTCGCTAAATCGGTCATATCATTCTAGAGTTACTGGTTATTTTGCTTGCGAGTTATTTTTGAATATACTTAAAAGAGAACTAAAAGTTTCGATAGCGTTTTTCCAAGTTTCAGAACTCAAAAATAAAAGCAGGCATTGTCATCCTCCAAGGAGCAAAACCTAATGACAACTATATGCCTCTTACATGTAAATTTATACGGGAAACGGGACAAAATTTGATCGTAATTTTTCCTTTCTACAAGACTTAAAAAAAGCTTCCAAGTAAAATTATCCATAACTCTACAACGATACTACCAATTTTGGTGAAATAAATGTCTACATCTACGTTTGCCTTTTTGCTTCAAGATGGTAGGTAGTTTATTCAGATTGATGCATAATTCATGATTGGACGGCTCGGCAAACTTATTAGTTTGGGACACCCGATATAATTATATACACTGTTTTTAATTTATTGATTTTCAAAGAACAAACGATTTAAATTTCATTCGAAAGGTTTCTAGCAATCAGTGTCAAATAATCCTGTATTATTGTGTCAATCGAAAAATTCGTCAAATTTGTAGAAATGAAGCACTCGTCCCAGACTCCTTTGCAGGACACCTAAAGTGTTTATTCGCCTTGCTAATGGCTATCAATATGCACCACTCACTTAAAAAGTCATAGCCCGCAGATTTAAAGTTGATGAAAATTGAGACACGAGAGAGCTAACCTAATTTTAGAAACAAGGTTATTCCAATTCGTTGCAAAAGAGTGCATAAAAATTACTTAGAAAATTAAATTCATGGAACAGTAAACAGTCTAAAGCAGACTATAAAAATTCTAATTATTTAAAAACAATTTTTTTTTTGTCTGGAGTTGATGCCAGATCATAGCGTAGAAAGCAATTTTTCATCCGCACTTCAAACATAAAATTAAGACTCTGGTTTCCTTCCTAGGATGAAAAACACCAAGTACTGATATGGAATGGCTGGGTGCGCCAGGTAAACTTTCAACTTTTTTGAAGAAATAAAACAAAGTACGTTCTACGTGATTTGATTTGATCTTTTTTACCCATGGTAGCCCCTCAATAAGAATAATTGATTTACAGGGGGCCATGCTAAAAACTTACAATAACTACTAATTTACAATAAATACGAAATTCGCTATAAAACTTGAACTAATTACAATTTGTCATAAATAAACGAAAGAAAAACGAAAAGAATTATGGAATGATTCATATTTGCACCTTCTTTTTAAAAGATCTTATGGTTGAAGAATTTCTGACTTCGGTGCCAAGATTGTTCCAAAGTTTGGCGCCTCGGTATGCGAAGCATTTCTGCCCCCCTGCCGATTTTAATAATGGCAACCTGAGATCTTCAGCGTTTCTGAGAGAACGAAGGGTAGAGTTGTTGACTCTCGTGAACATGTCTTTCATATAAGAAGGTACGTCCCCATTAAGGGATTTGAAGACCATTTTCTGAGCTTCAAAATCAATAAGCTCCCTGACAGTGGGCCATTTAAGAGCTCGAATAACTGGTAAAGCAGTCGCATCAAATGGACTATTGGTGACGAGTTTTGCGGCCCGATTTTGAAGTTTCTGCAATTTTTCAATGGCAGTCACCCCAGCATTTCCCCAGACAGGACAGCAATATCTAAAGTAAGGCTCCACTAAACTCTTATACATTGTTTTGACAGTTGAAATCGGAAGGTACTGCTTGGCATACCGAAGTACACCAATACCTCTAGAGATCTTATTAGTTGTTAGGGCCAATTGAGATGTCCATTTAAGTTGATGATCAACCTGAACACCAAGGTATTTGACCTCTTTTACCAACTTGATATCCTCTGAACCAATCTTAAAGTTTGGTTTAATCGAATCGACTGAGTCAATTTTTCGCAGCTTACCATTACTCCCTATGATCATTGCTTCAGTCTTAGCTACGTTTAAAGACAACTTATTTCCTTCAAGCCATCCTTTCAAAGCTTCTAAGTCAGCATTAACTGCCTGATTAATGTCCGATACAGATTCAGAGGCATAGTAAATGCTTGTGTCATCTGCATACATGGATACAAGGGAATTTTTCAAACAACAAGGAAGATCATTAATATAGACCAGAAAGAGAAGTGGTCCAAGACATGAACCTTGTGGTACACCACAAGTTAGACTGTCTGTAGCAGAAATTCGCCCATTTACCTTACAGCATTGTCGTCTATTGGTAAGATACGAGCGAAACCAGCTAAGCTCTTTTCCTTTCAAGCCACAGAAGTTGAGCTTCCTTAATAAAATATCGTGGTCAACTGTGTCAAAAGCTTTCTTGAGGTCTATGTAGACAACAGCCGTGTATTTACCTTTATCAATGTTTAAGTACCAGTCGTACTTCATAATGTCTGCTAGGGTAAATGATGTAGGTTTTGGGAGTAAAATGGGTAGCGTTTCCAAAGCCATTACTTTATGATAGGAGATAAAAGCTGCTAGAAATTAAGTTGCCTTAAATATGTCCGAGTAAGGGTAGGGAAAACATATAAAACTAGAATAACTCAGACCACGCCTATGTTAAAAACAAATACCGCGCAACTTGGATTAAAGCCCCGGTCAAACGCATACAACATTTCATCCATTATTTGTTTTCAGCATGTTGGATGAAATGTTGGATGATGCGTTTGACCACCCAAGCTGGGTCATCCAACATTTGCGAAGTGATGTTGGATGAAGTTTGATCGAGATCAAAAAGAAATTTGTTTTCAAAGGTTGGATGGAATATAGGATGCGTTTGACCAAGGCTTAATTAAACAAGTCGTATTTTTCATGCAATGTTCATTTCCTGTGATGAGGTAGGGTAAGGCGGGGGTAATTTTCGTCCAAAATAGGCCTTTTTCAAAATAAACAGAGCACTACTCCGAAATTGTTGGAAATATTTAAGATATTTTTCGCTTTATCTACATTGAACCTCTTTCTGGTCTAGGGAGCTATTCTACGTTCTAGAAGTTGAAGTCTGAGTATTTTATTAGATTTTTTTACTTCCCTCATTTTTTAGTGTAATTTATCGGCTGTGTTGTATATGTGGCAAAATAGAAATTATAGCATGTTTTCATGGATAACTCTGATCGATTTTCAAAGTTCTATATATATTTATTTATTAAAAATGATGGATGATTCACGGTTGTGGACATCGAGCAACTGGCAAAACATTTGTACTCACTGGGTACCTGGTTCGCCAAGAGGGACATATTTAATGACCCATTGTCAACCATGATCCTTTGTGCTCCGAATGGAAAGCAAGACAAAAAGAGCCTAGGCCAGCGACTTCCAGATGATACAAAAGTCGACTTTGGCACCACGAAGGATCATGGTTAGCACTGGGTCTTTAATCGCACTCTTTGCATTTAGATCTGGAATGATTACAGATTAACATGGAATGCGACAAAATATGGGATCACAGATTTGGTATTCGATAAGGACAGTATATGGACACCAGACATGGCGTTATATAACAGGTGAGATTCTCAATTCGCATAACCATGGCGATAGGACACCAAGTGTGTTTCAGTGTAGCCACCTTATTGCTGGTCCGCGAATTAAAAATGTGTTGGTAGTGAGCCACCTCAAGCGCAGATCTCACTACTAAATAAATTTAAATTCGTAGACCAGCGATAAGGTGGCTCACTACCCACTAAAAATATGTTCAGAACACAAAAAATGGGGCAGATTTTTAAGCTATCAAAGAGCAAGCGATAACGCTGCAAACAGTCTTTGGTTCTCTATTGTATATTATGATTTCATTGTGATATGATGTATGTTATGATCTTTGGCCATACGGCACCAAACAGGCCTTGTGAGTCAGAAAAAACAATTCCCGTTTGAAAGGCCACTGCTCCTTGGATATCAAAACGATAATATTGACAAATACATTATGTAATGGTTGACATGTTCAAATATGATTTAAAATTTACCTGACTGAAATCGACCTCTCCGTTTTAAAATTGTGAGCGATTTTCTGGAGAAAGCCTCTTCAAGAAACCTTCAAAACAGGCCTAAGATCACGAGCAAATTTTCCAAATATTTCTGCCTTACAGCAATGACTTGCACACTTGCACATGCTTTAGCACGTGTTATCCTCTTGGGAGGATAAAATCTCCGAGAATATTGTTGTTATGTTTCCAGGGATGGCACTTTTCATCCTCCCAAAGGGATAAAACGTGCTAAAGCATGTACAAGTCATTGCTATTTAGGCAGAAATATGACGAAAATTTGGTCGTGATTTCATGCCGTTTTTGAAGGTTTCTTGGAGGGGCTTTTCCTGAGAAAATCCCTCCTAATTTCAGAAGGGAGTGGCCGATTTCAGTCTGGTAAAATTTAGAATTTATTTGAACATGTTCACTATTAAAAATATATTTACCAATATTATTGCCTCGATATCCAGGGAGCAGTGGCCTTTCAAACGGGGAGTGTTTTTTCTGACTCACCGGTAGGATTTTATTATGTCGTATTTTTATGCCGAACTTGGAATTTGTATAACAATTTGTTTTTAGGTATGTGTTTTTATATTGTATACCGTACTCTTGATGATTTGTGATTATTTCTATTCTCTATTCTGCTTTGTGATATTTGTATATATATTTTCGACGTTGGAATTAATTAGCTGAATTTTTTATATTACCTCTCATGTGTTGTAATCCAACGATAAATAAATAAATTGATAATAATAATGAATAATAAAAAAGAAGTAGGGTAACCCAATGAAAAGTGAAACTTTTTGAAAAATGACCAAAATTTGATTATGTTACCGATCTTTGGATTTTCTTTCTGGATATTTGTACCAAGGGCCAAATTAATCCATGCTGTGATCAATATTTCATTCTTGAAGAATAGAGAAACCAAAATTAGGGCATGAAAACCCATATTTTGAGCAAAATTGTTTTGCTGAATATCAAATTTTTAGCCAAAAAACTATTTTTTGCTATTTCAAATGAATATTCTTGTTCTAAATGATATAAGAGCTTTGTCAAAAATGCAAGTAACCAACTGAATCGGTGGTGTGGGATTAAAATTCAATTTGATAATCATTTTTTGTGATTTCGGAGCATGCTTCAAAACCATGTACCTGTAAAAGCACAAATTCCCACCAATCCAAAGCCAACCTCGTCCCCAGGGCCTTTTGTCATTGATCAAAAGCCATTTCAAAGAATTGGGAAATAATTTGCAACAGCTTTCAAATATATTTGATCCTTGACATAAATGCACATAAAGAAATGTTCATAATCGGAAATCTAATAAAGTTTTAATGATTTTTCAAAAAGTCTCACTTTTAATTGTCAAACGGACTCATAAATATTCATGAGCCTCCAAGTCTGACAAGTCTATTCGTTTCCTTTCGTTTCAACTTCGCAGCGTCCTCTTCATGACATACGCCCCCGCAGATTTTATTATGCTTTATTGGGCGCTAGGTTAAGTTTGACTTCTCTCTCTTTTCTCACAGCGCAAAAGAAAGATTTCAGCTTCTAAGTGTAGAATCAGATGAAAGAATCAATGTTCGGTCAAATGGAGACATTTTATGGATGACACCATTTGTTTTCAGGACAATTTGCACACTAGATGTCACGTATTTTCCCTTTGACGAGCAGCAATGTGAATTTGAAGTGGGATCTTGGGCCTATAGTGGCGAAGTTTTAAACGTTGCCTTTAAGAAGCCACAAGGAGACCTTTCCCAACTTTCAAATAATAATGAATGGCATGTGATTAGTAAGTACCTTATTACCTGAGTCCCTTGAAAATAAAACTAGCGTTAAATTTGTTGAAATTTTATTGTTTTCAATTTTACCCCGCCGAAGCCAAACAGGAAAACATTGCTTGGCATGCAAATCTCAAAATGTTGGGAAAATAATGTTTGCTCGTTTGGCCTGGCATTAACGCCGCAAGCCATTAAAGCAATATTTTGGACATATAAATATTTACGTTTTGGCCTAAATAGTAGGGTTTATATGCTTAAAATACTAGCTAACAAAAGGAATAGGAGCCACTGCTTAAATTGAAAGCAATAACACGGGCTGTAGGAAACATTCGGATTGGTCTTTGGAAAATGTTATGGTCATAGCTTGCGGTTTTTAAGATTAAATTACCCGCGATGTTTTTGCAGCGTTTTCCTGTTATTCAGTAGCCACTCGACCCTGCAGACGCTAGTAGCCACTCGACCCTGCAGACGCTAATATGCCGTTTGAGTGGCATAATGGCTCTAGGTCACGTTAATCCGCCACGCGAGGCGTCTGGTGAGTCAACCGTCGAGTGGCTACTAAATAACAGAAAACAGCTGTGAAAACATCGCGGCTAGCATTTTCCAAACACTAATCCGAATGTTTCCTACAGCCCGTGGTAATGTAATAACTGGTGAACACAGCTTTTTTAGCGGATGGGCAACAGCCTCTGTTCCAACTTGCCCCGGTCTCCCCTTCTCCTGATTTTCAGCTATGAAAAGAAAGCTCTTTGAACAATCAGATACTATAGTTACTATGATTTTCAAACAATGATACTTTTTATTCACTCACCAGTTTCGCTAACAATTAAATATTTTTCTTGTAGAATTCGATGCAACTATCAACATCGGTTATTACAAATGCTGTCCTGAACCGTATCCTTCTGTCATTTATAAAATGTATCTAAGAAGACGCGCCAAATACTACATTTACAATATCTTCATACCAAGCTTGCTAATAACATTACTGTCAGTACTTTCCTTCTTTTTGCCAGAAAGCTCGGGAGAACGAGTTACCCTCCTAATCACAAATTTTGTATCACTTGCATTCTTTATTATGATGTTGTCCAGTATGGTACCGCCAACGTCCGAAGTCACACCACTGTTGGAAATCTACCTTACGGCAGTTTTCGTTGAAATTTGTGGAGCTTTGATTTTACGATGCTTCATCGATACGGCAAAACGGCAATATAAGCCCCCTGGTTGGTTCATTAAAAAGTATGTGAATAATTATCTGGCTAGAATATTCCGAAGCAAGCAGCCATCTTGCGGTAACATAGCAACAGGGATGGCGTGTGCACACGACGAACTTGAAATGGAGAATATAGATTTGTTTATTCCGGACATTGACGTAACACGTGAAACAAATCACAAGGAAGCAAGGGAGGAAAATGATGATATCGAAATTCGTATTGGACGTCTGACATTTGCTCGCGAGAATGGTCACACGAGCAACAATCGTGGTGACGATAACAAAGCCCTAGCGAACGACGAAAATTTGAATTTCCCGTTACAAGACAAAAACAAAGAAGTGCTTGATACAAAAGCACGAATTTTGTTGTCGTTAGAAATTATGTCTGATTCTGCGAAAGAAAAGAGGGTTGCAGTGCTTAGAAAGCGTGAACTGAACGAGATGCTTGGAAGATTGGACCAGTTCTTTTTCTGGTTGTTTACACTCGTTATGGCAATTACATTAGCTATATTGCTGGCAACTCCACCTAAAGTGACATTATAATCAGCTTATTGAATCAAAACGGGAAACCTTCTGATGGACTTCTAATTCTGATGAACGGGGCAAGGAACACGTTAATACATGGTCCGTGGAATAAATTGAGACAGTGTCCAGGAAAGAATTATTCAAATTTGACGCCTTGGACATCCTATTTTGTTAGAGTGATTTCTTACAACGATTCCCAAGTATAGCAGCTTGTCAAATATTCCAGACGGAACTGCTACCCACGATACCTTTTATCAATACGACGTCCATGGACTGAATCACTAATATGATAACACTGAATTGAGCTGGGAAAGAATTATTCAAATCGGACCCCCGGAGCATTCTATTTTGATAACATCACCTTAGAATCACGCAGCCGCTAGTCCGGGCATACATTGGAACTGCATGTCTTGGCTAGAAAGGAGCATTTCTTGTAAAAGTAAACTATTCAATAACAGAGATAACTGCGAACATAAAAAGGAACATTTGGTGGAACTCTTTTGGCAATTAGAGAATTGGCAATACATTTGGAAACATTTGGACATATGGCTATTTTATAACGTCTAAATAATACACAAGAAAATTAAACGAGATCTAATAATTTCCAGTTTTAGCAGGGCTAGAAGTGGAAATCGAATAAGAGATATATACTTCTAAAATAACATTTGTTCTTACAGAAAATTAAGACGAAGGAAACTAATATTAAATAATAATCTGTGATTTGTATCAGTGCAGTAAGTATTCGTCGTGATTTGTATCAGTGCAGTAGGTATTCGTATGTACATAACAGAACGACAGGTAATAATAATAATCAATTTATTCAAAGTCAGCATTACATAGCAATGCACAGTAAAATATAAATAAAAAATAGATACATAATTAAATAATGAAAACATAATGTAATCGTATAAATCTTGTATACATAACAATTGAATATTTTGGTGCTTATTGCTGGGTTGTGTAGCTTCAAAATGTCCTACCGAATGACACAATAAAAGTAAACATTTTGAAAAATCAACAAAATTTCATTATGTTGCTGATTTATAAATTTCCTTTTTTTCTGTATTTGTGCCAAAGACCAAATTGATTTAATACATGATCTTTCTTTCTTTCTTTCATTCTTTCATGCATTGATTGATTGACTGATTCATTGATTCATTCAGGAGAAAGAGGTCTAAATTACGGCACGAAAAACCATGTTCTGAGCAATAGAGCAATAGTGCTTTGCAAAATATCGTATTTCTAGTAAAAAGCTATATTTTGCGATTTCAAAAAAATGATATAAAGGCTTTGCCAAGAGCAGAAGCAAACAATTTAAGTGGTGGTGCGCGAGATAAAAATTCAAATTGATAATCATTTCTTGTGATTTCGGAGTATGTTTCTAAACCAGGTAGCTTCAAAAAGCACAAATTAATTAACATTCAAAGCCATTTCAAGAACATGCAATTGCGTCTTAGATTAATTTGGTCCTTAACACCAATACACATAAAGACATTTTGACGATTGGTAATATAACCAGATTTGGATGATTTTTCAAAAATTCTCACTTTATTTAGGTCACCTTGCTGTGGAAGTAATGACATCGTTTTGTTTCATCCTTCTTTGCAAATGTTGGCAGTTTGATACTAAGCCCAATAAATGCTTTCGAGGGCAATAACGTACAATATAAACCCGAAATCGGGCGGGAGTACAAACTGCGTTGTCCGTGTTGTGTTCAACACCTGCTTTACATTGTAGCTTTGCTTTGTTTTTATTGCCTTGTGCAAATCGTATCAAATTCCTTCTAATTAACACATTTTGTAACCAAATAATGATTGTTAATGAATCAAAACATGCTTTGGAAAATGAAAATTCAGTTCGTTTCTTTTTATTTAGATCTAGTTTACTGCTTCTGAAGAACAGAAAATGAGTATTCGCATACTTGGTGACATGAGTCTCAAGATTACTCAGTATTTTTCCACATGGCATTTACAAACATTAAAAATAAACATAGCATAAAAAGTCCTTACAAAATCTATAGTAGCAGAAGCAGCTGCAATTTGTGACACTTTAAAAATAGAAAGAGTGTCTAAGTTTTACCTCAAGGACTCTCTTCAAGACTCTCTTCATTGTATCCCTCGATTGTTTTTGAATTATAATCTGCATAGATCGTTAAATAAATTTGATTTAAGTTTTGCTTTTCTCGCATACCTAAAAGCTCGTCTACCAGTGCTGAGTCGGCACATGGATTTCCTTGCAGATTCAGCTGTTTTAACTTCATGCATGAAGAAACCAACTTGCGCAGTCCCTCTCCTGTGACCAGTGGCAGATGAGACATATTTAATCTTTCAACTTGCAATGTGTGTTTCGAGATAGCTTCAATGCCTTTATCTGTTATGCTTTTGCATCCACAAAGATTTAGCTTTTCTAATTTCGTCAGACCCTACGATAAACAGAAAGAAAGATTAATTTATATACGAAAATATTGATAATAGATAATAGATCAAATATAAGCCTTGAATATTACGATTAAACGTTTCGGGCATAACCCTTTATCAGTAATCAAAGATTTAGTTAGGCGGGGAAGACGAATACATCATTGCTGTATTTATCAACAACATGCCTCTCTTGTCAATTTCGTCTGTGTTCTTACCTGGAACAAGCTGGCTACAAGAATTTTGGGAAAAGAATAGAAAAGAACAGAGGACTATTTTGTGAAACCGCTTACTACAATGTTTAACTTTTGCAATTAATATGGCTTTAAAAAAAGGCAAATAAAGAGCAGGAAAATCAAATGGGGCACAGATAAAAATTTCCTTGACAAACTCCCACCCCC
>REGM01000177.1:227191-264591 GCA_004194415.1 Aurelia aurita
AAACCGCTACATAAAAAGTTTAACTTTTGCAAATAAAATGGCTTTAAAAAAAGGCAAAAAAAGAGCAGGAAAATCAAAGGGGGCAAAATAAAAATTTCCTTGACAAACTCCCCCCCCCCCCCCCCCCATGATAGCTGCACTTTTAAAAAATCTTCTTCAAAGGGTCTGTGCGAAGATAAAGTTTGCATTTGCAAAATCTAAACAAGTCTTGCTGAAATTGAAACTGGCCACACGCCATGAACAAAGCATAGCCAAAGAAACAATGTTACATCTGGGTGTATTCTACACGGTGTAAAAAAAGGTTACCAGTCGAAAAATTTAATTTTCTCTGGAACGAAAGGTCTGACACAAATGGGATAGTGATGTTCTGGACGCCCAACTCGTATGCTTTCATTTGATTTATAGCTTTTTGTAAAATTGCTCTCCAGGGAGTTCACAAGGAGCAACAAGTAAACACAGGTCAACATGAGGTAGCATCACTTTTATACCTTGTTGTAATTGTATGGTTGTCGGAAGAAAAAGAAACTAACATAGCAACTCCTTCAATTTTTCTGATTCTGTAATCAGCACAAGAAGCTTAGATAGTAACATTTAGAAATGGTTGAAATATTTTGAACAAAATCAATATAAAACTTTCGACAACCAAAACTAACCTGTGCACTAACTTTAGCTGCACCACGATTTTTCAAAATAAATAGTTTAAGCAAAACATTTCAACTAATGTGAGACATTTTCTGATGTAAAGCTGCTTTATTCACAGCCATCTTAATTGCTGCTTGCTTTCCAACTCTCGGATGACTTTAACCAATGCATAGTGCAAGAAAAAATTCCAACTGACATCAAACGATACCATTTGAACAATGTCGAAAAGAAGCGCTACCTCGTTTTGACATATGCTTACCTTTTTGCTGCTTGCGAATTGCCTAGCAACCTATTTTATAAAAACTATACATCAAATGAAAGCACACTAGTTGGGCTTTCAGAAAATCACTATCTCATTTATGTTAGACCTCTTGTTCCAGAGAAATTTAAACTTTTCGTCCGGTAGCCTTTTTTGATACACCCTGTATTTTCTACTCACAGGTAAATCTATTTATCAACGAAAAATTTAATGAATTAATCAACGAATGAATGGAGAAATAGAGAGGATATTCGTCGGTGGATCTCTTAAATTCAGTAGAAGAACGTTCAATATTGACAACGGTAGAAATCCGACAGATTGCAAAATGCCAAGATTACAACTCAAAAATTGAACGATTCATAATGACTTTCCTACGGAATTTGCATAACAAAAGAATGACGAACCGTACTGTGTCCAGCTTAACCAGGGGCGGATCCAGACATTTGAATGACCGATGCAAATGAGGGGATCTGGGGGCTAAGCCCCCAGAAAAATCTTTCGTGACCACGCCCTTCAAACTCTCGTCTCGGAAAACATGGGCAACGCCCTTTTCACAATTTTTGGGGCAGGAAGACCTTCCTTTGAAGGTTGTATATTTCATGTGCTAGGATATGGACATTTACCTCGGATCAGAGCTATTCAAGCAGCTGGCTTTCGATGTGTTGTTTACATCTTGGCCCAGACAGGCAAATTTCGTTGTTTGCTGATTTGGTGTTTCCAAAATAGATCCCGTCCTTTGGGTCCCGTCCATGGATTGCTTTATTCAGTCAACCACATTTTGGCCCTCTAACACTTAGCAGGGCCGCTATTAGATATAATCATTTTGCACCATCCATTTTGAAGAAGCATTTAGGTGCACTGCACTTTTCATTTAGACGAGAGACAACCAAACAGCGAACAGCGAACAACAATAATAGAAGAGGCCAAGCTATTGCTCAATAGTAACCTTTGGACTGCATCGGTTCACCAGTGCAAAACGCTGATTTTTCTCCACTCAGAGGTCTGGGGACCGATGCATTTTGGCTATCTTTTGTTGAGAAGAAAAGAGCTGTCAAAGCTGCTATGATTGACACCGATGCACTCTTCAAAATGGTTACGCAATATTCTCCTGTTTATGCGTTGGGTTCTGTTGTTGCCTTTGTCGAGACGCGCGTCACACATTATTTGAATAGAAGATTAAAATAATTAATTGGGCGGCCGTAGTTGTTTTGTGGAAACTTTATTCTTTTGGATAATGGGTCGAATTGTCGGCTGTGGCTTTCGTATCTGAGTCACGAGGTTGCTACGTAGGAGCAGTGGCAACAGAGAGAAAGGAGGAAAAGCTAGTGTTTGGCAAGACAGGAATTACAGGATGTGATAGTAAACTTCTCTCACCACATAAAAGCTGTGGCAAATGGAATAACAGTTTATGGTAGCTGTACGACAGACCTGAAATGATTTGATTCTGATAAAAATTCTGGTGCACAGACTTCTGGATTGTCAATCTTGTGAGAATGACCGATGCATTTGCATCGGTCTGGATCCGCCCCTGAGCTTAACTCAAATGTTGAGTCTTACTCTTCCACTTTCAGAATAGGGTATATTGATCTTTTGGCAGTTCTCAATCTGATCTCCCAAAAGTAAACCTTCATCGTTTTCCGTCTGTTTCTCTTTAAATTCTACCGCTTTTAGAAGATTTCGAATGCTTGAGATGCTGAGAAAAAATAGACCCAAACAAATGAAAAACATAGCATGTAGCTTTAGCTAATCAGTGGATTACGGCGACAATATGTTTTACTTACCTTTAAAAGCCATCTAAGAACTGTATCAGTAATAAGATATTCACATGTTTTCAAATCCAGAGACTTTAAATTTGGACATCTTTTGCATAGCAATTTTAATGTCTTCTCAGTTATATATACACCATTAAAATCAACACTATCCATCACTTTTCCAATCACGTTTGTCATCACAGAGTTTGTTAACGTTTTTTCGAATTTCAGCCGATAGTAGAGACGACTAAAAAGAAAATAGCAAGTATCAATAAACAGATAACCGACCCTAGCCAATATGCAAAAGTATCCAAAACATGTTTGATTATCTCTGGTAAAATAGTTTTATGAGCAATATGATTTTTAAATAACAAATTTCATACTTCCAATAGTTTATTGAAGCCTTGATACTTGAGTTATGTTATGAATTACGCGAGGAATGAGCTCTCAAAGGACATTTTGCAAAAATCTGGAAAATAGTGCAGATACCTAATCCTAAAGTACCCCGTGAGTCAGACAAAAGTTTCAAAGTATAAAAAAAGCATAATTTGGTTTTTCTTTTCATTTTTAAAATAAATTTTAAATAACTTCTTATAACTTAAAATCTAAGTTCTAAGTAAGAACTTATAACTTAAAATTAAAACTGTTTTCCTGCTTGTGAAAGGTTTGCATCACATCTTGAAAAGTTGTTTTGGAGGTTTGGAGGTAATTGGAGGTTTTGGAGGAGGTTAAAGTCAAGGCGGAAGAAGCGTACCATGTAAATTCGAAAATTATTTGAAAATATATCTTCATGATTAGGTGACTATTCGAATGTTTTTTCTTTTATTTGCTTCCGTTTTATTCGAATATTGCTTCCGTTGGGCTGAACATAGTGGTTTACAATAGGAGTTTAAACGACTATGAATATTCAAAGATTTTTTCGTGCAAAGAAAACAAAATCCAATTAAGATAGGATTCTATTTTGAATATTGAAAACAGGTGTCACGCTTCTATCGCTTTGACTGTACGACATCTTAAATCTTACCCAGGAGTATCTGATCTTCATTTACCTTTGATTCATACACGACCAAATAAAGAATTCGAATTGACAAAAAGATAGACCTGACAGCAATTCAATGCAACTTCGTAAGTATACTTAACACAAGAAAATTTTTGATTGGTATTTATTTCTATTCCCTTTTCAAGGATTTTAAGAAGCAGATTCCAAGTAAAATTGCACATAGCTTTAGAACTGTCTGACCGAGTTTAGAGACATACACTTTTTTTCTTTATAAGAAACTTGGATCAGCCCATAGTACTAATAGCTTTTAAATTTCACATGAAAATTTCCACTTTTTAGTACTCAAAGTTTCTTAATTTGTTTCTTATTTTTTGGATGCATGAATTATGATGTAGTTTCTACCATTGTAGTTTCTTATTTGTTTCTTGACATACAGCAGTAATCTTTAGCAAGAAAAAGAGTTGTATTGGGCTGAAAATAAAAAAAACTATAGTGACTATTACTCAAGAATTAAGTTTGAGCGACGATTTTGCCATGACGTCTCTTAATTTAGCATCCAAAGTTTCTTAGCGCTTCTCAAACATAGTACTAGAGTTTCTTAAGTTTGCAGCCATCCTAGTACTAGTTTCTTATAAACCAGTTTCTTATATAAAAAAACGTGTAACATTCTATTTTCTTTGATAAAAAATGATTTTCATCCACATGGTTTCAAAATGTTCACTAAAATGCAGCATTTTCACCTAAATTCGTTTTTCATAAATCAAGCCATCAATCTTTAGAAGGGCCCTTGACCTTAAGGAGGATCTAGCCAGACTTTGACATTTGTTGTTGATCATCTCGTAAAGTACAAGATAAATGGGTGAAAATTTAACGCACCTTAGCAGATACTCATCAGGAAAGTCCTCAAGATCGTACAATTTGATATTTTTACTAACATATGCCAAACATATTTCAAGCAACCTTGAAACCTCACTGTTTTTGTGCTTTGCAGCCTGTTGAAATAATTTGTTGTCATAAATACTTAAGTATGAATAAAACCAGGGCCGAAGCCAGTGGCGGAGCGCCCCCCCCCCCCCCAGCAGGCCGTTTGTCGGAAATTTCACTCTACGAGTCGGATTTTTTCGTGATTTACAGGTCCACCTTTAAAAGATTTTGTCGGAGAAATGATGCATTGGACACGAATTTTTTAACGTTCGAGGATAAATTACGACATGAATTTTGAATCTGCAGAATCTTGTTGCTTCATATTCACTATATTGGAAGGGTTCAAGGTTGGATTGCAAAATAATTCCAAATTTTCGTTATTGAAGGAGTATTTTCGTCATTTCCCGCATGATTTAACGTATGTCCCTACAACTGGCGTTGTTGCTGTTGTTGCTTTTGTCGTCGGAAAATGTTGGTTCTTTGCCCCCCTATGAATTCATGGCTGGTATCGGCCCTGAATAAAACATATGTACAAGGAACATGAACAAAATAGTGAATTATAAATGTTCATCGATAAAAAAGATGAATTATTAAAAAAAACAGTCACTTTGGACTTTCTTTTTAAATCTGAAGACAAGGAAATTCGAATTGTTTAGCACGGCATTATCATGAGTTAACTTGTTGCTATACATAACTTACACAAATTTGTTTCTTATCCTCATCTAATGTTTACTCCATGCAATGCAAGATCACTTGTTATTTTATGCTCAGAGTGTCCCAAACAATTTCAATCGTCCCCTTTTAATGCAGTCGCATAGGATAATAGGCTTCAAGTAAAAAAACAAAATAAGTGGTTATGCTTAAAAAACAGCAATTCCTTTGTTCTCCAACAATGTCAAAGTCAAGTATATATTAAAGGAAAAGGGTTTTACACTTTACTTGAATTTTTTCAAGATTTGAAAAAGGGTTAACAGTGTTGTGTCAAAAATAAATAACACTATATGAATCCTTTTTCAAATGTAGAAATATTAAAATACAATGCTAGAACCTGTTATTTCAAGATCTACTTGATTTTGACATTGCTGGGGTTTGAAGCAATCAAATATTTGATTTTTTGTGCCATAAATCGGCAACCACTTCTTAGATTGACACAAACTACTGTAGGCCTTAAACTCTATGTTCAAGCTTATCTTAATGCAACTGTATAAAACAGGATAATTGAAGTTATATAGCTACTCCACAGCAGCTGCACAAAATGGGGCAAAATATTTTTGGAGACACCCTGTATTTTTTCTTTCTTCTGTATATTTACAGTCAAAATTCCCAAAAAATGTAATGCATTCAATGAGTTAGATATTTGTTTATGTTTAAAAGCTTGAAAAGTTAGTTGAACAAATTTTTGTGGCAAACAACAAATTCTGGACCGCAAACATATGCTAGCACAGAACTTGTTATTAGTAATCATATACAACAAAGTTGGCAAAAACCTTCACCCTTATGAATAAAAATAACACTGAACATAAGCATACAGGAAGATAAAAATGTGGGGGCGCTGCCCGATAAAAAGCCCACCGTTTAAGAGAACCTTTGTCCAACTTAATTTTTCCAGTGTTGGGGGGGGGAGGATGCTGCCCCCNATATTTTTTCTTTTCTTTCTTTCTTTCTGTATATTTACAGTCAAAATTCCCAAAAAATGTAATGCATTCAATGAGTTAGATATTTGTTTATGTTTAAAAGCTTGAAAAGTTAGTTGAACAAATTTTTGTGGCAAACAACAAATTCTGGACCGCAAACATATGCTAGCACAGAACTTGTTATTAGTAATCATATACAACAAAGTTGGCAAAAACCTTCACCCTTATGAATAAAAATAACACTGAACATAAGCATACAGGAAGATAAAAATGTGGGGGCGCTGCCCGATAAAAAGCCCACCGTTTAAGAGAACCTTTGTCCAACTTAATTTTTCCAGTGTTGGGGGGGGGAGGATGCTGCCCCCTGACTTGTATCCTTACGACACTCAATGAAAATTAACTTGGTTTATTTTCAGCCTTTATTTAAAGTCAGTGGCGGAGCCAAGGGGAGATTGGGGGGGGGGGGGGTTTCAACCCCCAACCTTTCCAAAATTTGGTCCTTGAGATTCGTGCAAAAAGGAATAAAATAGGGGTAAGGCACTTAACATAGGGGTAAGGGTAAGGAGGGGTAAGGCACATCAGACGTGCTTGTTGCATAATCAAGCAATCTACTAAATAATGTGAGCAGAAACGTTTTCCGAGAGTTTGAAGGGCATGGTCATGAAAATTTTCATGGGGCTACACCCCACTCCACACTTCACACCCTCCCACTTTTAAAGTGCTGCCTTCGCCTCTGTTTTAAGTGAAATATCTGAGCTAAATGGTGTTGTCTATAAATAGGACAAAGAAATACAATGCTATTGTATCTTTTGGCTTTGCTTTCTTCGGCCACATGTTGGATTATCAAATATAAATAAAAGGCTACTAGGGGTCATCGACAAAAAGATTTTTGTCCCTGCTAACGGATTTTGTCCATTAGGGGGGAGAGAGTCTCAGCTGAATCCGTTAAGATTGTCATTTTGGGAATGAAAATCCTGATAAGACATGATATGCAAAGACAGTATCTAAATAAGAGTTGAAGGTCATGAATAAGCTGCTTTCATTAGTATTTGTACCTAAAACTTCAACGATTTACATGACTTCTACTCAACTTTCTCGAAAACAAATTGTTAAGTTTACGCCGACAACAAGAAAATAAAGTGAAAATAACATAGGTACTTGCAGGCCTAGGCAACATGGACCAGAGGCAAAAAAAGGTTGTCCGTTAAATCGGGGGGGTTCAGGGGTTCGGATCTTAACGGACAAAATCCGTTAAGGGGGACAAAAGTCATTTGTTGATGACCCCTAAAGACCTATAAAATCTCATCTTTTAAGTCAGGTTATTCACTTTAACACTAAGAAAACTTACAGGAGCAAACTTCCTTCCATAAGCTGCTCTAATGACTTCCACATCATTCTTTGACACAATTTCAAATCTTGATTTTCCTTCAACATTTACTTTCTTCACTTCTGATAGTACTTCTTCTTTACAATGATGACGCATAAGGCCAGCTTTCAAAAGGTCATCCAGCTTGACAAAACCTGTTGGGTGAATAAAGCAATGGGAGCATTCAATTTGTGTATACAAAACATAAAATCTTCAGCAAAAACAGGAACAGAATATTAAACATTTCATGCTACATGCATTATAAAGATCACACACTTAACCATCTTTATTCTCATTAATCAAGAACACACTCAGAGCAACATAAAACATTCATGTTAAAACCTTTGTCTTTTGGGGAGAAAGATTTTGATACACAAGTTTACTACAAATGTATATCACTTTTGATAAGCAAAAAAAAAATGAACGCAAAAATAAGACGACTTGGAGTTTCTTCTACTTTTATCTTCTATTCTCTTCTATTCTCACTTTTGATAAGCATATTTCCTATAAATGAGCATATTAAGCTCCAAATCTTTAAAAAGGTCCGTGTAAAATTCTATGACCTATTTCTTTGAACTGAAAGGCCTGAAAGGCCTGAAAGGAACTTTAGCTACTTTGCCATTCATAGTTCTACCGTCGGACTTTTTAGAAATCTTCAATATTTTCAGACTTCAAGGCTTTTTTTACTTTTTTAAGAATTCAAGAAAAATTTTGAAAGCTTAACTTAAAGAGATCGTAATTTCTAAACTGTTTAGAGGAAACATTTAGAATAATTTTCAAGAAATTCATAATTTATGAATGTGTGCAATATGGTATCAAGCAAAAAAGTCTTTCACTCCTCTGGTTTACCATTTAGAAATTTAATGATGTCACATCCTCAAAAGAGTTGAAATATAAATATATATATAAGCTGTAATTTTGAAAAATATCAAGATTTCGGAAAAGTCCAACGACTAGAATATAGCAAAGTAGCTAAAGTTCCTTTCAAGTCATTAAATTTAAAGAAATAGTAGGTCATAGAATTTTACACCAACCTTTTCGAAGTTTTTAAAGATTTGGAACCAAGGAAAATAAGTGCCTAAGCCAAGTTCTAAGAAAGGGTCCTTCTAAATATTAGGGCACAGTGCCACATCCAGACTGGAAGGTTGAAAAGTGTGCATGGCACATACGCACCTGGCTGTTGTTTTAAAAACAATGACTCTATCGTTCTTCCTTTGTTATACTTAATTGCGCGTGAAAGATTTTCTGCACATGCAACATAAAATGCAATCTGGTGCAATGCAACATCAAGTAAAGAACTGCTTTCCCTCCCTACACCTTACGTCCCCTGTATCCAGACTGCAGAGTAGGGCAGTTTCCAACGAGATCTCGGGTGTGCAAGAGCAAAATTTCAAGTGTGCAAGTGTGCACTTTGGTATAAGTGTGCACTTCAAGTGTGCACACAAATTTTGTGCTTAACCTATATACCAATACTTCACCAATACATCAACAAGATTGACCATTTACAGATCGAAACTATGCTAATAATACCAATACAAACGCAAAAATGAAAGAAGAAAATGTACACGATTGATATTTCTTATTTTGTTATTAAACAGATACAAATTTTTTTCAATTCATCCCCTTCTTTGGGCCCTTGAGGAAACCAAATTCTTCATTTGCTCCGAACAATAGAGCCACAACCATGCCACGCCCACCCCACACCCTGCCACACCCATTTCTAGGTGTGCAGTGACATTTTAGGAAAAATATCCCGGGTGTGCACTTGCCATACTCTGCAGTCTGGCCCTGTATTTTGCTATCCATAGTGATATACATTTTATAGTAAATATGTGAATCAAAAGTGATATACATTATAGAGATATGCTTTATAACTTTATAGGATCTTTGTGAAAGGATAAGCAAAAGGAAAAAGATGTACCTTCGTTGTCAGTCTCCAGTCCTTCTTTCAAAGCACCGTAGCGTAGCATATAAGCCATCCTTTTCCCAATTCTGTCTTTTCTACCATCCTCCATATTTATCACTCTGCCTTTGCCTGTTTCGTTGCAGTCTCCTCATAAACTCTTCACAAACCAAACTATGTACATTTTCTCTCCCTTCCTTTTTTATATTTTTCTAAAGTTGCACCATCTTACATCATTTCGTCATTGTCGTTACGTACGTCAATGACGTAATTTTGCAACTATTATGACTACGTCTTATATATATGCCATCCATCCAGAGTTTAGCAGGCCAACAAACACCAGAAGATGAGACTAAACAGCTAAACAGAATGCGGTTTGTGAAGATGTGCTTTTCCCTCCCTTCGGAGACCTATAACACCTTGCATGTCTTTATTTGCACCATGTTTTGTGTGTTCTCTAACCTGTCCGTCGTCGTCATTTAGGCCTATTGATTGTGGATTGTTGTTGTTGTTGCTCTAATGACATGATTACTGCGCATGCACTAGACATTTGAATACCGACCGCAAGCAGCGCACTATACAAGAGCATACACTCCTTCCAACTTTCATTAATAAAGTTCATACTTACCTGACAGGGAAGAAACCATGATCAACATGGTGGTTTCTCCAGGTTGAGGCCTCTCCATTGCAGTTAGGATTGGCTGACCCCTGCGATTACCCCAAACGTGGGTAACTCGACTGTATAATTTCTGGTAGTGGGGACCTGCGTTCGCGCTAGTCCCCTCCAATTGTATGAAATAAAGGTTCCTCATTGTTGGTAAACCGTGTGGCACTTCATTATCTCCTATAATGTTGCCAATGCAGATAATGCAGTGCTTCCACTTTTTGATAACGAGATTTCCTTCTTTTCATTGTTTTTTTCCTGGGGGTCAAAATTTCCTTCTGATTTCCTTCAACGTTCAACAGTAATTTGAAGCCTAATCTGTTATTATACGAGAACAGATTGGTAAGCAGACATATGGGAAACGTTTTTAATTGATCATTTGCAACTTATATTTCAAATTGGAATATTTCCAAACTGCTCCTTCCTTTTCTTTTTAGCAGGGGGCCCACTCTTCCTACTTTTTGGGGCTTGACTTTGAGGACTTTCTTCAGCTGATTATGATGAGGACGTATCACACTCTGAGTCAGCCATGCCAACAAATGCCATGCTTTACAACAACAACAGCACAAAATGGCTGATGTAGCAACAACAACAGCAGCAACTTCACAACTTCATCAACCTATGACCACCACTATTTCAATGGTTTTATTCTTGCTTTATTACTTTCAAAGATAATATTATCATTAGATAACTACTTTTGTGAAATTTTATGAGATTAGATGAAGTTTTCTATAAATGTTCATAAACCCGTGAAATTTCCTTCAGATTTCCTGAAAATTTTGAAATCCTTCTTTATTCCTTCCAACCGTCAGAATTTCCTTTTGAAGGAAATTTCCTTCCAAGTGGAAGCACCAAATGGTACAGAACTAAATTGCTTAATGTATGCTGATGACATTGTA
The DNA here is from genome assembly GCA_004194415.1 of Aurelia aurita. Lineage (NCBI taxonomy): Eukaryota > Metazoa > Cnidaria > Scyphozoa > Semaeostomeae > Ulmaridae > Aurelia > Aurelia aurita. The sequence continues at coordinate 238,234 of REGM01000177.1, forward strand.
AGGTCACCCGACGTTTTACAACGCAAACTTGATCACCTATAGTCCTCTGCGAAACACGTGTACTGTTCACGTGCGCAGGAAAAAGTTTAAAACACCAGAATCCTGTTTTACATGGGACATGGGACCTTTACAATAGGCTCAATACAATCCTTGTACTTTCGCTCTTTGATTGATTTTCATTTTATTTTTTTCATTTTAAAATATTTACACAGGTTATAAGTTTCATATCAAGATATGTTTTTCAAACCGACCTGTCTAAACGAAAGCACTAAACTAAGAACAAAAGAAATTAATATACCTAATTTACAATATAATACAAAATCTATGAAAAAGAACTTAAGAATGAAATTAAAGTTGCACCCCCTTCTATAGTTGTTCTTTGAAGATTTTCAGGGAGGGTGCCAATTTTGCCTCTCTTTCTAGACTGTTCCAGAGTTTTGCACCGCGATGAGAAAAAGCCTTTTGGCCATTGATCGTTTTCAGTAACGGTATCCTGACATCAGTTTCTGATGAGCGCAGAAACCGTTCTCTGTCATCTGAACATTTTATGAATAATTTTCTCAAGTAGTCTGGGGCAAGTGAATTCAAAGACTTGTAAGTCAGTTGAACTGATACAACTAATTAAGTGACAACAACTATTCTGTGAGTGAAGTTGAGGCGCTTGTGTAGTAAGGCTGCCATTGCAAGCTTCTTTTGCCTTATAACACACTTTACTTGTATGTACTTTGAAGAAATTGTAAACCCTTTTCTGAAGTTTTCCTCCGATCAGCACCCATAAACATGAACTGGCGCATGGTAAAATTTTTTGGTACCAAGTGGCCCCGAGGTAAGTTGGCAAATAACTAAGAGATAAAAAGTTCTTCTTTTTTCCTGAAAATAAGGATGACCCCAAAGAACGCGGCTTCGGTATTCTCAAGTCTAATCTACGGACAAGTCGACTGGATTGAAACAAGGGCCTGCAGTCAAATACAAGAAGAATATTCAATTAGGGGGAAGGCAATTGACCAGATTTTATTGGGGACGTGCCACCCAAGCTTTAAAACATACCTGAACCTTGTAGCAATTTTTCGAATATGTACACCCGATGACCTTTTTTTTTCATATTTTATTTAACGTTGGTAGATAGGTAAGATAGCTAATTACAATACATAAATGCAAGAATCAGCTAATTAATACAAACAAACATAACATAATTAATACACATAAACATAATTAATAGTAAAGTGGCAAAAACGAAACGAAAACGATATCTAGATTTAGATTTTTAGTAAATCTGATTAATGTAGCCAAGATTCTGTAAATACGGGGTACAGAGCCTACAAATGCAAGGGATGGAAAACTGCTTTATTTTAGCTTTGAATATTTCTAAACTGCTAGCCATTCTAATTTCATTTGGAATGCTGTTCCATATTTGGTTGCATCTATGGGTTATTGTTTCTGTACCATATAAAACTGTTTTTGGAGTCCTAGATGAAAATTGTTCTGTTCTTAGATCATAAGCTGTTGTATCAAATTTGAAGATCTCATTCATGAATCCAGGACTCATATCATTTTTGGCTTTATACATTTATAAAGCCATTCATTCATAAATGACCTTGTACCAATAATACGCGAACTTATACCAATTTTTCAAAAATGGCATATTTATTTGTTCTTTATGCCAAAATCACAAAAATAGATACGGTTCTTTATACCAAAATCGTGAAAATCGATACCGTTCTTTATACCAAAATCGTGAGAATCGATATCGTTCGTTATATTATACCACAATCGTGACTTATTCCCACTGCCTTTGCCGCCCTTCATATTTTGACATTGGAGATGTATAATGATTGGATTGCTTTCAGTTCAACGCCTTATTGTCTTGGTTTATCTTGTTTTGTGAAACTTTGCATTTATTTGAGAAAAAAAAAATATTACAGTCTCTCTAGTAGGTAAAATACTGACCAGCCTTTTATGCAGGCCTAGCAAAAGCTTCGAAACCGATACCACTTTACGATCACCTTTACCACACCAAACTGTTAAAGAAGATACCTAAATTTGGTCTCTAGATTTAAGTTAGACTTTTATCGATACGTTAAAGTAAGAATCTATGAGATCAGTCCAACAGATAAATGTCTACAATTGCCCAAAAGGTGCAAGCTCTTTTTGACTCACCCGATAGGGGGCTCCATCTCCAAAATGTAAACAAATCCGTAAACACCCTTGTTTTAGGCACGCGCCCATTGTCTTTTGTTGTTTGTTTGGTGGCTTCACCCAAGCCACACCAAAAAGTGACCGTTGAAAATGCACTGAAGAATTCTTGTTCAAGCATTTCCAGTCTTTTATACTTCTCAAAAATTCTCATCAGAATGTGAAAAATTCTTGAAAATTCTCAAGGATTCTTAAGAATTCTTGTCATATTGATGTGCGCAAGACCAGTACTGAACGTCTGTAGATAGTGTGTTTTTAATCAAATGAAAAATCTACATTAACAGAGCCACCCAGATAACACCAGAGTAGTCGAATTGCATTCAAATGTTCAATTAGATCAAAAGTGAACCTATTTGTGACGCACGGAGTTTATCTGGGTTAATGTAACGGAAAATCTAAAAATCTCTGAAAATCTTCAACCAGATCAATCGATTCCAAATCGCTATCCTACGAGCAAAGAAACTTTGTGATAGAAACAACAAAGCGTTTATATCACTCAGAGTTCAGAAAATGTCACGGCTCCACGGTTGTGAGCCGGAGGAAGGTTTTGCTGAAATGAAATGAATGAAATTCCATTTACATTGCTTCGATAAGCTTAGCTTCTCAGTGTCCTAAAAACTACCTTCGGATGCTAGGTAGGAATATAGAAGGAAGGTTTTGCTTGTTAATTTCCTATTTGAGGAAGGTTTAGTAATCTTTGTAAGAAACCTAGGAAAACTGTGGGTTTTGTTGGCAACAGCAACTAATTTATAAATTTTAGCTTTATAGACAACACGAGGAGTTCGAAAAATCTGGTTAGTTTGACTTGATAAATCGAGGAAGGTTTAACTAACGAAATTGGTATGTGGAGGAAGGTTTGACCCATTTCTGGACTCCGATAGAAATCATTGCCAATAATTAGCTTTTTTATCAACAATTAAGTAATTCTAACCTTCAGCTACCATGTTTATTGGCAAGTAGACCATGGATCAAATTGTTGTCCCAGGTATAGCTGATCTGGTAATTGGTTTAAAATTAGCAAATTTAAATCTTTTTAGGGCGTCCCGGTTTTGAATTATATTGCAAAAAAGCACAAATGATTACCAGGTCAATTTCTTTGTGTATATTACGCTTCTAATTTGGTAGTAAAAGATAGAAAGGAATTTACTTCGGCGTCTGCCTGTGAACAAACGAGTCTCGTTTGCAATTTCCTAATCCTACAAGTCCCTCTCTCTCTCTAGACTTGCCCCAAGTCTATTTCATGAAGTCCTTCCGACCGATCCCTTTCCCATAGTTCCCGGATGCGCCATTCCGTTGCGGGGTTCCGTAACGGAATGGCAGATCCAGGAACTATGGGAAATGCATCGGTCGGAAGGACTTCATGAAATAGACTTGGGGCAAGTCTACTGTCTCTCTCTCTCTCTCTCTCTCCGTCTCTCTTTGCTGCCTCGTTCTGCTCTGCGTGCACCTTCCGCCTATCGCGTTGACAAGAGAGAGACTTGTAGCAAGTCCAATGCAACGCTAGATTTGCCACAAAGTCTATTTCCTATAGTCCGTCTGACTGATCCCTCTCCCATAGTTCCCAGATCCGCCATTCCAACATTCTGTAAAGGAACAATTACGGAATGTTGGAATGATGGATCCAGGAACTATGGGAAAGGGATCGGTCGGCCGGACTTCAGGAAATAGACTTGGGGAGACTTGGGGCAAATATAATGCAACGCAAAATAAAATTACGGGGACAGCAATATTGAAACTCAACATAAAAAGGAGATATGACTGTAGATTGTTCTTCCCTGTCCTGAAATGATCACAAACAAGGGGCGTTTTCAAGGGAAGCAGAGTTCTGCTTTCAAGTAAAGCCATTGTGAGCCAATAAAAGTTCTGCTATTTGCAACTCTAGATAAAATGGCGACGTAACTCTAGATTGCTTTGTCCCTTGAACTGAAATGATCACAAACAAGGGGAGTTTTCAAGGAAAGGCCTGCTTTTAAGGAAAGCCAGTGAAGAATCTCCTAATTGCAACGCAGCACTGTGACAGCAATGTCGAAACTCAACATAAAAAAGCAAGAAAATGCGACATGACTGTAGATTGCTCATCCTTCATCACGCACAGGGGGCATTTTCAATGAAAGGAAAGTTTTTTCTTTCAAAGAAAGCCAGTCAAAATTCTGCTACTTGCAATGCAGAATCTAATTACATCGACAGCAATGCTCGGTAAGACGTCCTGCAAATTTTGCGATAAACAGAGCGATGACTGTAGATTTTTCTTTGCCCTGAATTCAAATTTTCACAAACAAGGGGAGCTCCATTTTTCATGTTTTCATTCTGATTTATTTAAATACATTCAGTAAAATTTACATAACTGATTTTCAATGTGCCCTGCTTAAAAACAAACTAACCAATACATGAATTGCTACGTAATACAAATCCTATATGAAAGAAAATTTATAAAAAGTCATACGTATGTGCTGAACATTGGTTTAGAAGATCAACCTCTTCGATCTTTCAAGAACGATTTTAATCTCATTATGAAAGTAGCTAGCGAATGAGCAGTTTTGATTTCATAGCTCAATTGGCTCCAAACAGTAACTCCTCGATAGGAAAAGCTCCGTTAACCATTGGGTCTTACACAGTGAAATCCTGAGATCAGTACTGGTATTATGTAGGGTGCGATTACAAGAATCTGACAATTTGTGAAACATTGACTGCACATAGAAAGGTGCAAGCCCATTCAAGGATATCTACACTATTGAAGCTGTTTCAAAGTCAATCATTGCTTTGATTGTCAACCATCCTAGTTTTCAAGGAAAGGAATTTTAACGAGACCAGCAAAAAGTTCTGCTACTTCCAACGCAAAATCTAATTACTGCGACATCAATGCGCGGTAAAACATCCAGCAAATTTTGTAATAAGCAGAGCGATGACTGTTGTAGACTGTTTTCCCCCTCTAACGAGAGTAGCAATATTTCTGCTACTAGCAACGTCATATCTAATTACTACAACAGCAATGTGTGGTAAAACATTCTGCATCCTGCACATTTTGTAATACACAGGCCCTCTTTCTGCATTCATTCAAACTTTCCAGTGCAATAAAGTTGTACGAAGCCCTATCACTGTCTAGGCATTACTCAAGTACGGCAAATACGTTCCCAGAAATACAATGTCAATTTTAACTTCAATCTCCATTTTAATCTTCACGAAAATTACGTCAATGTAAAAATGACGAAAATCACGAAAAAACTAAACAAGAAGAGCAGAAAACTAGCAGCAAAACTAATGAGGGGTAAATACACCTTTATCTGAACTAATTGCAATTACGAAAAATAATTGTGAAAAAACGATTGAGTACAATACAAGAAAGAAGTGAAAGTGTAAAAAGCGTACAATAAAATGCACAATACAATACAAGAAAGAATGGGTTAGAAAATAAAACAAATTTACCAAAAATCAAGATTGGACTTCGTATTTTGACCCTGTAGATCTTAAATTTCAACATTACTGTTTGCTCATTTTCTTCTTTCAAATTAGAAATATTGTACGCATGTATATCATAATTCATGCACTCAAAATTAAGAAACAAATTGAGAAACTGTTAATACTAAAAAGCGAAAATTTGATCCAATTTTCTGATAAAAACGTGAACTCAAAGTTTGTTGACGTTTTCTTTGGATTTTTCTCAAATTCTTGATGTTTGAATTTAGTGCCCTCCTGAAAATTTCACAACAAAGTCTTCTGAAACCATGCCACTGTCTAGGTAATACTTTACCGAGTAAAAAAATTGCAATTTCAGTGTTGATTTTAATCTTCACAAAAATTACTAACATTACCATGGGCTTTAGGAACCTGAATTAAAAATTAGATTTTCCGATGATACATCGGGTATTTCTTCTTTTTTATTTCAATCGTGATACATCGAGAGCGAAGCGCCTGGCATAGTGACGTGACGGAGATCCATTATGCCGCTCAAACTTTTGCCACACTTGAGTGGCATAGTGGATCTGTGTATACCGATACGAATATCTAGCAAAACTAATGGAACGATTGGACAATGCTGCTCGCGCTATTGTTTAAGGTTTGAAATTCGGTCTTTCATTATTTTTTGGCAACTTGAAAATGTGAGTTTTTTGGGTTTGATAAATTGGCTGTTTTTTGGGGTTTTGAGAAAATCATTGTTATTGTTTGGGTTTTTAGACAATCGCCGTTATTTTTTAGGGGGGGCCAAGACAACACTTTTTGGACCTATGAATCTCCCTATTATCTTTTTCGGAAGAAGCAAAATTAAATCAAATGAGAATCCCTCTCCGAAATTTTATCGAGTGCCCCCCTGTGATATTTTCAGATCTCAGAGACCAAAATTGTGGGCCTAAATTGTATGTTATGATATTTCGAAACTCTCTTCTATCGCTTTTGAAATTTCGTTGATTTTTGGGGTTTGATTTTGCAGAGGGGTGGTGCATATTTCTTTTGATTTACAAAATAAGTTTTAGTTCATCTATGTAATGGCCACGGGGTAGTCATAGTCTTGCTCCCCGTAGTATAGCATCCTTGTAATTTTTGTGAAGTAGTTTGTAGGCTGCGTAATTAGTATTATGTCTTGTAAAAATTTTAATGAAATATAAAATAAAAAATTCAATCAAATTCAATCATGCTTGGGGATATTTCTTTGGGCACACGGTAGACATTGTATTTGACCCTCTGAAGGAATGCCTGTAGAACTTAGAAATTAGTCATTCCTGTTTGTTCCTTTTCTTCAATCAAACTTTCGTGTTCATTGTCTTCATTCGTCAGCAACTGTTTCCTTGAAACTGCCTCACATTCGCTGGTGCAATACCATGCACCCATGATGCATCTTCCACCAATTGTCAGAGCAACGCACAAAACAATCAGCAGCATCAAACAATGCCATGCAAATGCAACTGGAACGAACATTGCGGCTCCTTTCGATTTTGCGGACCATTTTCGTGGACCATACAGCATAAAAGCGACCTGGTAGAACCATGTTCCTTGCAAAAGCACAAGGAAGCATCGAGAAAGACCCAAAATTCCCGAATCCATCCAAATCGTTTCTAGTAGCAAAACCAAAGTCGTTGCAAAGCATATCGAATATACGATACAATGGGCATTTGAATCCAGCTTATTCCGCCCATCCAAGTGAAAATAAAACAAAAGACCTTCAACAAAAAATGCAATTGCCATCAAGATATGTCCAAGACTGCCAAAATGCTTGCTTCTTATTACTCCAATGATCTGCAATAGGTCAATTGCCCCTGTGAAGGCAAAGAAGCCAAACATGGTCGCATGTGAAAAATTATTGACATCTTTAAAATCACCATTTTCGTTAAACAATGTCCAATGTGCTGAAGTTAACTCCATTAAGGCTCCAATTAAAGCCAACGCGATTTTAACAAATGGTTCACCTAAATGTTTGCAAAGGGCAAACCTTCCTGTCGGAGGCTCATGTCTTCGATACCATGTCTTTGACTTGTATGGCCTTGCTTCATCCGCACGTTCTGACTGTGAAATGAGGACCTCATAAACCATATTATAAAGCCACCAAAAGCCACCAAGTAGAAAAATAGTCCCAGGAACTAAATGTCCCATGACATGGCCGAATAGTATACTGCCGGGCATTTTGAACTGTGCTTCTTCTTCTTGTCTTGGCAGAAAGCAGACACTTTCCTTCCTTGCAGTCAATTCGCAAGAGGTGAATTAAAACAGGCGACCAAAGAAAAGAAGCGACCAAAGATATATAATGATCAGGGCGCCAATGAATTTAATATATCCCACTGCTAGGTCCTACCTAAATCAATCCTGGCCTAAATAGAGAGGAAGAACTTTTTGCAGGACCTTCGATTTCAATAAGTTTTTGCAAGGTATTCTTATCGTGATGAAAGACTGACAAAAGCCTTTTCTTGCTTCTTTGTTTGGTAAAACACATAGTCTTACCATTACCATTGCCATAAATCAATCACCTATTGTTCAAAAGTATAAAAGCATGAAATGTGTTTGATTCGCTTATTGATCGTATTTCAGTTCAATGGTATCCACCCCTCGTGTCGGAATAAACAGTACTGGCACTGAATTTGAACAATAATAGCAGAGGAAAGCTCTGCCGGGTCAAAATATCACTCAAATCACCAGCAAATTAACAAACTGAAGAACTGGAAACGATGATAATTGAGAAACAATTTTTTATTTCGTATAGGAAATCAAAATCACATGTTTGCTTGTTTTTTGTACTGTATTACACGGTTTTTTTTTATAAGAAACTGGTTTATAAGAAAATAGTACTAGGATGGCCGAAAATTTAAGAAAATCTAGTAATGTACTAAGTTCAGAAAGAGCTAAGAAACTTTCAAAAGCAAAATTCAAAGATCTTATGATTAATTTGTCGTTTCATATTTTTTCATATTTCATTCTTTTAAGGAGGGTTGCTCTTCAGCAGAAGCTGTTTTTCAAGGGGCCCTCCGATAAAACTTAATTACAATATACAATTATAAATAATCACTCATTAGAATATAAAAAACCATAATGTTAAAAACCTATTTACAATAATTATACATTATTTACAATGTAAATAGAAAACTCAACCGTTAATAGATTTTTTAAAACTATTTAGGGAGGATGCCATCTTAGACTCAGCTAGAAGGCTATTCCATAGTTTTGCTCTGCGGAAGGAAAAGCATTTTTGACCATTTGCTAATTTTTTCTTTGGCAACCTTAAATCACTCTCGGTATTACGGAGGCTACGGGAGGAGCATTCCGAGTTTTTGGTGAAAAGGTTACATAGGTATTGTGGAGCCAACTCTTTGAGCGACTTGAAAACCATCGTTTTGGACTCATTACCAATGAGTTCTTCAATGGTCTTCCAACCCAACTCTTCGATAAGTGGTGTGCCTGGTGTATCAAAGCTGCTATTTGTTACGATTCTAGCAGCACGATTTTGAAGCTTTTGCAACTGGTTAATTTCTGTAGAACCAGTACAAGCCACAACCCCAAACAGAGCAACAGTATCGAAAGTGGGGCTCAACAATACCTGTGTATAGAGTTTTCAAACTTTCCTTTGGCAGAAAGGACTAACCATATTATAAAAAGCCGACTGCCCTGGAGACCTTGGTAGAAACTGCCTTGATTTGCTCATTCCAATCCAAAGAGCAGTCAATTTGCACACCAAGGTATTTGTCTTTTTGATAACTTCGAGCTCATTATCGCGTATTTTCAATTCTAAGTCTTCATTTCGACCGGTCAACCTGACTATAGCTCTGACAAACCGTTCTGACACGAGAGTCACCTTAGGCAGCCCTATTTGTCAACTCGACTGTAGTGCTGGAAAAATGCCCTGGGTAGGAGAACCCACCAGCCCCGTAAGGCAACCTCCTAGTGTTTGGTGACACGAACAAATCACTCTCTCCCAACTTGTCTTGAGCCAGCACGGAAGAGTATAGCTTATGACTAGCTGTTAATATAATTAAGTGAGTGCAGCTTAGAGCATTACGTAAATGTCTGCAAATCCTAGAGAAGCTGCTCTGAGTTTGAAAACAATTACAGAAACTGACATTTGTTTGCAAAGTTTAAGACAGCTTAGCATGACTACAATATATTACAACTGAATATAATATTGGTCTCAGTTCCAGAATCAAATTGCAATTTTCAGGCACAATTAATGTTAAGAGTTCCTTTGTTCTGTGGACTTTACAGCTTTCTATTGCCTTGGATGGTACCTCACATGATGTGTTCTTTTTCTTTGGCAACAGATAAACATTGACATATATTTTTGCAGGAGAAATAGTGATATTTGCAGTAGTGCACGATTGAAAACGANCTTCTCGTTTATACCACTAATGATACTATCTCCCGCAATCAAAACAGTTCCTTTAGGCCAATGATGTTGTTGTGCTGTTGACTCTGATGCGGAGGTGGTTGTCGTTGCTGTGGAGTGTTGGTTACCTGAATTGATATCTTTCTCTTTGGTTTGCTTGCACCCTCGCAGGCAAAGTTTACAAAGATATCCAACCATCCAACCATCCAACCCATGAAACGAGTATGTCAGATCTATATTCCAGCTTCGCTGGGCGCTGCAATTACAGTGGCGAAGCTGGGTGAAAATGGTTTGTCATGCTCTGCGCCGAAGGTGCTGGGAGAGAGAGCATTTGCGCCGCAGGCGCAAAAGCGTCGGGGGTCCGGGGGCGGAGCCCCCGGAAAATTTTTTAGGCCACGCCCTTTACTTTGCTGGAAAACGCCCCCTTGTGAATAAAAATAGGGGTAACGCCTATTGCTGGAGGGACTAAATAATATCTGTATAAAGAATACAAACTCTATTTTTCACAAAGTTTTGACAAAAATTAAGGCAGCATGTCTTTGTTTTATAAGAAAATTAGGCCAGGCCGACTTAAAAGCAAACATGAAAGATTACTTGGAAGTTCCCCTGAGAAAATTAAAAGATTCTAATATTTGTTGTTTCATAAAGAGCCTAAGATAAAAATATAAATTTACAATGACAATTGACAAATAACAAAGAAGGGATACGAGCACCACTTTACTTCGGCCAAATTTAATTAACTGCAATCAGTTTTGATCATAATGATTGATGTTGGCACTTCAAATCGTCTATTCTCCTCACTCTTGAAACAAAGTCGTGCTTGAGATAACGCCCACCCTCCCCGTTGCATCGAATGTTGTTCACATTTCATATACCTCATAAAAACTCAGAGAGACGGATCCCTGCAAATTAGAGCACATACATAGGCCTACAATCTTAGCCAAAACTCTTGAGACACTTTGCTTTTTGGAGGAAATTCCGAGTTAAGACCCCACCCCCCCCCCATTGCAATGTTGGAAGATGACGGAAATGTCATAGATGATTTTACAACTATGTGCTCTTCAATCAAACCAACATTGCGATGGGGGGAGGGGGGTCCTTAGCAGTGGAATGTAGTAGTTTGCAGGCAGGGAAGGTATCTTTCAACACAAAACGCATTTGTCTCAATGAGCTTTGTCTAGGATTGTCTGAAAATGGTATATCTTTAAAGTGCTGTAATTTGCTTGCGCTTTAAAATTTTTTGCTGGGATTTGGTGGAAGGCAAGATCTCTGTTGAATAAAGGCTTGTGGGTGGTTTTATTTTATTTTCTTGTCCAAGGATAGAATTTGAAATATTGTCGAAAATTGATGATTTTTCCTCAAAACAGTGCCAATGTACAAAAGCGGCGAGGCACTCTGAAAATTCGTTTTAATCAGCTGATATTTTCCAAATGATATAGGCATACTATTAGCAGTTATATTTTAGCCTTAAAACAGTGATCAGAAAGGGTCCCCTGGAAATACAGGCGATTTTCACAGGGTGGAGACTCAATTATTGGCCGGCGCCCACTTTGAACCAACGGCTCCCTGTGAATTTAGGCCATAAATGTTTCCATTCATATGTCGGTGAAGCTATTCCTGCCAAAGGAACAGATCTAAATTAAGCTCACAACTATATGGACATAGATTACGTCATTCTTAAATCTGATTTAGGCCCACGAAACTCACGAAACTCACTTGAGCCGTGCGGGTGAACCGGGGTGAACACAGCCGTAATATTCATTGCAGCGTAGTATTCTAGGAGTTTAGATTTCTTACATGAAAAAGAAGAGACCTAAAACACATTTCTCTTTTATCCAGACAGAAAATGCCTGTATTCGGCCCACGAAAATAAAAAAGTCAACGGTACTCACTTTTTTACCTTTTAAAAAGATCAGTTTAGTTGTTTATTAGTCGAAAAAGTGAGTTCCGCCAATATTTTTATCCTACAATTCTAAATACAACCGTCAATAGTCTTTATTTCGATCCTAACATAGAGCTACACATCCCTGTCACTGTTTGCATGTATCACTTTGCTTGTAAAAATTATTTTGAATTTAATATGGATTTATTTTGCTACGCGAGTCCATGTGAGTTTCGACGCTACGCTCGAGTTCCTGTATGATCCTTGTGAAATGTATTGTGATTCGCGTTAGGACAATAGGAAATACAACGGTCAGTCTCAATAGAAGCATTCAGAAGCCAGATAATATCTGGCATCGGAATTGTTAGAAATTGCTATTTCCAGATTCTCAACAACTATTTTCAAATATTTTACGTCATATGTGCAATGAACCAGCTATTTGCGTCGACACTCACGACTTACAGTGAAAACAGTAGTAATTACTTTAATTTTTGCAAGTCTATATAATCGTTGTTGTTCACAGTAGAAAGTTAACACTGCAATTCCTGGTAGCAGTCCCGGAGACGAAGATGTCCTGAGAATTTTAGCTGGTTGCGATAACGGCTTTTGGAGTTATGCGCCCCTGAAGTTTTGAACCTTTCATACTGTCTGAAAATCGTATATCTTTAAAACATTTAAAGTGCTGTAATTTGCTTGCGCGTTATAATTTTTTGCTGGGATTTGGTGGAAGACAAGATCTCTGTTGAATAAAGGCTTGTGGATGATTTTACTTTATTTTCTTGTCCAAGGATAGAATTTGAAATATTGTTGAAAATTGATGATTCTTCCTCAAAACAGCGAAAGTCAGTGCCAATGTACAAAAGCGGCGAGGCACTCTGAAAATTCGTTTTAATCAGCTGATATTTTCCAAATGATATACAGGTGATTTTCACAGGGTGGAGACTCAATTATTGGCCGGCGCTCACTTTGAACCAAAGGCTCCCTGTGAATTTAGGCCATAAATGTTTCCATTCATATGTCGGTGAAGCTATTCCTGCCAAAGGAACAGATCTAAATTAAGCTCACAACTATATGGACATAGATTACGTCATTCTTAAATCTGATTTAGGCCCACGAAACTCACGAAACTCACTTGAGCCGTGCGGGTGAACCGGGGTGAACACAGCCGTAATATTCATTGCAGCGTAGTATTCTAGGAGTTTAGATTTTTTACCTGAAAAAGAAGAGACCTAAAACACATTTCTCTTTTATCCAGACAGAAAATGCCTGTATTCGGCCCACGAAAATAAAAAAAGTCAACGGTACTCACTGTTTTACCTTTTAAAAAGATCAGTTTAGTTGTTTATTAGTCGAAAAAATGAGTTCCGTCAATATTTTTATCCTACAATTCTAAATACAACCGTCAAGTGGCTTGCTGTAATGTCTCTCTTCTCGTGCTTTTCGTAGCCTTTCTTTCGCATTTTTGGGATTCTCATTTTCTGACATCATATCTTCTTTCACCACCTCTTGTAAGCATTTCTTCCTTTTCTTTGTTATAGAAACCTAGGCTTGTCTTCTCAAGCATCACACATTCGTCAACACTTATTAATCCTCGTCCGCTTTTCTTTCGTTTCAAATAGATCCTGTCAACATCTCCTTGGGGGTGCATGCTTCTATATATTGTTAGCAATTTACGGGTTTTTCTATCCATTTGCTGTAATTCTGCTTTTCGCCAGTCTACAATTCCAGCCCCATATCTAATTACAGAAACAGCCCTGGAATTTAAAGCCTGGATCGTATTCCCAGCATTAAGGCTCGATTTCAAAATCTTCCTTATGCGTCTAAAATATTCCTTTGACAACATTTCTTTCATTTCCTTATTCTTTGTTGCATCACATTGGATTATACCTAAGTATTTGTACCCATCATTGCTCTCTAATGCCTTAATTGTCTCTCCCGAAGGTAAGTCTATTCCATTACTGTCCACTACTTTACCGCGATTCAATTCTAACATTGCACATTTTGAGATTCCAAATTCCATACCAATGTCCTGACTGTATATCCGGGTTGTTTCAACTAGTGAGTCTAACTCTTTCATGTTCTTTCCATATAGTTTCAAGTCGTCCATAAACAGGAGATGATTTAGCTTTCCCCTGTTTCGGCCTAACATGTATCCAGCCTTCATGTTGTTCAAGACGATTGATAATGGAATCATAGCCAAATTATTATTATTATTATTGTTATTGTTATTGTTATTGTTATTGTTATTGTTATTATTATTATTATTATTATTGCGGCGGAGCCGCATATCTATTCGAGTTGAATAAAAATCTTGCGAGCAATTACTGTCATAGTGTCTGTCGAAGGAAATAAATCTCGATTCCATGTTTCAAAATGAGGCTTCCGCCAACGCTGCAAGGCTATTGCGGGGGTGAATGTAAATCTATGTAAACAACGTATTGTGATCACACAATCATGAAACGTCGAAGGCTTTGTGGAATGTGTACAGTGGCGTAACGGAGACACTTGGGGCCCTTAGGAAATTGGTGAGTGGGGTCCTTGCGCTGTGACCATGAAGCGATCATGCTACAAGGGCTATGAGGGAAGCGAAGAGTGCTCTAAGGCATGTGTGGGGGTATTGCTGGGAAAGTTTTGGAGACCATGGCCTTTAGAACGTCAAAAAGCGCCATACGTGGAAGAGACTGATTATGGTGCCATAGGAATTCACATGTGAGTGTGCTGTCAAACATCTTCTTAGCAAACTATAATTCAAATCATGGACAAAAAAGTTCCTGAAATAGATAGCTTCAGAGAATACATAAAATATCTGAGTCACAAAGCAGAGAACGGATACAATTGTGAAAAAAGACACAGAAAATTGAGTAGAAAAATCCTACATGCTAGCAAAGGTTTTTTTTTAAATGAGTTATGGTCTTTTTGCACATATATGGCAACAAAACTCTTTTGGCGCCCCTTTTGGTCGGGGGCCCTTAGTTCTCGAACTAAGGTGCCCTAAACTGCGTTACGCCACTGAAGCCACTCCACTCGGCATTGTTCAGGGAAACAGAAGAAGTAAGGGACGATGATAACAGTTGGCTGTGGGTTAAGAAAGGGTATTTGAAGAAGGAAACGGAAGGACTGATCATGGCTGCGCAGGATCAAGCAATAAGGACGAATTGGATAAGGCATAACATTGACAAAGAAGACATTTCGCCGTCATGTAGGTTATGTGGTGAGAGAGATGAAACAGTCAGCCATGTAGTATCAGAATGTAAAGAGTTGGCTCAAAACGAGTACAAAAAGGCAAGGCATAATAAAGTTGCTGCTATCCTTCACGCCCTTCACTGGAATATGTGTCAAAAATATGGATTTCCCAATACTGCAAAGAGCTACAAACATTTTTTGGATAAAGAAATGGCTGTCTAATAAAATGAAAAAGTCAAACTACTATGGGACTTTTCCATTCAAACAGAAATAAAAATAGACCATAATAAACCTGACTTAGTCCTACTGGATAAGAAAGGAAAAACCTGCTACATTATTGATGTGGCATGTCCTTTCGATACAAGAGTTGAAAAGAAGGAGAAGGAAAAATTTGAGCATTATACAGATCTGAAGTATGAACTCCTCAAGGTCTGGAACACTGAAGTAACGAAGGTGTACATAATACCTATTGTCATTGGCGCTTTAGGAATAGTCACAAAGAATGCTGTAAAGTACCTTGAAAAGATTGACTTTAAACCAGGATTAGATCCTCTGCAGAAAGCTTGTTTGTTGGGTACTGCCAGAATAATCAGAAAAGTTTTAGAGTACAACAAATAGGACCAAATAGAACACTACAAGACAAGAAAAGACTTTTTAGCAAGAAAGACTTAAGATCTATTATCTCAAGCCACGGGAGGTGGCCTGATAATAGAGAAGATACTGGTATATCATCAAGACCACGAGTAGAGTTGCATAATAATAATAATAATTGGCTGATTAGATCAAAGTTCGACTTTTCGAAGCGAAGTGACGTTCCCGACTTTTCTTTAGAATTTAGTCTCTGTTTAGAATTTGTTTGGTCGTGAGTCCTTGTATGAGAGAAAATAAAAATATCAGATTAAAAACATTGAACGAATACAGGGAATCACGTCGTCAGTCTAGGGAGGATGGAGGAAAAAATTGTGCCCTGTTTGTGCGGCTACTGTGGAGGAGTTGTGACTTTAATTGTCCTGTTTTGATACAGTTCTATAGGATAGGCTTCAAATTAGAGTTTGAACGCTTGTTTGAGTCAATCTGACAAATGGTTGCTGAGTTATGGCACAAGAAAGATAAAAAATAAGTGGCTGCTTCAAAACCAGTGGGTCCTTTATTCACCAACAATGTCAAAATCAAGAAAAAATTGCAAGAGAAGGTTTTAGCATGGTAGTTTGATTTGTTCAAATGAAATTCAAAGTCCTGAAGATTTAATAGGGTCAATAGTGTTTGTTTATGAGAAATAAGCAAACAGATTTGGCGTTTTTAGAAATGGGGATATGCAACACAAAGGCATCAAGTCATGATTTGAAATAGAACATTTTTAAACTACTGCTAAACAAAAAGTGAACTAATAACTAAATCTAAACCAGTGGCACTAATGCAGAATGTTAGTTGTTGCGGTCATCGTACGTCTAGAGGATCGAGTTCATTGTGCCGAATGCCTTAACTTCGTTTTCTGCTGTTTCAAAAATATTTTTGCGTTGCACGCCAGATGCTCGACATTCAATAAGGAAATGAAGTTCATTTTCTACCTCCTGATTTTGCAAAGGCGACAAAGTTTCATCTTTGGTGGAGTATTGTTTCTTCTGCCTGTTTTTTTCAATGCGCAAATTGTGGTCGCTACAGCGAAGCTTTGCCATACTTTTAACAAGGCTAATATCCTTTAGTTTGGTGTAACTTTCTGCTTGGAACCTACATTTAAAGAGTTTGTAATGGCGAAGCTTGTTTCCTCATGATTTGGAGGGCCTTACTGTTGAGTTAATTCTTTTTCTCCAGAAAGACTCCAGACTTCCCAGCCTAGTTCAGACCAGTGAGATTTGAATAATCTCACTCAGTCAGATAAAAATCATCAGTGAGAATATCTTAAACCAGAAATGTATCTAATTAGATCACTTGCGTTCAAACCAGTGAGATTAGAGTAATCCCATTCAGAATCAACTAGCTCCATTTCATTTCTCTTTGAGATGGATAGAAATTCAGACGACGAGTTTGAAGTTGCAGCCCTAGCTCTTGTTTTAGTCCAGAGATCACGTAGAGCTCGTTTTTGTGAAAAGAATAGAAGAATATGAGTACGAGATTCCTTTAAATCTCGAAAACAGCATGGCCAGTACAACAATTCGTTGCAAGAAATGCGCCTCGTGGATAGGGAAAGTCATTTTAGGTACGACATTTTTTGGAATCTCTTTACATTCCTCTGTTATCCAACGCCTTTTCACATCAATCTACCACTGATATGAATCGATTTCTTCCCAATTTTTCTGCAATCTCCATTTGATAATGAATTGTTTCTTTTCACTTTTCACTCACATTTTAGGTATATCAGGATTTCACCAGAGCGGTTTGATCATCTGCTCACTTTAGTCTCGCCCCTTATCTCGAAAGAGTCAACAAATTTTCGTGAGGCCATATCTGCTGGAGAGATAATGTGCTTAACACTAAGATTTTTGGCATCAGGTGAATCACAGCAATCCTTGTCTTTCGCATATCGAATTGGAAAATTAACGGTCAACCAAATCATCAGTGAAACATGCAAAGCCATCTACAAAGTTCTTTCGCCTATTTATTTGCGTACTCCAACCATAGCAGAAGAATGGCTTAACATTACAGAGGCTTTAGAGGAGCAATGGAATCTCCCCATGTAATTGATTCTCTCGATGGAAAACACATTCGAATCCAGCGTCATGCAGAATCAGGTACTCTGTTCCATAACTACAAAGGCTTCTTTAGCATAGTACTTCTTGCAGTTTGCGATGCCAATTACTGCTTTACCCTAATCGACATTGGTCAATATGGTAGCACCAATGACAGAGGGGCGTTAGCAAGGAGCGAGAATGGAAAAAGATTCGATTCAGGAAGAATGAATCTCCCTCCTCCATCAACTTTGGATGGGTGCACTATTTTGACCCTCTTCCCTAATATTTAGTCGGTGACGAGATATTTCACCTTAAAACTTGGTTAATGCACCCATACCCTGGTCGTAAAAAAAGAAGATCAGGCAGTTTACAATTATCGTACCCTGGGTGCCAGATTCTCAAAAAAATTAGGATCTGGTACCCAGGGTACAATTATCACCACTCACGATCAGGAGTGATAATGCCTTTGGAATTCTTGCTTCACATTAGAGAATACTTGAACACGATCATAAATGCAACTCTAGAAAATATTGAAATCTACGTGTTCGCAACTGTAACTTTGCATAATTATCTGAGGCAAACAGAAAATGCAACCTGTTGTCCGGCTGGGTTTGTTGATTCAGAATATTCCACTGGCGAAATACAACCTGGCTTTTGGCGAGAAACGGTAACTGCAGAAAGAAATGCACTGTTAACAAATTTACCTCCACTTCGTGGCTCGAGGTATAGAGAGCGTGCAACTGCAATGAGAGATGTCGGTAAAAACTATGTAAATAGTGCTGCTGGAAGTCTGAGTTGGCAATTGGACCATGTGAGAAGAACCTAAGAGAGGTCTCGATACAAAACAACGATTAACGTAGATTTCGTTTGCTTCTATTTTCTAATAAGGTCTGCTGGGGGTAAAATGGGTAGGCTGGGGGTAAAATGGGTAATGTTGATTGCCGAAAAACGGTAGATCGTGAACTTTTCCATCAACATTCAATTCTTCGAAGAGGGTGTTCCCAACAGATGTAGATGGACACAATCTGTATATGAAGTTTTTTCCAAAGTTCATTCATATTTTTTGCCTTACCCATTTTACCCCAAGCTTACCCATTTTACCCCAGTAGACCCTATACTGTTATCCTAAATATAATGTAATGTATAATGTAATCTAAATATAATGTTATCATCAATCAAGTGTCATCTCTCTAGTCGTTCATCTCCGATAGACTTGAAGGATTGCCTTGAGCTGTTGGGGACATTTGTTGAGTTGGCGAGGAGGAGCTGGATGGTTGGAAATGCTGGGTAGGGTTGGATGATGGCAACTGTGATTGCACAAATTGGTGAGTGCGGTTCATTTGAGATGACATATGTTGCAACCTATATTCATAGATCACACTATTCAATTCGTGTTTAACTTGGAATTTGAGGTGCTCCGGAAACTGTTTCAGCTCCGATGCAATCATTTTGCCAAAAATGTCATCAGCATCAACGGCATTAGAAGAGGACTGCGTCTTCTCTAATTTTTGGGTCAAAATCTTAGACGCGCTCTTTGTGACATCAGTCTCTGTTCCTAAAAGTTCGGATTGCTTCACTCGTTTCACCCCTTGTCCACCAACTTCGACTTTTCGTTTACTCGAAACCCTCTTCCCTTCAGTCCTGCTAAAACTTGAGCTTGCTACATTGGCGACACTCATAGGCTTTGATTCAATGTCATAGCCATCACTGCCTTCTTCATCACTATCCGAAATCTCATCTTCCCCGCATTCGACGCTCATTTCGTTGCAATTGCTGTTTTGTGGGTAATTTGATAAATTAGACTTTGTGCTCCGCTGGCGTATAAATGGTGTAAGCCATGTCATAAACGAGTAGTCGTCAAGGTCTTTTTGTCTTCCTGTCACCTCAGCGAGTCCAGAACCGGACGCCGAAACCTTCTTCAGGATGTTGCGTTTACGGCTGAATCTTTTCTTCAATATTTCAAATTTCTTTCGAGCTGCCCCTATATAAGATAGAAGAAATTTTAACAAATCATCAAATTGTTAGTATTGTAGTTTTAAGAGTTTCTTAGAATTTCCACAGAATTCATGTTGTCTGGTATTGTAGATCTCCTGTGGTATCGTGAACATTTCATAGCAAATTTTAAGAAAACATATCTCTGTTTATCTGTTACTGAAGGAGCACCCAATTTTAAGCAGAAGTATGCTTAAGCGATATAAAAAGACGAAGCTTCCAGAAAGCGAGTTTCTTAATTTTTGGTAATCTGAGAGGTGAGTTTCTTATAAAGAGTTTCTTCAAGAAAAATATGTGTACAACAATTTAGCAGTGGTTGCTGTTTTATTTGGCTTATTTCAGGCTAGGTAGAAGAGATCTTGAGGTGGAGAAATCTTGAAAGTACGACTCCTCCGTCAGGGTAGTTTGTTGGGGGCCCTGGGCCCAGAACTGATCAGGGCCCCTTTACCTGCACCTAAAAAATGTTCTTGTCAAGCCTTGGTCAAACGCATCCAACATTTCATCCAACATTTACTTCCAAAAAAATTGAAAGTTCATCGATGTTTGCAAGAGGGGTGGTCAAACGCATCCAACATTTTATCCAACATTAAATCCAACATTTCCAGTAAAATCCATGATCATTATTCGCCTGCGCAGCGACATATATACAAATGATAAAAAAGAAGCGTAATGCAAAATAAAAATTAGAGTGGCTGACTTCGAAAGCAACATGATGAAAATGATTGAAAATGGCGGTCAAATGACAGAATATTAACTTTTTATAACGTTCTGCGCATGCCCACAAATGAAATGTTGGGTGAAATGTTGGATGAAGCGGTCAAACGCATCCAACATTCCATCCAACATTTGAAAACAAAATTTGTTTTTGATCTCGATCAAACTTCATCCAACATCACTCTGCAAATGTTGGATGACCCAACATGGGTGGTCAAACGCATCCAACATTTCATCCAACATGCTGAAAACAAATGTTGGACGAAATGTTGGATGCGTTTGACCGGGGCTTCATATGTATGTATCCTGTTCCACATTAGCGTGATTTGGTAAAGCACGAGTTGCGAGTTGCAACTGCGAGTTGCAACTGCGAGTTGCGAGTTGCATTTATTGTGCGAGTTGCGAGTTGCGAGTTATAGGGTAGGGTGGGGGTAATGTGGGTCTCCGAGGTAAAGTGGGTCTATTAAGCTTTTTGTTAAGAATATCCTTTGTCGTCAAAATGAAGAAAGCTTGGCTATTTTTCTTGTAATGTCTACATAATAAGAAGCCTTTTTATATAAAACATTCGTCTTAGATGTATCTCCATTCGTTTTATAAAATATTTTTAGTGAACGGACTACTGTGGAAGAATTTCAAAGCCGAGAAGAACTTTACCCTGCCACTGTTATTTTGCTTTTCTGGTCCATTAAATGAACATGAGGTGAAAGTTTGGTCTTTTACAAGTGAAATAACGTTTATTTCAAAGTCATTGAAGCGATAATTATTTTTCTGCATATTTTTTACTAAGTGGGGTAATGTGGGCCTACTGAGAATTCAGCCATTATTCTAATTCAACGAAGCCTTGAATTGCTTAGAATTTCGCACTTATATTCATCCTGCCACGTTGTTTTGTGTCTAAAATGTGAAAAAAACTTTGCTTTTACTGCAAGTGCTGTCTTGTAACCAGTAAATGGGCGAAGACAAACTGCAAAAGTTTTTATTTGATCATTACTATCAAATTTGATCACGGCCCTATCAAGTCAAAACGATAGTGGATCACCGCACAAGGATTTTCGTCGCGGGAACGGGATTGCTTGCGATAAAAGGCAAAGATTGGCACTTTGTCGAATAGAAAATAGTTGGGGAATATGATTCCATTAATTGCTTGAATCGTTTACCTTTCAATATTCCCCTATTAGGGACAGTGCAAAATTTATTTTATAACATGGCCGGTGCAAAACGCAACAGGGCAACTACTTTTTTTGAGCTTATGCAGAACCGGGTCAACACTTTTTATTGGGCAAATAAGTACGGGGCATTAACTTTTTTATGAGCTCAAGGTGCAGTTTGAAACATAAAATTGTTCATTTTGAAGACAAATTGTAAATCATGCAAGACGAGAAATGATTGAAGAGATGTGTATAAAATGATGTAGAATTTCCATGTCAATTGTCTGCAAGAACGGTCCATCAGTCACATCTTGTCTTCTTCAAAGTCAATATTTTGTCGTACTTATAGTACTATATAACATCTAATGCTCACGAATACGGGGCAGATACATTTTTTTAAGGAAAGGGTGACGGGGCAGTTGGTTTTTTGCAGTAATTGTATACGGGGTAAGCAGATTTTTTTGCAAGAATTTTTCTTCTCCACCGGCCATGTAATATAATAAATTTTGCACTGTCCCTTAGACGAGTTTTGAAAATAGACCCACTATTCCCGCTCGTCGGAAATGTGGGCCTATTTTAGTTGCCTGAAAAAATAATTTTTTTAAAATATCCAAAAGCGTCTATCAGAGCTGAGATTTTTAGTAATGAAACAAGAAGCATTGAATGTCAATTAAACGAAAAGTTTGAAAGTATTTGCATTTTAATGTCGTTTTACCAGCTATGTATTTTGAGATTTTGCTAAATTTAGACCCACATTACCCCACCCTACCCTAATTAAAACGCCAGTTGCGAGTTACTTTTGTAATAAAAGTTGCGAGTTGGAAATCCGAAAATGCGAGTTGTTTGAAAGTTGCGAGTTGTTTGAAAGCTGCGACTTGCCAAGATTTTCGAAGATTATGGTATGTTGCTGTTGCTGTTGTAACATTTGATGTGTTTGGGCTTCAGGCTACCTGCAACAGGGAAGACGTTGCTGCGATGAGTTCGACTGAGTCTGCTATTACACTCATTTTTATAAGAAACTTGGTTCTGATCTTTGTAGTGGGGTTTCGTAACGTCGGACCCAATTCGTATAGTTAAGTTTCTTCAAGGGTTTCTTAAATTTTCATAAAACTGAATTTCACAGTTTATCATAAATCATTGTGAAAAGCTTTTTGAACCAGAATTTACGAGAAAGAACGAAATCATAAACAAAGATTTTCTTAACTTTGAATTGACTTATGATCGTTTCAGGTGGAGTTTTTAAATTTTCTAGCATAGGCTACTACAGTTTCACATAAGTGGTTATAAAAAATTTGTGTACATTCATTCTTCACGAATTCTTTTGGTTTGAGTTTTCCCCCTCCTCACTCTAAACATTATAGGCCCAGGCCAGACCCCATTGATGATTGCTGTCCACTGGAATATATTCGCTTCGATAAGCAATTTTGAAATTGGGTTGAGGCTGGGTCTATATAATGTATAAAGTGGGCAGAGCCCAAACGACAATACGTTTTGGAGAATGAACACCTTTTTTAGCCTCAACTTCAAGGACCCCCTGGTTTCTTACAATTTGCCAAATTTAAACTACAATAAACTCAACACAAAATTATGTCTCAGCATTCAAAAAAATGTATTAAATCATTATAGATATGAAATATGTCCAGATTCAATTTTAAAAGTCAGACCCTTTTGGAACACCATGCATACCGTAATTAACTGAAGCATTAGTTAAAACGACGTTAATTTCCTTCATTTCGATGAAATACTAAAATATTTACTAAAATTATTATTCTACAAGATGTTTTATAAGAGATCTCTTAGAAGAAACGGTAGTAGCCTCGGCTACTGGAAAATGCGGGTCTGCAGGTCCCGTAAAATGCGGGTCCCACTGCAAGATCAGTGGGTGGTCTGCTTATGCAAGGCGGCCGATGGGTGTTTGTGAGGCTAGTGCCCACTTCCTGTTATCGTCCTCAATACCGTTCCCTCAAAACATTTGGCTCAAAACATAAAATCATCGTGAATATTACTCAAGGATAAAGGTTCAACGACAATTTTCCCATGATTTTCTTGGATAAAGTTTGTTAGCGCTTCTCAAACATAGCACTAGAGTTTCCTAATTTTTTGGCCGTCCTACATACATACATGCATACAAATTTATTTTATAAGGAGGTTAATTTTACTGGCAGCTAAACAAGCTGATGTGGACCTCCTATAAAGAATCGTCACAAAGGTCACGAAAAAGAAAATTACATTGTGAAATCGTCTAGTAGTAGTTTCTCATAAATCAGTTTCTTGCATAAAAAACGTGTACAGTGTGAAAAATATCGAACGATGATGTAAGGGGATGTCTGCATGTGAGGGGATGTCCCCCCTAAAAGTACAAATTTCTCGTATGCTATGACACTTCAATGGCAACTATCCATGATTGTATTGGCATTAAAATTCTTTGCAATTTGTTACTCCCAACACGAGAATCTTTTCATAGAGCAGCCATTCAAGTATTTTTGACGATTTCACAATGTCATTTTCTTTTCGTGACCTTTGTGACGATCCTTTCATTTCCCAAATGCCACACACACACACAGTTAAAACTGTTCAGATTTTTAAATGCTGAAATTCCTCGTATCGCAATGGTGTTGCTTAATGAATCACATTAGAGGTCACAGCAGGAAAACTCATGGAAACTGATGATTGTCGCTTTGTTCTGCACAAACGGCTCCTTGCCCCATACAATAACCGTTCGCATATGACCACGGGACCTGCCTTCAAATAGACCCACAAACCCGCATTTTACGGGACCTGCAGTTACTGGCGTTAATTTAAGTTATATAAATTTATATACCTGCTTTTTGGCAGCTTCAAATTCCCATAATAAGGTAACTCGCAAAGTGTCATGTAACTCGCACTCTCAATATTTCAACTCGTGATTTGAAGCTATATGTGGTAACTCGCAACTCGTATTTTGAGACACAACGCGCTTTTTTAATGGAACTCGCAACTCGTAATGTGCAACTCGCAACTCGTGTTTTACTAATGCACGCATTAGCATATGCATTTGTATGGAAAGGCCATAGATTCAGTCATAACTAAACAAGTTAGCACGGCCCGTGGGAACGAAATTCATAGTTGGGGGGGGGGGGAGGGGGGCTGACGCTCAATGCGAGTGGAAAGAACTAAAGTGGAGTTCTCCCCGGGAAAAAAATTTGAAACCGCGCCTTTCACATCGTTGGAAAACGACGATCTTGTGAAAAATATCGCAAAAGATTGCGATTGATGAAAGGCTTACTCACGAAATTGCGAAAATAGAGCATTTAGAAATTATTTATAAATGAATTGTTTTGTCAAGTAATCTATTAAACTTTCATGGTTTACGTGCTAATTTTCAAAATTTACGTGAGGGCCCCTGGGTCCAGGCCCATGGGCAAATGCGTCACTGTCCTCCGTGGTAGGAACTATCACTACACTTAAACAAATTTACCTTCTTCGTATCCTACAGCATCGTCAACTGTTCGCCAAGCATTTACTGTTCTGTCTTTTTCTTTATAACCCTTGTCTGACTTATCATATAAACACCGGTATTTTCGTACTTCCTCGGCCAATCCTCGGTCTTCTTCAATATTGCATTTATTTGTTTTCCCCATCATTGCACTGTAGTAAACCTTCCACCAAGTTCAAACGTTTTCACGGCAAGTTCTTTGAGAATAGTCTGTGAGAATATCGTAATCTCACTGGTAATTCCTCCTTTGGAAGAGAGAACTGATGTACTCTGTTTGCTTTTGTTTTCATGAGACAAGTCAAAGGGCCAAACAAAAGCCTGTGTGAGCGGAGAGTGAGCATGTATTCGATTAGAATTCGTATGAATATTGCTTCTATAAAATGCCTAAATTCATGCACAAAGTTCTCCTCCAGCTAGCGAGAATGTTCGCAAAGTGACGTGGGGAATCACCAGCTGTAACTTTCTATGCTTGGAGAAACACGAGAAAGCGCGCAGCAGTTGTCAAGACTTTGTATCTTATCTCGCTGGTGCTGGCGAGCTTTAATGCACAGTAAAGTAACGAAGTATCTAGACACTCTCCAATTTCCTTAGGAAGAGTAACATGCCCCCAGCTTCATCAACATCTGTACATTCCTTTGCAAAATGTGAAATAACAATAGAAAATAACACACCCGTCCCGTCTGCGAGGGGCAAATCACTTCTCAAAATAGTGTACGTGATTTTTGTGATTTTAAAACCACGTGATTTTTTTGTGATTTTATGATTTTGTGTGTGATTTTTTGTGATTTTTTTGTGATTCTGTGGTATTTTTGTGATTTTTTGTGAGTTTTTGTGTGATTTTTGTGATTTTTGTGTGATTTCAATGAAGGTGTATGAAAAAAAATCAGTGATTTGCCCCTCGCCTGTCTGCTTTATCCATCTTCTCACTTCGCGAGACGTCTAGGGAGGAAGAAAGTGCTGTGCTGTGTTGTATTGCATTGTCTGGAAAGACCTGACCTGTACAATCACCAACCGTCACTGATTGTTGTTATTGAAAGATGTTTTTGAAAGCTTTCACTCTGTCTTTTCAAATCTTATGATTTCAAGGGGAATTCCCCACGTAACTTCGGGAACATTCTCGCTAGCTGAACGAGAACTTTGTGCATGAATTTAGGCATTTTATAGAAGCAATATTCATACGAATTCTAATCGAATACATTACCAAACTCATACTCAAGGTTTTCGTAATAAAAAGACACAAGACCATAGGGCCATAGGGCCATAGTGCCATAGGGCCATAGGGCCATAGTGCCATAGGGCCA
>REGM01000177.1:264780-298548 GCA_004194415.1 Aurelia aurita
GGAGGAAGTGTGACCTACTTCAATACTTAGCATAGTACCTTGGTTTACTCTGAAAACCTCGAAGAGCAGCTTTCAACAAGAAATGAGCAGTCTGTGAACATCTTAGTGACCAATAATGGAAGAGAATATGCTGGGATGAATTATGAAAGTATTACCAACTATGCCGTGCCTGTTAACATTCGCAAGAGTGTTATCCATTGTTTTCTAGCTCAAACGACCAACAAAGGAGCAGCTCGAGAGCAAATGGTTCCTAAAGCATAGGAACCTACCACCTACCAACGTCCAAAAAGTACTCTTGCTGCCTGTTAACTGTCGAAAAAATATTTCTGGTCCTTTAGAAATAGAGGAAACCCACCAGCAGAAACGCCCAAGAGTAGTTAAAGAGCTTCAAAGTCATGCCTTACCTACCTATAGTAGATTTGCTACAATGCCGGGTTCAACACTTGCCAGTGCTTAGCAATATCCTGCATAAGCATTATTGGATATTCATAAACCATCTGCCCCTTAATAGCTCATATAATTTCTTGAACTTATTTCTATCAACAGAGATAACAGCACCGATAATGCTTATTAACTATTAAATTCAAAATTGAGCGAACACTGATCAGGCATTCCCTGTGTTTTGATCAAGAATATCCTTTTGATCATGAGAACCATTTGCTCTGAAACTGCTCATTGAATTAAAATACTCTCAAAATCTATTTTTTTTTTATCAATCTCCTCTGTAACTAGCTTAGTAAAACACTCTTGTCATGGAAATATTCATCAATTTTAGTCACTCAATCATTTCTTCTTCGTCTTGAATACGTAAAATATCCTTGTGATGATTGAAGGATTATTTTCTCCTAAAGTACTCAGAGTACTCTTGCACCTTTTTCAATGAAATACTGAGAGTCTCTGAAATTCGAAGATAGTCCTAGCACTAATTTACTGTTGGTAATGTTAGTGAGTACGTTAAAATCGAGTCGGGAAGATGTCTGATAATTTTGCCTTTTAAGGACTATTGTGCTCACTTGGTGCTCTTTTTTTAACATCTCACAAAATAATATCATCAACAATATAGTCTTCAGACAACCTCCAATGCCTCGCAGACAACAAACCAAGTTACGATTCATTTATTGCTTAAAGACATTTTAGCTCACTGATTCCAAGGATTAAATTGCTCACTAACTACTCCTAACTTTGACCGTTGATAACTCAAGAACAAAACGTCATAGAATCATGGAGCAAAAGGTAACTAAAAATTCAACTTTTTCTCATTTGAACAGTAACCTCACTGACACTTGAAAAAGGATATGAGATTTCACATATCAAATTTATTTTAGATAGTAAAAAATGGAAATTTTCTGCCACTCAAAAAAAAAACATGTCCATAAAGAGATTCAAGAAAATGTCGTTAAAATGACTTTTTCTATCCATGATGCGCATTTCTTGCGTTTTGCAACAAATTGTAGCACTGGCCATGTTCTTTTTGAGATTTAAAGATATCTCATACCCATATTCTTCGATTCTTTATACATATACGACTTCTGCGAGATCTCTGGACTGAAACAAGAGCTAGCAACTTCGAAATCGTTGTCTAAATCGCTACCACCATCTCAAAGAGAAATGGAGCTGCACGTTTTTTTAATAAGAAACAGAAACTAGTACTATATGGCCGAAAATTTAAGAAACTCTAGTACTAAGTTCGAAAAGAGTTAAAGCCTTGGTCAAACGCATTCAACATTTCATCCAACATACACTTCCAAAAAATTGAAAGTTCATCGATGTTTACAAGAGGGGTGGTCAAACGCATCCAACATTTCATCCAACATTACATCCAATATTTCTAGCAAAATCCATGATCGTTATTCGCCTGCGCAGCGACATGTATAAAAACGATAAAAAAGACGCGTTATGCAAAATAAAAATTAGATTGGCTGACTTCGAAAGCAACATGTTGAAAATGATTGAAAAATGGCGGTCAAATGACAGAATATCGACTTTTTAGAACGTTCTGCGCATGCCCACAAATGAAATGTTGGGTGAAATGTTGGATGAAGCGGTCAAACGCATCCAACATGCCATCCAACATTTGAAAACAAAGTTTGTTTTTGATTTCGATCAAACTTCATCCAACATCACTTTGCAAATGTTGGATGACCCAACATGAGTGGTCAAACGCATCCAACATTTCATCTAACATGCTGAAAACAAATGTTGGATGAAATGTTGGATGCGTTTGACCGGGGCTTAAGAAACTTTCAAAAGTAAGTTTCAAAGATATTATGATAAATATGTCGTTGAACCCTTATTCTTGAGTAATATTAACTAACTCTTTTATGTTTTGAACGTAATAGAACACTTTTTCTTCCCACCTGATGTTTTATATGTCAAGAAACATATCTGCAGCAGTGTTGGAAACTACATGATAATTCATGCTTTTAAGAAATAAGAAACAAATTAAGACACTTTAGTCCCAAAATGCCGAAATTTTCATGTTCAGTTAAGAAACTTTTAGTACTATGGCCTGATCCAAATTTGTTATAAAAAAAACGTGTATTTGATTCTGGAGTGGGATAATCTTAATCTCACTGGTGTGAACGCAAGTGATCTAATTCAGTACATTTCCTGTTTGAGATATTTTAACTAACTGAGAGCTCCACTTTCGATACTGTTGTTCTGTTTGGGGCTGCGCCGGTTCGGTTCAACTGAAATTAATCAGTTGCAAAAACTTCAAAACCGTGCTGCTAGGATAATAACGAATAGCAGCTACGATGCCCCAAGCAGACCACTTATTAAAGGGCTGGGATGGAAGACCATTGACCAACTTGTAGCTGGTGAATCCAAAACAATGGTCTTCAAGTCCCTAAATGAGATGGCTCCACAATACCTTTCTGACCTCTTCACCCGAAATTCGCAATGTTCGTCTTATAGCCTTCGCAATATGGGAACGGACTTAAAGTTACCAATGAAAAGGTCAACAAATGGCCAGAGATGTTTTTCCTACAGAGGTGCAAAACTCTGGAATAGCCTCTCAGCCGAGTCTAAGCAGGCATCCTCCCTGTATGGTTTTAAGAAAACTATTTAGAGTTGAGGATTTCTTTTCTTTTGACTGTAAAATTTGAACATTATTGTTTACAGGTTTTAAATATTGTAAATAGGGTTTTATAGATTGATTTAATGGACAGTTTTATAATACTTTTTTCTTTCTTAGATTGTAATTAAATGTTTTTATCGGAGGGCCTCTTGAAAACCAGCTTCTGCTGAAGGGCAACCCTCCTTAAAAGAATTAAATATGAATCTCACTAGTGTGAGCTAGAGACCAACTTTGAATATCTTTGTAGCATCTAGGTTTCGTAATGATATCAGGAGCGGATCCAGACAGGGTTCACAGGTTTCAAAGATTTCGTGCAAATTGATCCCCACAAACATAAGATTTACTAAAATTTAAGATAGGCGCAGGAAAGGAAAATGAATGCTTCTTAAAACGAATTGTTATATGGGCATCCTGTGCTGTAGAGTGTAGCAAGTCTGGAAACAAAATGCAACATAAAATTTTCACGTCATAATAGCATTATTGGGCATTTTAATGTGACATTTAATTAATCGATCAATTTATTTCGAATTCAAGTTCGCATGTTCGAATGAAACATTCTTCAAATACAGTTGCGACGTGACTTCACTTTTCACGGGTGATTGTTCAGAGCAGAGGATTTTGCTTTCTTCTATCAATTCTTCTGAGATACCAATAGCTAAAAAGATGAGTTTTCCTGATTGGAACTTTGTTACTTACATGGCGAACTTAGGCCAACATGAACGAAATGAAAGACGCCAGAATGTGAACAACGGTTATGGCAAAGATCTTGCTAAAGCAGACATGAGAACAGAGGAGGAAAAGGTTTTCACGGAATTACGACCGGCATTTCATTCACATCAAAACATGAATCGAGAAACCGGCCCGAGAGACTATAAAGAAAGACCACAGTTTATGTTCAACTGTTCCGGGTATCGATCTGTTGTTGGTGATCCGACCGGCGCTGATCGGCGATGCGATGGACGGGAAGTGCATAGGTACAACGAAAGAGAAGTTCGAATGAAAGACGATGTTATAGAGCAGCCATTAATATCATGGGACTTGAATCAACTCAATGGAGCCGGACTGGCAAAGGTATCTGGTGATATTACCAAAGACACGGTGCACAATAATGACAGGAGAATCAATAACGTTCCGGATGGAGAAGACAGGTATCATGGAGACCATGCTGGCTACTGCGAGCCTGCAGCAAAAGCATACCCATGCATGAATAAGCACCGATGCCAAAAGGAAGAAGAGTTCACATTTCCTCAATGTATCGAAGAGAAATTTCAGGAGATGGTGCTACGTTCCAGAAATAGAGAAAGTTGCAATAATGTAAATGAAATACAAAATCACAATATGCAAAATCAAAGGAATTTCATGTCATACTTATGTGATTCATGGCATAAAAGGGACCAACAGCGGGTAGGGCAGATGGATTATATTTGCCATGCTTCGAATCCTAATATAGAACAGTGTAGAGGTTATGTGCACGGCTGTAGACAGGGTTGTAAAGAACATCTTGCAAATGGTATGCATAACTCTGCAGAGCGTAATAACCCCCTTGATGATGAGATAGAAGGACACCGCACACTTCATGATACAGATACCGTAGTTGAAAATATTGATGCACTATTGACGCTGATAAATCCGGATATTGACATCATGGGTAAGACGTTTCACAAGATACCTAGCACTCAACCAATTTATTGTGATGGTGAAGCGAGAGAAGAGGAAACTAGTGAAGACAACAGGATACGAAGACCAATGAATGCATTCATGCTATGGGCAAGGAAGTACAGGTAACAATTTCATCTCTGCTACATTAATAAGGGACGAACTTTCTCGGATAGCGAAAATCGGTGATCATAGTTCGGAGAAAATAATTCTCGGCAAACTTGCGCAACCCCGGAGAAAACAATTTTTGGCCTACATTTTAACAAATTTGTATCAAAATGTGGTACGACCCTAACTAAATACTAACTGATCCTACCTAACCCTAACTTAACCTAACTAACCCTAACTCAAACCCCTCTTCTAAAACCTATCCCTAACCCTTACCCCATGACACAAAATGTGCCGATATTGAAAGCTGGTCCGCTAAAGTGCAGACAAGCCGCAAACGATTTCCAAGCACCAGTTGGGGCACAAGCAGTAACGTCGTGAGATGTCGAGACAAGAAACTCTCTGAAAATCTTTTAACTTTAAATTAGATACATTCTTGATAGCATTCATGATAACCCGTTCCTCGATTTTTTTTTTAACATCAAAGCAAAAATGCACGCGAATGCAAAATAGTTTTCTTCTATCGGCTCTGAGATTGTTTCACAAAATACTTGAGAATAACCTCGAGCTTGATTACAGCTTGTCCGGGTTTTTGAACAGTAAGGTTATGAGACGTAGTTTGAGCGAATACGAAAAAGTCAGTTCAATAAAGCTTGGAGCGAAAACAATTATTCAGATCATAATTCTAGTGTCAATCAAACACAGCAAATGCCATTATTACAAAATCCGCCCCTATTCCTTAAATGCTACTGTTTTATTTCCATTAGAGCTTTGGTGGCGAAAGAATTTAGTGATGCGAGCAACTCCGAAATCAGTGTAAAACTTGGTGAAATTTGGAATGAATTGACAAGTGACCAACAACGACCATATTTCAGAAAGGCAGAGACTTTGAAGGCAGAACATAAACAAAACCATCCTAATTATGTTTATCAGCCAAGACACCCCACAGCAAAGGTCTTCAAAAAGAACAGAGAGACGACGAAGAGCGAAACTAAGGAGGATGATAGTCAACAATTCTTCGCATCATTACCCCCCGATTTTGGAACACCATTTGCATTCTTTAGCAATGGGCAAGTACCAGGTTAGTGGATCATTGAAAAGTCTTTTGTGTGTTCCAGGGTCGTAGGAAGCACCTGCAGAATGGGAGAGGGGCTTTTGTTCTCAAAACAATAGAGAACAATACGTCTAATTTATACTTCTGACGTAGCACCATTGTTTTCAAAATTATTGGGGGGGGGGCCATGAGCTACAAAACTTGAAAATGGTCTTTCAAAACGGAATAATAGTTTCGTCTCATACTAACATTCCAAATCATGTGCTGAATTTTATATCTGATACTGGTCACAGTAAATCATCACAATGATTTGCTGACAAAAAGAATTAATAAATTCGTGTTTGCCCTATTGTCCGAGCTGACAGCTCAGTTAACATAATAATTATGTCTACTAGGCATATGTTATTCCCTACATACATAATCAGTTCATATGATGTAAGACACACGATTAAGAAGATATTCAGCTTGAACATGTGATATATAGACCGAAAAAACATTCACCCGAATAACTTCTTCACCCTGTGTCTCCATATATAATTGGCCATTATCAAATTCGATACTGAGCACCACTGTAGTGTGTTCTTTATAATTAATCGATCTACTGTCAGTGATCTCAGAACAGTCCAAACATCCTTTTTGATACAACCAAGTGAGCCAAAGCAAAGCACTTTCAGATCCACATCCCAACCTAACGACTGTAGCAGACTGCACATAATAATAATAATATAGGCATTTTTATAGCGCCATATATCCCCAGGGCTCATAGGCGCTTAACAACAAAACTAGTTAACTTAACATAAAATTAGAGTCCAGAATATAATGTACACGGGAATATAAAAGAAATTTACTTAAAATTATTAACCTATTCAATAAAATCAAAACCTATTTCATAAAATCAAAATAATCAATACTTTTAAATAACCTTATTGAGACATAATTGTTCCTGTATTTACTAAAATAATACAGTTACATCTAAAAGTCACTAGATTCGATATCTAGAGTCATCTCATCTAACAGTAATACGACTTAAATAGGTACGTTTTTAATGATTGCTTGAAACTACACAATGATCCTAATGATCGAATTGAGTATGGAAGCTTGTTCCACAAAGTTGGTGCTGCATGACTGAATTTGATGACTCTTTTCGTAATTTTAATTGACAATGAGAAAAATTATGTGGCCCTTGCATTGGCTAATTTCAGTTGGTAATTAAATTGAAGTTGGCTCTTTTTTAAACGTCGAAATGTTTTCTCAATCGCTACAAGCTAAGTAGATGGCAAAGGAACATTCGGTCCTCTAAAACATTCTGAAACACTCCATGTAAAGGTGATCGAGTACATCTTTGTTAATAGACAAAGAACGATGCCCCCGCTATATCTGCTTACAATGGTCTTCAAAATGTTTCCTGACTATCTTGAAATTGGTACAATCCATAATTCTAGAAGGGATATAGAGAAGAGAATTTCCACGTCATTGTTGGCCACTCAATTTCATGGAAATTGTCGGAAGTCCCCAGCACTAAATACAGCTCTGTATTAACCGCTATTCAAGAATGCCGATTTCCAGTTTCAGATGGTTCACATTACTCATTCAAAATCTAAAATGATTCGATGAAATATCTTTTACTTCAAGGATTGCAACAGCTGGATCACGTGGCAAGTACGGTTGTCTTGTCTCAAGATGGTACAGAGGTCAGTTTGGCAAGTCACGTAGAAAAGGAGCATCAAATCATGGCCCCAAAACCGCTTTACCCTTTTCGAAAGGAAGAGAATTCTGCACAAGAGAGCTTCGAGGAAGAGTCCACAGCCAGTTCCCATGAAGATATCGACGTAGAGCGACGCGAAAAGAAAACGAGCAACAAAAAGCCTAGCATAAAAACAGAGGAAGAAAACCGCCCTGTCGCAAAGGATGTAATCTTAGTCAAAGACGCCATGATGCCACGATTAGAGGGAAATGGAGACGAGTGCGATTTGGTGAACAGTTCATTCGCATCTGTAAATATAGAAGACCTTGATGATTTCCTTGCTGGCGGTAGAAACGACCTTGCAGCGTATTTTGAGAGGCGGGCAGGTTGCAGTAAGAGCAAAGACGGAAGTGATAGAATTCCAAGAAAAGATATCTCAAAGAAGCGGAAATCGTCAAAAAAAGAGAAAGAAAGTTCGAGAAAGAGAGTAAAGCATGTTGAAAAGAAATTTAAAGAGTTTTAGCCAAGCANCAGAGGAAGAAAACCGCCCTGTCGCAAAGGATGTAATCTTAGTCAAAGACGCCATGATGCCACGATTAGAGGGAAATGGAGACGAGTGCGATTTGGTGAACAGTTCATTCGCATCTGTAAATATAGAAGACCTTGATGATTTCCTTGCTGGCGGTAGAAACGACCTTGCAGCGTATTTTGAGAGGCGGGCAGGTTGCAGTAAGAGCAAAGACGGAAGTGATAGAATTCCAAGAAAAGATATCTCAAAGAAGCGGAAATCGTCAAAAAAAGAGAAAGAAAGTTCGAGAAAGAGAGTAAAGCATGTTGAAAAGAAATTTAAAGAGTTTTAGCCAAGCAAGAAAATCGAAAATAAGGACTGTTGATATGAAATTCAGTTGGTATTTGAAAGCTAGCAAGCAAGACCATCTGTCTAGTGAGAAAATGTTGGACATTGCTAGACACTTTGCTAAGATAGCAGTGCAATCGGGTGATATATTATTAGACACACATTTCAACCACGTTGCTTGACATATTAATTAGCAAATAGGCACATAATTTGATTGACGTAATATTCGATGAATGTGGCAATCAAATTGATTGACGCATTAATTAGACATATTTTAGAAATAAAGATTATTGAGGTATCATTAGATAAACAAGCAAGAAGCTGGCTGATTTATGCAATATCATTTAAATTTGGTTATTGAGTAATTTGTTTGATAAATTTTCAAATAAATAGATTTTTTTGATATATCTTTAGATGCATGCAAATACAAGTTGATAGGCATGTTACAAAATGAACCAAGCAGTGAAGTTGATTGACATATTCCTAAGATCGTATATCTATCAAAAGGACGTTCTTGTTTACAAATTTTTAATTTCTAATAGGAGTTTGTTGCAGCAATCATCAACATCAAGAAAGACAGGTCGAGACCACTTATAAGTTAAAGCCAAATTTAATATATGTGAATAATCAGCGTGTTAGTTTTTCCACTACGAACATTTTTCTTCGAAACGATTAAAATATGCAGCTCAAAGAAACAAAGATAGATAGGAGCGATTGCAGTTAATATGAACTTTTAGTCTACTTGATAAATTGATATTTTATCATACATTTTAAGTAGGCCTATTACAATATACCGGGTGCACCAAAAAAAGTTATTTTCATTATCAAGTCTTTCAAGAGTTTTCCTTTTGTCTTGTCCAGCTCAGTCTTTAGACAATTTGATCGATGTTTTTCAGTCGATTTATGCTGTTTCCAGACTAGGAACTTTCAAGAAATCACTAATAATGCCAGAAGAAGGCGGCCAAAAAATAGAGAAAAAAATTGCTGATTAGCATTTGAGATCTTCGTCTGAAGATTAAATCAACAATTTTCAAAACAGTGTACGATCTACCATGGCCTGTCATAAATGGGTACTTTTTTTGGCACAACCGGTATCTTTGAAAGGTTTATATCGTTTACAGCAATAAACTTTCGATAAGATGTCCTGATTATAAATCGGATTCCTATTTCAAATTAAGTTTCATATCATTAACTATAGAGTATTTAGAGCTCTACAAGGTTTTGTCCCCACAACCATAGCACAATGAAATAAAAAAACGGTCCAAGGGTAAGCGAAAAATTGTCGGCGTTGGCAGCAAAATTGCAGAAACCAGAGCATTATGCAATTTAAATTTCTCTTATTTGTTACATTGCAGCATATATAAGATAATGTTTCTAGAGATATTGACTGTTCTAGCAAGTGATTTAAAGGGAATAGACATAGCTATATTGAGTGGTCGCTATACCGGGTGTCCCAGAAAAAACGCTACAGATTCGCAAAATTCTAATGCAAGCTGTTTTAAACCTATTATCAACCAATTATTTTTATTTAAATCTGCAATGATTAGATTAAATTTTGGTATATTTTCCAATATTTCTGGTAGCTTGCTTGTAGAGTTAAAAATCAGCAAACTTCAAATTTGCTTTTAGGGAAAAACCAGAACTTCCAGAATTTGAGCAAAAGATAATGGAAAATCAAAAGCATGGAAATATCTGCAACTTCACAGCATCACTGACAAGCACGCAAAAATAATTAAGAAACTGTAACACAAAGATCCTTTGCTCGTTCTTGAGTTATCAAGTCTCAAGGGAGTTCTTCATGCTCATTTACAATTGAAAGTATAACTCAAATACACGTATTTTTTTTAAAAAGAAACTGTTTATAAGAAACTCAACTCTCAGATCGCCAAAAAAGTTAAGAAACTACAGTACTGGGAAAAAATTAGTTAAGAAACTATTCATTTTAGTCAAAGAAATCCTTAGCATATTTTTACTTTATTTTCACTTGTCTCCTGTATCATATTACTTGGAAGGTACTTGAGTAATGTCTAAACATTGGAAAGGCTTCAAAAACTTCGTTTTGAAATGTTCACGTGGCCACAGGAAGTAAACACGAAGATTGTTATGGGAGTCTAAAGAAACTCGTAAGAAACTTCGAGTACTGAAAATCTGATAATTTTAAGAAACTTTCAGTACTGGCTCAAATTCTTAGTTTCTTATAAAAAAAATACGTGTATTGGCCTAGTCATTTTAGGAAAAGTAAAGAACCCTCATGAGCAGTTAAGAAGCATGACTATGCTTTGATAGAAATTTGTGTGAATGTGCCTGTTCAATGCAACACAAAATGTTGTATTTGCGCGTTTGTCAGCAATCCTGTGAGATTTCAGGGATTGCCATGCTTCATAATTTTCCATTATCTTTTGCTCAAATGCTCGAAGCTCTGGTTTTGCCCTAAAAGCAAATTTGAAGTTTGCTGATTTTCAACTCTTCAACCAAGTTACCAAAAATATTGGAATATATATCAAAATTTATTTTAATCATTGCAGATTAAAATAAAAATAATTGTTTGATAATGAGTGTGAAATAGTTTGCATTAGAATTTTTCAAATCTGTAGCGTCTTTTCTGGGACACCCGGTAAATAGGCTACGAAAACGCCCACGCACCCATTGTTTCTTCAGCTACACCATGAAACGGCACGTGCAAACAGTATCAAATATAATAGATTATATTTTTAACTTGGCCCGGGCCAGCTTTTAACTATGTCGATTCCCTTTTCGGAATGTTGATCTTTTGTGAGGTAACTCAGTTTGATGCGTGCAATGAAAGTGCACAGAATGATTATTAGACCCATCCTTGTCGATTAAATTCTCTAGCATCTTTGAATATATGAGAAATAAAATTCGAGTCATCCCAAGTTAATAAATAAGTTAAAATTTTAAAATTTGATGACAAACCTTCTTGCAGTCTTGCAGGCTATTTAAAATCCAAATCTATTTTCTATGATATTTTCTACATTTACTCCAGCATTACTGATGCCATATTGTCCAATAATAATACTTCCTTTTGATTGAAATTCACTAAGTCATCATTCAATGACCAGATACATATGTCCCCATTTGCATCTCCTGTCGCTACAAGCTTTGACCTAAAAGAGAAAGTAGGTAAAAGTAAAATACATCATGGCGACCCAAGAACATCTTCACGAGCTAAATCACACCTAGCTTCCTGAAATCAAAATTTATTGACAAGTGCTTGACAGACATGGCTATCCTTTGAGACCCTGCAGTATTTACTCCGAAATTATGCACAAGTGACCACGCTTTGGCAGTCGAATCCGGTCGACGCGTTAAACCAAAAATTAAATTTGAAGACAGATTGTGTAAATTTTGTGATAGAGACGTTGTTGAAGATGAAATGCACTTTATTGCAGAATGTTATCTTTACAACCAAATTAGAGAATATTTCTCGGAAAACTGTCAAAGCTTATTCCCAAGCATTAAACATTTAAATATGAAGGACGAGTTTAGATTTCTTTTCTCCGTCCCAGAACCGGTTGTCATGAAAGACATGGCGTCATATTTATTCAATCTCTCGATACTTCGGTCGGAAAAAGATCAGTGTTGTACCTCCATTGTAAATTAGTTACCTTTAGAAAGATCGAATTATAGTTCCTATTATCTTCGCTCTGTTTCGTTATTCTTCTTAAACTTTGTTGGTAGGTTTTAACCTTTGAATACATGTATGTTTAAGAAGATTTATAAAAAACCTTAAAAAACCGAATTTAAAATGTGATCCTGCCAGGATTTGATTCAGGGATCTTCAGGTCTCCAAAAAGTCTCGCAACAATCCACTGTGCCACTTAGGCACAATGAAATGTTGGAGAAATGAAAAGAATTTTTTTTTGATAACGATTGGTTTTTGGAATCAAATCGCGAACCAGCTCCTGAAGGTTTTTTGTCACCCAGTAGCTGGCAAAAAATTTATGTATCGGTTGATACGACCATTAATCTTGCAGTTACAGATAAAGATACCGGGTGTGCCAAAAATGTCCCCGACTTTGATACAATCTTGTGGAACAATGAAAAAGGAAGGAACTGTAATAGTTCCACATTTGCTTCTTTGTAAGTCTAAATTAGATATTGACACCATGGTTTTTGCAATAGGCCAAGGAGTCTCAGAGTTGTAAATTAGGAAAGATGATATTAAAAAATGCCTAAACAATTGGCCTAAATACCAGAAGTAAAAATAAAAGAATGCAGTTTTCGAATCGAGTTTTTGAATGGAAAGATATCTCATAAAATATCGTCTGAGGAGAAAAATGTCGGTTCCACCCCTTGTTATATTTTTCTCGTTTGCTATTGAAAGAAAGATTCTGTTGGTATCTGGAATAGACGACTGTGCTAAAGATGGCGTCGGAATTTTTCACCATGATCCTTTGCGTCTCAAAGAATTTCGATTAATTGGATTGAATGATTTACCATGGGACGCAAAGGATCATGGTAAAAAATCCCCGATGCCATCTTTAACATTAATCGTCTTTTATGACGATTTTATCAACTTATCTTTCGGAGCCAATGATTCAGGAAGTAAGCAGGCTGACGTAAATATAAGGGTCTTAATATCTAAGTTAAGATGTTCGAAGTGTGAAAATAGATATTTAAACTTCATATCCATATCTAATACGTCACCAGAGTCAATCAAATGAGGAGGGGGAGGGGCGGAAATTTTTGGAAAACCCAGCAATATCAAACCATTAAAAAAATTCTTGTTTTCTGTCGTTTCATCTATATGCAATAAGGACTTAAGCTTATGAATTATCACTTCTAGGACAAATGTATGAGCACCACACAAAAAGGTTATTTTTGATACGGACTGGAATATGCTTTCCAAACTCGTAAAAACGTTTCCGGCACATATTTTAGAATTGCAGGATTCAGATGCGTCAAGGCATTAAAACAGATTGTGTAAAGGGATATTAGATCCATTTTGGATTGAGTAGTTTGACAGGAACTTTAGATCGTTTAACCCTATCTGGACCGGGGGAAGGGGCTAAATTAGCCTCCCCAACCATGTTTGTCTGTGTAATTTTGTTTTGCTATTTCTTAGGCTTATTATTTTTTGTGACTTTTCCTAACTATCTATGTAGCATGTTCTTTCCAAATTAAATCAAGATATCTCATGTAGTTTTGGAAATATAATAACTTTCTGAGAGAGTAGTTTTAATATCTTGTTTATTTTACGGTCAAACCCTTTATAACTTTAAACTAAGATAATTCTTGACAGAAGTAAGATAACTGGATGAAATTTTCAATTCAACCATGAATCAATAAGAGAATATGGAAAAAACATAAATTTTTTTGTTTTTGTAAGAACTGACGTCATTGATGACGTCATACCGAGTGCGCCAAAAAAACTATCCACTTTTCACAGGCCACGATAAATCGTATACTGGACCGATTTTTACGATTTATGGCTTAATCTTTAGCTGAAATCCAGATTTAGATTCTAGTATTTTTTGTAAATTTTTAAGTCTTCTGTTTCTTGAGCTATAAGCGAGTTTCTTAAAAATTTTGTTCTTGAAAACTCTGAAAACGATCAAAAAACGTCGATCAGATTTTGTAAAGGCTCGACTTGAATGGACAAAGAGAACAATTTTTCGTGATGAGTTGGGAATTTAGCAATCGATTAGTTATACTTTGCTACACGTGCGTTTGCTCAATGATGGGGAAATGTAACATTACTTTCAATCATGCAAAGGAATGTCGCTCTATTTGTAATTTCATTGATATTATACTTTCGTGCAGGTAGTAGGTACTGCATTCCTGTGTCAAGGGAGTGAAAAAGACAAACAGTGAAGCGCCATGAGGTCAAGCAAGCATGGACTCTCGTTGAATCATGGTTGAATTGTCATGCGGGCAACGGCTTTGCTTGGCGCGTCATTGCAACTACTACAGAATTTCGCAAAGGGCGGTTGTAATCGATTTCTAAATCCCCAAACTATCACGAACAAGTTTCCTCTTTGTCTATTCATGTCGAGTCTTTAGAAAATTTGATCGACGATTTTTTATCGTTTTCAGTGTTTGCGAGACCGAAAATTTTAAGAAACTCACTTATAGCTCCAGAAGCAAAAGACTAAAAAATTTACAAAAAATCCCAGAATCTAATTCTGGATTTTAGCTAAAGATTAAGTCATACATCTTTAAAATCGGTCTAGTGTACGATTTATCGTGGCCTGTCAAAAGTGGATAGTTTTTTTTGGCGCACCCGGTATATATAATGAATTTAGGTAATAAAGGTAGGTTTACAAAATTCATTATTTTTTCACAAAATTATGTTTTTATGAGATTTTGATATCTTATCTATCAATTACAGTTGAAATAAGCATAGTATTCCTCTCTCAAGAGATTTTACAGTCAAATCTGTAATAGTACTGTTTTTGGCCTAAAACAAAGGAAAATGATGTGGTCATCGAATATACAACAATTAGAATAAAATAAATTAGAAATTCAGACCTGTCACATCAAATTACATAAGATCGCCAATTTTCTTTCTTCTAGCCCTTGTCAATTCGGAGTTCTGAGGGGGGGGGGGCTAATTTAGCCCCCCCGGCCTGAGGATGCTCAGAAAAGCCCGGTCCAGATAGGGTTAATATGGCGATTAATTATATCTTGATCATTTTCAAAATCACAGCGTTTTTTTTATATCTGGAGTATGTTGATCTTACCGCCATATAGTATTGGGCGAGTCAATGAAAAGGTACGGCATTCGAAAGGCTACTATCCCCTGAATATCACTGCCATAACACTGAAAATGTCTTGTCTAATAACCAACATGTTCAATTAGATTTAGAAAATCGCCTGGCTTAAATCGGCCATTCCTTTCCGAAGTTAAAATTGTTGAGAAATCCCATTCCAAAAACCTTCAAAAACAGGTAAAAAGGAAGATCAAATTTCAGTGATGAAAACGTTATGTGATAGCACGTGTTATCCTCGTGGGAGAATGAAATGACGTTACATTTCTCCCGATAAAATAACGCGTGCTAAAGCGTATTCAAGTCATGGCTGTACAACATTTAAGTTCATTTGATAGCGACTTTAGGTCACTTTTGAAGGTTTCTTGAAGGGGCTTTCTCCAGAAAATCTCCAATAACGTCTGAAAGGAATGGCAGATACAAGCCTGGTAAATTTCAAAATCTAAGTGAATATGTTGTTTATTAAACAAGACATTTGCCAGCATTATTGCTGTGATATTAAGGGAACAGCAGCCTTTCAAACAGCGTGCATTTTTCTGACTCACCCTCTAGACAACCGTAAAATAAGGTGTTCAATTCTACTACTTATCTTGGATATATTTAGAAGTTACAATGGTTTAAATTTTTTCAAAACTTTNTGTACAACATTTAAGTTCATGTGATAGCGAATTTAGGCCACTTTTGAAGGTTTCTTGAAGGGGCTTTCTCCAGAAAATCTCCAAT
This sequence comes from Aurelia aurita, assembly GCA_004194415.1. Classification (NCBI taxonomy): domain Eukaryota; kingdom Metazoa; phylum Cnidaria; class Scyphozoa; order Semaeostomeae; family Ulmaridae; genus Aurelia; species Aurelia aurita. The sequence goes on from REGM01000177.1 coordinate 280,672, forward strand.
AATGACCGAAAGGAATGGCAGATACAAGCCTGGTAAATTTCAAAATCTAAGTAGGCGTCATGGCTGTACAACATTTAAGTTCATTTGATAGCGACTTTAGGTCACTTTTGAAGGTTTCTTGAAGGGGCTTTCTCCAGAAAATCTCCAATAACGTCTGAAAGGAATGGCAGATACAAGCCTGGTAAATTTCAAAATCTAAGTGAATATGTTGTTTATTAAACAAGACATTTGCCAGCATTATTGCTGTGATATTAAGGGAACAGCAGCCTTTCAAACAGCGTGCATTTTTCTGACTCACCCTCTAGACAACCGTAAAATAAGGTGTTCAATTCTACTACTTATCTTGGATAAATTTAGAAGTTACAATGGTTTAAATTTTTTCAAAACTTTGCATGAATTCTTTTCATAAAAAGAAGAACGCTGCAAGTTTGAAAATAATTATTGTATCAAAATGCCTAGGGTAGAATTACAGCAAAGTACCTTAAGTTCCTTACAAGGGCTTTCATTTCCAAGAATAGTGTAACTACTATTTACATAATAATTCTAAAGATTTGATGCTCGTTAGAATTGGCTTGAATTCACGATTCAGCTCTCACACGAAGCGCCCCTTACCTTTTAGGATTCAATTCCATAGCGTATACAGGTTTCTTGTCTGTATTTACATCAAGTACGTGGGATGGTTTGCTATGGTTGACCTGTAGAGCACAACGAGGGTATCATTACAACAAAACATGATATACGATCTTTGCAGTAGGAGGGCGGATGGGCGTGGGTTAGGTTATCTGATGCTTACTCGCAAGGAAGAAAATTAAACGCAACATTCTGTGATATGTCGGAATAAAAACGTTAAATTCGACGGGAGCGCGGGAATAACTTTTGGCATAAAATCCAGAGGCAGCTGGAGTTGTATTTACAAGGGATTTAGAACGAGGACAACTTATTTTTTTAGCCTGTATGTGATAATAAAACGTTGAATTCGACGGGAGCGCGGGAATAACTTTTGGCATAAAATCCGGAGGCAGCTGGAGTTGTATTTACAAGAGATTTAGAACGAGGACAACTTCTTTTTTAGCCTCTATGTGATAATAAAAACGTTGAATTCGGTAGGGGTGCAGGAGAATTTTTAACATAACATCGGAAGGCTGATGAAATAACTGCGTTTGTAAAAACAAATTAGGAAAATAACAACCTCTTTGAACTTCCTACAGGAACTAATCGGAAATTCAGGACATAGTATGGAGCAAAAATAAAAATATTCATATATCGGGTGAGACAAAAACAGCTGCAGCGTTCGAAAATCACAAAAATTCGGAAATTCTATTGATCTTGAATTTTTCTTGCTGACGTGTTGCATCAAAGATCAAATTAAACTAGGGATACTGGTTATCTTATCAGCGGCTTTCAAGTGGTGAAATTCTGAACGGAACTCGCAGTGATTTGCTGCAATGCTACCGTGAGCTTTCTGACATCTTGATTATTTTCAAAATGGTGGCATTTATTGTTTTTAGGTTGTGACGTTATAAAATGTCTGAATCGTAAACCAATCGAGCGACAGATTTCTGCTTGCCAGCATATGGTAGACCTTCATAAACTATAGTTTTCTTGAAAATCTATTTTTTCAAAACTTTGCGCAAATGTTCTCGAAAAAAGACAATCTCTGCAATTTTGAAAAAAATAATGAAGACATACAACAATTCACTGTAAACTTTCATCTTCAAGTTCCTTTTATGCCATTCAATTCAAAGAACTAGGCAACAGAACTTTATAACATCCTTTTTAAAGATGTGAAATATTTAGAGCCTATGCTAGCAATCATGACATAAGAACATGCAAAAAAATTAGCGGCTTCAACAGCCATAGAAGTTACGTGCTTGCTCGCAGCAGTTCAGGAAATAACCTACTGTTGAAAATCCTACTTTGATATGTGTGGTCAGTTTATATCTGTATAGATATTTTCATAAACAGCAAGATGTCTAAGTGCTAAAAATAGTTGACTAACAAAATCATCTCGAATCACAGGCGGAATTTGAAAGGAAAGCAAGTCATTAATATATTTCTACGGCCAAAATATCGAAGTTCAATAACTAACAACAATAATTACATTATTGCATCGTACAATAGCATCACACACTACTCATTGAACTGAAACTTTGCCAGATATTTAGAAAATATCCGCGGCTAAGAAAAAGAACCTTCCCCATTTTTGGATAGAAAATGGGTGTGTTTTGAACGTGGCATCAGTTATTCCTTTGTTTTAGAGACCTTCCTTACGGTTTGCAACCGTACAAAAAACGGGACAATAGAAATTACAGCTCCTCCACAGCAACCGCACAAATTGGGCACAACTTTTTTGGGACACCCTGTATAACTATGGAGTCTATATCACCTAGACGTACCTTGAGATCATAAATCAAGAGCTTGCCATCTTCCGTGGACATTAAGAGTACCAAAGGCCTTGTCGTTGACCACTGCGCATTGAATAAATAGCCTGCTCCTGGCTCCAATGTAGATAAAGGCTTTACCTATAATAAACGAGAAAGAAATATAATGCATACGATTTTAAAATTCTGCCATATCATGGCAACTGCGACTGACGCGTAACGATTGATTACAAACCATGTACTGTGCCACTGTACAAGATTGAATAAAAACTACAAGAACGAGTTTGCGCTCGTGTCAATTTTTCATTCATTGCAATCCTGACCTGACATTTAATGTCAGACAAAATCTAGTATAATATCCATTAGTTTTTATTCCGGTTAGTATTGTAGTTTATATGTAGCTTTTCGTAATTGTATATTTAGTTGTATTTTAGGTTTATGTTCTTCATATGAAGGCCTTGGTGTAGTCATGATCTATTGCTCCCCTTGGTATAGTTTTTCTCATTCGTAGTTAGGTAATTTGTTATTGTCAATTCTTTAAATTGAATTTATAAAAAAAAATTGGAAGATTGAAATTGCGGTCCATAGTGAAAGGAACTTGGCTTGAAAGGAACTTTAGGTAATTTACTGTAATTCTAGTGTTGAAAATTTCGATATCTTGGTTATTTTCAAAATTATAGCGTTTATAAAAAGAATTCAAACAAATTTTAGAACAAAAATAACAATCCAGCGTATCTTTCAAATTAATGGAGGAAGATTGGTGGCATTTTCAAAAAACCATAGTTTATAAAGGTCTACATTATGGTAGTAATCACAAGCCTGTCTCTTTTCTTGTAATTTTGTAATTTTGAAAATAATCAAGATATCAAAAAAAGTTCAAGGTACAATTATAGCAAAGCACTTGAAGTTCATTTCATGCCAAGACAATCAGTGCGTAGAAAGAACTAATATCCGTTAACATCAGCTTTTTCAAAGATTTTGAGTATATGCGAGGAAAAGTGTATTTCCGTAATTGAGTTATTGCTGTTTATGAACCAATCCTGTAGTGCAGCAAGTGTAGAAAATAGAGGTGATAGCAATCTGGAAGCGACATCAAGCTACGAAACATCTATTTCAAGGAATAGTTTATGGTTTCAAATAAAGTGGAAGGGAACGGAAATGGAATATTCAATTCCATTATCAACATTTCCCTCGTCTTTTTAACAAAAATAGAATCTTGGTCTTAAATGCTTCTTCCCCTCTCAGTTGTTTCCTATACGATTATACGAGCGGCAGCTGTCACAACGAATAAAGGTAAACAACTTTGAGAACCATTTGAAGCTTTCTGTGATTTATACCGGGTGTCCCAAATTTTTTCTCTTGATTTGAGCTGTTATTGGATTAAAATGCGTGCTGGTTAATGAAAATTCAAGCAGGAATCATTTACACAATGCCAGACTTAGATCTGAGTACTTAAGTTCATTTATTACCGCATTCACACTGACTCAGTTAAACCAGCTTTATCTAACCCAGGTTAAATTTCAACCAATCAAATGCATTCGATTCATTGGATTGACCAATTAGAAGGCCCCATTCGATAACCTGGTTTAGATTAAGCTCGTTTAACTTGCAAGTGTGAAAGGGGTATATGTATCTAAGCGTATTGATTTTCTACATATATGTTCCTGAAAAACAGAATACCCGAAAAGTAAGAACTAACAACAGATTATCAATAAGACCGTTAAACCTGCAGCTCAGAATCCACACAATCGAGATGTACTTGAGTGTTATCTAGACAATGGCATGGCTTCACAAAACTTCGTTGTGAAATTTTCAAGGGGGCACAAAATGTAAACCTTAATAATTGAAGGAAGCACTTAACCCTATTCTAACCGGGTAAATTTTTATCGATTTTTACCGGGGGGGGGGGCGTTTTTCGCCCCCTAATTATCTCCGCAACTATAACAGCTAGGATAATGAAAACTCGCAATGTATCATAATTGAACAAAGGAGAATCCAAAAATAGCATTAATTAGTTTGTAGTCACGTGACTGGTTGCTAGGCAGCCAAAAACAATGCACATTTTGACGAAATCGAGCTATTAGCATAAAACGGTCTATTTTTACTAAATAACTGGGTAGAATCACCAAAAAACTTTCCAAATACCTGCTTGATATCCTTACTTTGCAATTTCATGTAGTTTTACATCAATATTTTTGGTTCCTAATTAACTAACTAATTAATTATGGACAATAATAGTCAATGCAAAATTGCTAGCCCAATAATTATGCTTAAACACCACCAATTTCGCATTTACTTGGTGAAATCAGACGTCTTCATCAATATTTGAAATCATTCCATGATGTTTCATGCAAAAATTACTAATTAATTAGAAATATGACGTCATAAAGATTGATGACGTCATACAATTTAAAAATTGCTGATGTCAGCAAATATAGATAAATTGTATATCAAATGAAAGTACTCATTGAGACGAATCGAATGGTATACATATTATTGATGAGATTTGAGAACAATTAAAGAAATTAGAGCCATTTTAGTGATTTTCTTTGTGACCTGTCTCCAAATAAGGGCTTCTGCTGGTGGTCACGTGGTTAAACAATAGGCATTGAAAAATTTTAATGTTTTGATTGCCAATTAAATTTCCACGAAAGTCAAGAAGTTTTAGCGTTATAGCTATCATTGCTTAGGAGCTATTAAAATAAGTTTGGTAGGGGGGGGGGGGGGGGCGAAAAACGCCCCCGGTTAGAATAGGGTTAAGAAACCCGTAAACAATTTTGAGAACTCAAATGATCTTAAGAAACTTTCAGTACTCGGTCAAATTCTTAATTTCTTACAAAAATCCATATATTGACAGGGAGAGGAAGTACGAAGAGTACTGCAAGGATCAGTCCTTGATCCACTCCTATTCAATAATTCATCAATAAACTTCTTCGTATTTCTGCACCAATGCGAACTTTTCAATTATGCTAATGATAATATCATATGGATAGTAGATATTACTAAATAAGAAATATTTCCCAAGCTAAAAGAAGTGATGAAATCATCAAACAATTGGTTCAAAGATGCTTCCTTACTTCTTTAATGGAGAAAAATGTGAAGTTATGAAGTCAAAGAATCGAGAAATGTTAACATCCTATCTATCGTCGTTTGCATCCAAACTCACCCATGGACAGCTAGATTTCAGTAATAGGTCATTATGGATCATTGAACAATTGGAACTCTCTTATAGTACCGGGTGTGGCAAGAAAAACTTAATATGTTTGAAAATTCGTTATATGGAGAATACTTAGATTGGAAGGATTCAAACTTTAGTTGATAGCCGAAGGGCTGAAGTATTTTTTATGATTTTGTTCTATTTTTATGAGCATTGGAAATATAGGTAAAATTGAATTTACGAAAAATCGGATACTTGGAAATGGACAAAAAGAGGCCCCAATCAAATTATAAAGAATCCACTCATTAAAACACATTTCATCTCCCTCAAGAGTTAAGAATCGATTCTTTATAAAAGCAGTAATACGTATGATCTAATACATTTGTAAAGATCATTATCTAACGCTTGAAGGAAATTAAATTTATTGCATATTGCTCTGAGCGAGGAGATTCTAATTTGATCGAGAATTTTAGGCCCTTTTTCGACATTTCCAAGTAAAGGAATTTTCGTAAATGCAATTTTACCATGTTTCAATGCTCAGAAAAATACAGGAAAATCACAACTAATACTTAGCCTTTTGGCTATCAATTAAAGTTTAGATTCATACCAATTTACAAGTATTCTCCGTATAACGAATTTTCAAACATATGAAGATCTTTTGTAGCTAAACTCTTTTCAAGCCATTCAATAGACCTTTTTACTTGCCAGAAAAGAGGCTTGGATCGAGCGTCCAAATCTGGTAAATTTTGTGAAGGAAAACAAAAGCATGACCCCCGTTCTCAGTAGAAATACTGCTAGCTGTGGCATGAAGTTGCTTCGGATCTCGGAACACTTTTCAGAGAATAGATCAACGATAACTTTACTCAAATTGATTTACGAACACAGGCAAGTTTTATTTGCCTTCTGGCCTTGTTTCTCGTTGTTTTTGTTCATTGTTAGCTGATTTTGCTGTTTAACAGTTGCAGAACAAAAGTGCGAGCATGCAAGGGTTTCATTTTGCGAGTTAGCGATTCGAAGTTTGCTGTTTTCAACCGTCGTATTCAAATGAAAAGAAAATTTATTTTGATATTATTATTGATAAAACTATAAAACGTAGAGGAGGAAAACACATACACCTGCATACACCTATCGAAAGAATTTGGGCACAACATATCAGGCGAAGGCCTCAAAATACTTGAACGGTGGAAAAGATTTGCTGAGAGATCGCTGTGTTTTGATTAAATATGGGCCTAGACTGTTGCATAACAAAATCAGCTAACAATGAACGAAAACAACGAGAAAAAGGCCAGAAGGCGAATCAACTTGCCTGTGTATAAACTGTAACATTCGTAACTCAATTTGAGCCAAGTTATCGATGATTAACTCTCTCAAAAGTGTTCTGAGATCCGAAGCAACTTCATGCCGCAGCTAGCAGTGTTCCTACTTAGAACGGGGGTCGTGCTTTTGTTTTCCTTCACAAAATTTACCAGATTTGGACGCTCGATCCAAACCTCTTTTCTGGCAAGTAAAAAGGTCTATTGNAATGTTTCATTTAGATATACATATCTATCTCTTATAAGATGTTATGTGATGGTATGTGTTTTTAAATGGTATCGATCTCCAAAATGACGTTATAGAAACTGATATAGTAGGAAAGTGAGGGAGAAAGAGCACTCTGAATTCCAAAGAATGTTTAATTTAGATATACATATCTATCTCTTATAAGATGTTATGTGATGGTATGTGTTTTTAAATGGAATCGATCTCCAAAATGACGTTATAGAAAATCATATAGTAGGAAAGTGAGAGAGAAAGAGCACTCTGAATTCCAAAGAATGTTTCATTTAGATATACATATCTATCTCTTATTAGATGTTATGTGATGGTATGTGTTTTCAAATGGAATCGATCTCCAAAATGACGTTATAGAAACTGATATAGTAGGAAAGTGAGGGAGAAGGCGCAATCTGAAATCCAAAGAATGTTTAATTTAGATATACATATCTATTTCTTATAAGATGTTATGTGATTGTATGTGTTTTCAAATGGAATCGATCTCCAAAATGACGTTATAGAAAATCATATAGTAGGAAAGTGAGAGAGAAAGAGCACTCTGAATTCCAAAGAATGTTTCATTTAGATATACATATCTATCTCTTATAAGATGTTATGTGATGGTATGTGTTTTTAAATGGTATCGATCTCCAAAATGACGTTATAGAAACTGATATAGTAGGAAAGTGAGGGAGAAAGAGCACTCTGAATTCCAAAGAATGTTTAATTTAGATATACATATCTATCTCTTATAAGATGTTATGTGATGGTATGTGTTTTTAAATGGAATCGATCTCCAAAATGACGTTATAGAAAATCATATAGTAGGAAAGTGAGAGAGAAAGAGCACTCTGAATTCCAAAGAATGTTTCATTTAGATATACATATCTATCTCTTATTAGATGTTATGTGATGGTATGTGTTTTCAAATGGAATCGATCTCCAAAATGACGTTATAGAAACTGATATAGTAGGAAAGTGAGGGAGAAGGCGCAATCTGAATTCCAAAGAATGTTTAATTTAGATATACATATCTATCTCTTATAAGATGTTATGTGATGGTATGTGTTTTCAAATGGAATCGATCTCCAAAATGACGTTATAGAGACTGATATAGTAGGAAAGTGAGGGAGAAAGAGCACTCTGAATTCCAAAGAACGTTTAATTTAGATATACGTATCTATCTCTTATAAGATGTTATGTGATGGTATGTGTTTTCAAATGGAATCAATCTCCAAAATAACGTTATAGAGACTGATATAGTAGGAAAGTGAGGGAGAAAGCGCAATATGAATTCCAAAGAATGTTTAATTAAAGTGAATGACCTGAGCTATAAGGCGCCCGTTTATAAATAGGACAATGAAAAACCAAAACACGCCATTGTTTTCCTTGGTTTTGCTTTCTTTGGCCACTTGCTGGATTATCAAATACAATAGGCTATATATAAACCTATGAGATCTCGTCTTTTAACTCACTCAGGTTATTCCCTTTAAAGGGAATCTAAGCATATATAAGGCTTAGATAAAAATAGCCCTGCAAAGACAATAGGCCGTGACACGTGCCGAACCATATTTGGGTAACTGGTCTACGTCATCAGGAAATACTGATATCTGATAGGCTAGAATTTGACCGCAAGTGGCTGGAGCCACTGTTATATGCTTAGATTCCCTTTAAGATCTATAGTCTGTCTCAGACGAGATTTAACGTGAAAATGCTCGCGAATAGCAACATTTGAAGTATTATGCATGTTGCATGAGCAATTTTGCGTTGGTAGTAAATCTCACGTGACATCTAATTTCAGACAGACTTTACATATCTTATGTGACGGCATGCATCTTTACATGAAATCGATATCAATAATGACATTATAGAGACTGATATAGCAAGGAAGCGAGGGAGAAAGAGCACTTTGAATTCCAAAGAATGTTTTATTACGATCTATATATCTGTTCTGTGATGATTTGCATCTTTAAGATCACTGCGATGTAGTCGCAGACACTGATATGAACGCGAGCATGACGGGAGGGAGAAGGGGCACTCTGAACTTCAACGCACATTCAATTGAGATTTGGTGATATGCAATAACTGCTCAAATTAATCTACATATTGACGTCATAACAATTGATAGAATGGAAAAATGCGGGGAAATCTCGGTTTCTCATTTCTTTTAGGAGAACTATTTCAAGCGTATCAGGCTGGTTTTCATATGGCTAAATTCGTCGGCAGATGGCAGTGACTAACCAGGTCAAATCACTCACCTGCCTCAGGACTTATAGACTTATATTGGCAGTGATATGTTTTCTTCTGAGTTCGAAGCGTGATATTTTCTTCCAAAGAAGCAATCAAAGAAATATAGCGAATACGCACATGCGTATGAGCTGTATATTTCAGTAGAATCGAGATCGACGAAATCTTTTAGTGGCAATTCAAGTTAAAGAGCTTCAGCTAATGAATAACAAAGCATTATGAGTTGACGTTTCCTCTTGATTAACCCATGTTGTATTTTACACAAATACCTTTCAATCCAATCTCGTCCCCAGAGTGAGTTCGTTGCTCTACCTCTACTCTGGGATACAAGTGGCCGTTCTGCAATCTGATTGGTTATTCGAAAACAATAGCAACATTCTAATTATTACTCACAACTTACTAATTATTCAAATATTAGCTACATAATTTAGTAATTAGGCAATAATCATTGCAATGAGACTGTTTTGTGTGAAATCGAGGCTGTATAATTCGTGTTACCTGGCCAACCATAAACCCATAATGGCTGCTAATCTGTCCATATTCTGGACAGATTTGCGCAATGTGTACCAGGGTGCTCATTCGGCTTTCGTGATCAGCTTATAACTTAAGATGACCCTGGGAATGAGGTTGCTTTCAATCGCTAATGAAACAAGCATTGTTGGTGACCCAAAAAACTTCACGAGCAGGATCCCACCTAACTTCCAGAAATAAAGAGATACTGAGACACATGATATATATCACCATTTAGTTGACAGGCTTGGCTATGTTCGAGATTCTGCATGATCCCTTCAATCTTCAACTACCCTCCGAAAACCGGATTCAAAGAAAAATTCAAATCTTACATTTCTCATTCAGAGTGAAACAATCGCCATTTTTCTAGTCCACGTTTTATAAAAGGTTAAAGTAAATGAACGGAGATATAGCGATCAAGCCTAAACATAGCACAACATAATGACACGCGCCACTTATGTTCCTATTGTTTTCATCGGTCGAGAACATCAAATACAATAGGTAATATTTAGATTGACCCAGTCCCCCTCGCTAACTTACTTTTAACTCCGTTGATTTTTTAACATAGAGATGGATTTAAAATAGACTATTCCGATCTATTGTTTGCAAAACGACTGATATCTGCGTCTTTTCATGATTTCGTGCTCCCAAGCCAATTCAGAGTTCAGCTTTGTTGAAATCTTCCAAAACATGGATTGAAAAAAGTGGCGATAGTTCAATCTTCACTCAAACATGAAGGGACCATCATATTCTAAATGTATTTTAAATTTTATAAGTAGTCATGTCATAGCTTAACTCGACAAAGCAACATCTCGAAAGATTGTTGGGCCTTCTATTTAAATGATACAAACATGATACAAACATGTTGTCGATAACGTTTGTCTTTAAGCAATTAAAAAGCTATTTATAAGAACAAAGGGATCTCTGTGTACAAAGGGAACAAAGGGAAAATAACCAAGACACAATGAAATCTGGGTACCTGAATGCACCTTTCTGCATGTAAAAAGGGGAGTTTTGAGAACAATTTTAGATTCATCGAAAGAAAAAAATAACCTACAGATCTACCACGGCCACTTTATTTTTCTCACTTGGAATTGAGCAATAAGAAATTTAATTTTCAAAACGTTTCATGTGTACATCACATGTCTATTACTCAAGCTCTACGCCAGAAAAAGAGAAGCCTTTCTTTGCTGGATCCCAACTGCACTTGCTGATAAAAACGAATGCAATTGATAAAAATACAGTTCCTGTGACACAATTTCATTTATACTTGTTTCAAAGCTCCGCGTGATTTCTACCTTGATTGATTGATCAAATTTACAGTATTACACTACTGAAAATAAAACAATTAAAAGGGAAGTCCTTCTTTGCTGGACCCTGACTGAATTTGCTTATAAAACTGATATGACTGATCAAAACACATTTCCTGTGACACAATTTCATTTATACTTGTTTCAAAGCTCCGCGTGATTTCTACCTTGATTGATTGATCAAATTTACAGTATTACACTACTGAAAATAAAACAATTAAAAGGGAAGTCCTTCTTTGCTGGACCCTGACTGAATTTGCTTATAAAACTGATATGACTGATCAAAACACATTTCCTGTGACACAATTTCATTTATACTTGTTTCAAAGCTCCGCGTGATTTCTACCTTGATTGATTGATCAAATTTACAGTATTACACTACTGAAAATAAAACAATTAAAAGGGAAGTCCTTCTTTGCTGGACCCTGACTGAATTTGCTTATAAAACTGATATGACTGATCAAAACACATTTCCTGTGACACAATTTCATTTATACTTGTTTCAAAGCTCCGCGTGATTTCTACCTCGTTTGTTCCACATTGATTGATCAAATTTACAGTATTACACTACTGAAAATAAAACAATTAAAAGGGAAGTCCTTCTTTGCTGGACCCTGACTGAATTTGCTTATAAAAACAGATATGACTGATCAAAACATATTTCCTGTGACACAATTTCATTCAAACATATTGCAAAACTTCGTGTGATTTCTACATTGTTTGTTCCACATTGATTGATAAAATTTACAGTATTACACTACCGACAATAGAAGAATTAACTTCAATTATGAGCTTTGCCCTACAATTAGAACATTAAAAATATTCCAAACTTGAATTTATTTCTTTAAACAAACATTCGTTGGGAATATATCAGCTTTAACATTGTCAAAAATCCTCCGTCCATCTGTTATTCGCACGGCATTCTCGCGACTAAGCCATTTTTCAGGTGATATTTCTCTCATGGCTTCAAATAGCATTCGAAAGACGGGGGTTGTGTTGATTGTTAGAAGTAAAGCAATTCTATATGGGACATAAAGCAAAATAAGACATAGACATATCCAGTGACGTTCCTTGAACCTGCTGCATAAATTTGGCCACCCATCAACCAAACAGCATTCAAAGAAACTCTTAAATTCTCCAATTGTTTTTGGTGAAGTTTTTGATACATTAAGCCAGGACTTAAAGACAAATGATGCACATGTAGCGATCTCGTTTGAAAAAGAGCCAAAGAAGGTCACGCGCCATTTATTGTCCTATTGTTTGATCATTCATAGAGAACATCAAATACAATAGGCTATATTTAGATTGCCCAGACCTCTTACATAAACAATCTTAAAACTAAGTCATTAGTCTTCAAGGCTGTTTTCCGAGCGAGCGAAATTTTACACAATCGAAAGCCATTCAACCTTGAACTTTTGTCACATTTTTCTAAAAGAATGACCCTCTCTGCCTTCGCGGACTTTATCTGTGTTGTTATGTTATCTTAGCAGTGACATAGAGTCCAAAACTCGATTTCCCTTTATTCATTTTAACGCTAGATTTCATTTGAATGATAGTATATAAAAGATATAATTCTGAATAACTAAATCTAGAAACGCGAACCTAAAGTCTGATGCGGTTGAAGAGTAGCTATTTCTGAAACATGGAATGCGGAATGATGGAAAGGATGATGGAATGGATCAGGGAGATTAAGTACTTAATTTTACGTAACATTACTTAATCTCCCTGGAATGGACAATAGAAGGGAACAATGGAATGCAATGATGGAATAGACTAATCGAATGGAAGTTAGGGGACGGTCCTTTTTCCTCATGGATAACTTGTCGTCTAAGAGAGCCCTCTGCGAGAGATAAGAATATTCAATCAATAAAATAATGAAACACAAACTATAATTGAAAATTTTACATTCTGTGTGCACAGAATTTCTCAAAGTAGGAGCACTCTCTCAATAGATAAACAAAGCTAAGGGAGGGAATCCCTACTTGGGGAGCACATTAAATCAACGAGAGCAACGAGGGCATCTAAAGTAGCAAGGTCAATCAGGGCAGCAAGGGTAAATAAAGCAATTAGAGCAAAAAGGAAAAAGAGAGCAAAGAGGGAAGGCACAGCAACGGGGGAAACCAGACCAAGGAGACCAACCAGAGTAAACAATAGGGTGAAGGGAGTAAACAATTTGAAAATGAAACAACAACTTGGAACCCCTCTGCATTAAAACACCAACTTAGACCTATTGAGCATATATAATTACCAAGAAGCACTAATAACACTCACATGAATATCAAGGGCAATGTTCTATTGTTTGCTAACAGCAAGTCTTTTCTGTGTTTTCGAGGCGGGCCGGCGAGGCGCCCAACACCACAACAACGCAAGCCTAGTCGTAAATAACTGCTTCAATGGGAGTTGCATTACAAAAATGATATGGATTTTAATGTATTAATTCTTACACACCAAATTCTATGTTAAAATTCTTCTATTTTCAGAATTCGTAATACTTTTGGGACTTGTTTCTCTGATGTCTTAGGTTTATTCTGTTTTTCAGAAAACGCAAGTTGTTTGTGGCTGTTTTCAGAGTTGAGAATTTTTTCTGAAAAATCTGCCATTTTCAAAAGATTACTGAGTCTGCGGTTGCCAAAAATAATGCGTCTTAAGTTTAAACCATACACGTATTTTTTATAAGAAACGAAGAACTTGAGCCAGTACTGAAAGTTTCTTAAGATTATCAGATTTTGAGTACTCAGAGTTTCTTACGAATTTCTTACGAGTTCCATGACAATCTTCATGTTTACTTCCTGTGCCCTCGTGAACATTTCAAAACGAAGTTTTTTGAAGCCCTTCAAATGCTTAGACATTGCTCAAGTACCTTCCGAGTAATATGATACAGGAAGCAAGCAAAAATAAAGTAAAAATGTGCTGGAGTACTGGAGTTTCTCAATTTTTTATCAAAGTAGCTTCTTATAAAAAAATACATGTACTGAAATGTCTTAATTTTTGGTGATCTGAGCGTTGAGTTTCCTATAAGTAGTTTCTTATGAAAAAATACGGGTAACCTCAAAAGGCAAGGATCCTTTGGTGCAACCGAAGTCAACTCATGATATATAGATAGTTGAACTGCGGTGTAACTTTCGGCAAACATCAATACCTCTGTTATAAAAAAACATCCAGCTTCAAGAAGAAGCAACATGCTTTCGCATTTTTAAAGTTTGCGACCGACAAAAATAGTGTAACTCGCACAGCAGTCTTCGATTCCATTTGATTTACTTGAAGAGAGTTTCTAACGGCTTTTTTTACGCACATAGTATTTGCAAAATAAAATTCCATGGGCTTGTTGTAACAATAAAAACATGAGAGAGATGAAAGAGTCCGGTGATTTCTAAAATGCTTTGTTTTGAAAATGACCAATGGTGATGCCAAACACAGTCGACAATAGATACTTCGGTTTGTTGAATAATATATCTCTGCTACGATACTTCTGTCAATCGATATCCCTGCCAAAAATAGTTAAATAAACTGTCGTGCAAAAGAAACAAATTTGAAAAAATTAGTTGAAGCGTCTAAGTAGGTAGATTCTTTTATGTAACTTTTCTGCGCTCACCGAAAGACAATCAAGATTCTTTTCACACTATAGTCTGGTCTCTACAAACTTTACAGTAGCAATTCAATAAGCAATTGATGATGAGAAACATTTTAACTTTAAGAAATAAAAAAAGACGATAGTAGAGTCCGTGTCTTGATGCGCGTAACGAAGGAGAAAGTTTAAAGTCTTTGGCAGCAGATATTTTTGCGTAATTATCGCAGCAGCTTCTTTGCACAATACCGAGTTGTGGGCATGGAAGGAAAATTCAACTTACAGGCAATGAAATGCCAATGAACAAAGATACGAAATCATAACAGATTACAGAATTTTAAGCATGAAACTAATACAACTCTAAAAACTTGTTCAGCAATGATTTTACCACATTCAAAGCTATACGTTTCCGTCAGACTAAAAATAATTGTTTCAAAGTAAATCAACAGAGTTAAAGTTCACTGATCAAGGGGGACTGGGCGATCTATTGCATTTGATGTTCTCCATAGCTGATCAAACAATAGGACAATAAATGGAGCATGGCCTTCTTTTGCTCTATTTTCAAGCTACTGTACTTCACTATATCTTAATAAGCCTTTGATAAAAAGAGCCTGCAAAAACAATATACCTTGACAAGCGCCGAACCATATTTGGGGAACTGATCTATGTCGGCAGGAAATACTGAGATCTGATAGGCTAAAATTTGACCGCAAGTGGCTTGAGCCATTTTAATATGCTTGGATTCCCTTTAAAAATCAGTCTAGAAGGAACAGTGGAGAGTTGATTCAAACGTGAGCGAGGCTCGATTGCCTTGCCGCGTTCAGTGCCAGTCAAAAGGCAATTCACAGCTCATACATTTTGTGCTTTTCCGAGTTATAGTAGTGAAGGAATTACATTTGATAGGCAATGGATAAAGTTACGAAATTTAACTGATGCAAGATTTGTTAAACAAAAAGCCAATATCACATCTAGAAAACTGTTCAGAATCGACCCCCGGAGATCAATTATATGAAGAAAGCCTATTGTCCTTACGCTCAGTACTCTGAATACGATTCCTGAAATGGCTTTTACTTAATTCGAGGCATTAGGCTCAGGGCGGACTATTTTGCAAAGAAATGATGTACTGCGCACCGTTTCGGTCGTCTTTATGAAACGATGTCAACAGCCAGTATGGTCTCCTGAAGCTTGTAATTTCACATATGAATAAAATATGAGACGTCCCATTTTGATATAAGGATAACAAAACGAGCCAAAGCAAACAGACGAGAAATTGGCTAGATCAGAATCGACTTTGTAAAGACTTTCCAAAGAACGATATGGGGAGTTTCGGAGAAAACAGTTGGGTCGTTTTCTGCGTTCTCATCATTCACGCAGCAGTGCTTGTTTTCTGTGCGGATTCTCAGCCGCACAATGCGTTAAGAATCAAGGACGACGCATGGCCTCGAATGGGGAAAAGAAAACTTCTGGACTACGATGAATCCACGACAGAAGACTCAAAGCAAAACGAAAACTTGTGGGATAAAATGGAAGTAGGTGCAGACATGTGGATGCAGAAAGATGACGTGGAAAGTGAAAATAAGCGAAGTACTCAAGAGAGCAGAGGATTGACAGACATCTCTAGTGATACACAACCAGGAATGTGGGGAAAGCGTGGAGAGCCAGGAATGTGGATTACGCGAAGTGGAGGGAAATCATGGGGAAAACCGGTATTCAGAAGGAGACAAGCGATATCAAATGTGTGGCACAGACTTATCAAGTACATAGAAAAGAGGTCAAAGCTTGACAAAGAGGCTGATGTGCTGGCAACTGCTCTCGAAGGACTCAGTTCAAGGAATCATCGATTGCCAGCCTTTCTGGGGATTCTGAAGCTGTATACTGAATGCAGCATGCGTGAGGGCATTTCGGTAAGGCCTAAACCAAATCCGACCGAAAGAAAAAAGATGAAGCAATTCTCCAATTACATCAAAAGACCTGAATGGCAATTTTTAAAGTCTCGCCAAGACAATTAATAAACTGTGATGTCACAGGAGTTAAATGTGACAATTCACACAACTCACAGGACGTTACATACAATAGATTGTCACAGAAACTTTTAAATTCAGAACTTTAAAATCATAACTAGGTAATAGGAAAATAAAACGATTTAGACATAATTTTAAAAATAACAAAATTGTAGATTTATTGGAGTAGGGAATTGGAGTAGATATGATGTGTTTTACCTTTTGTTGTATTTTGTTGGATTTGTCTGGGCAACTGAACGAAAAAGATGTGCGCAAGTGAGGCGAGACATGACTGACAGTAAAAATCTTAAAGGGTGATCCAAAATGTATTGTCGCTTCCCGAAATGTATCTTCAAGAATTACATTGTATTACATATCGCTTAATTTCATTGTATCACATATTGCGTCAGAATAGACGATAACGCTAAAGATTTCGGCTGGAAGCTTTTTACCAAAATGTATGGCGTTCTTTAACCGAATTCCCATGAAATCGTCAAAGATTCTTAATTAGAACAAAGTGCATCTTGGTAAAAAGCTCCCTACCGCTATCTTTAGCGTTATCGTCTATCGAAAAGCACAAGAAACACGAACTACCGGGTGTCCTAAAATGTAGACACGTTTACGAAATCATAAAAATTTTTCCAATCTACTTTGTAATTAAAATTTCTGTTTGTCTCGCTTCGTTAATGATCAAATTATTTCTAAACCCAATTTTTGTTCTTATCACTTAAAGGACATAAAGTAATGTCCAGCAAAATCTGCCTCTGAGGCATTCTCTTTCGAAGACAATGCAGTTCTCGAGTAAAAGCCGCAGTTTTGCGATTTGTCAACATTCAAGTGTTGGATCATGAGCGATAGGACACCGATTGTGTATCAGTGTAAAATTTGTGTCAGTGGTGAGCCACCTTAACCTATTGTTTGTGTGTTTTGAACTTATTTTTACTTGTAGTGAGCCACCTTATCGCTGGTCGGCGAATTAAAAAATTTTACGTTTACTTTTAAGGTGGATCTGCACTTAAGGTGGATCACTACCAAAATTTTTAATTCGCCGACCAGCGATAAGGTGGCTCACTACAAGTAAAAATAAGTTCAAAACACACAAACAATAGGTTAAGGTGGCTCACCACTGACACAAATTTTACACTGATACACAATCGGTGTCCTATCGCTCATG
>REGM01000177.1:298980-321367 GCA_004194415.1 Aurelia aurita
AATAGACCTTTTCACAGAGGTCTGGGACGGCGCGCTACTTTTCTGGAAGATGGCGGATATAGGGAATCCTCTTCGTGATGCAATCACTGAACTGGAGCTGAGAGCTGAAGTGGGAGAAGCTGTGCACGAAATTTCGCATTTAAATCCAGCTAAATGGTTCACAGAAGACCAGAAAGGCTTAAAACATGAAAACAGATAGCCACCTATCACATTAAGGTGGTATTTAGCATACTTTACAAGAAAAGTTTATTTCTTCGACTTAGGTGAATTTGGATTGTATGATGATTATTTGCCAATTATAGATTTTTGTTTATGAATAAACAGAGATTAAATATTGCACTTTAACCAGAGGAATACGAAGGGACATCGGCACTTTTGTTACGACTGTATGCAGGCAAAGATTTCCTGTGCGCTTTTAGCCTCGTAACAAAAGAGAGACTTTGGCGGGAAAATATTCGCCATTATAAATGCATTCGTCATTTCGTTCTCTCTGTTGTTTCTCAAAATCAAAGAAGAAGAAAGTGGTTTGCAACAAATAATTTATATGCTTTAGAAATGAAAACAAATAAAAAGTGTTCTGGAAGTTTTACAATTGTAGATGAGAGGCCAAGTCAAAGAATTGCTGAAGTATATTGTTTTGCTTGAAGGCATTTATTGTTTTGGTGGCATAGGCCTTGGTTGGTAAAATTTAACGCATTCTGTGTTTATGACTTTCCTTTTGAAAAAAAATTGTACGAATACGTAACTGAGAACGCCGGAGTAGCGTGCAAGTTAAGAAGCTGCTTGGAACCGGTAAGTGGCCTTATTTTAGGAGTATGTACAGTAGTGCTTTATTTTGAAATATCACAAGCCACACTGTTTGTCAATAAACCCATATGCGAAGCAAAGGCTTGCTCTGCTGGTAGCTTTAGCATTGGGAAGAAATTTAAATAATTGTTTGGTTCCTAAAATATACGATCGTTCCTATACCTGCAGCAGTCAATGGGCAATAAGCTCGATTCATATAATCTAAAATCCAAAATTAGTTTAACCATGGTTTAACGGAGTCCGTCATTCATCATCAATAATCATAGAATCCAACTTCGCTAAAACCACTCGAAGAAATGAATGTTTCCTGGTAAAATATGCTAAATATCACTGTAATGTAGTAGATAAGTCTTCAGTTTCATTCTGTAAGCCTTGCTCGTCCTCTAATTGCTCAGTAACTGGGAGTTAAATGCGATTTTTCGCCGACAACTTCGCCAACTGCAACTCCAGTTCAGTGTTTGCATCGCGAAGGGGATTCCCTCTCGCAGCGTATCCGCCATCTTCCAGAAAAGTAGCGCGCCGTCCCAGACCTCTGTGAAAAGGTCTATTAAGGATCTACGATTATTTTCCTTTTTTTTTAAAGTTTTCACGAGTTCTTTCAATAAAAATAAAACCGCTCTAATTCTGAAAATAATCAAGATATTAGAAATGCTACATATAGGATTATAGCAACGTACCTGAAGTTCCTTTCAAGCCATAAAATCAAACAAAAGATGCATCAACCATCCATGCAATGTTTTTTAAAGATTTGGAGGCTATGCTATCATGTGATTGGTTTCTAAATTAGCAAATTTAGCTCTTTTTAGGGCTGCCTGGTTTTGAGCAAAAGAGCACTGATGATTACCAGATTAATTTCTTTGTGTATATTCTGCTTCTAGTTTGGTCATAAATGTCAGAAAGAAACGCAAGCTATCATTGTAGACTTGAAGGATAATGAACAATCTCAAAATAATGGCTCTTTGACAAGATTGACGTTGTTGATTAAAGAGTATAGTTGAGAATAAGGTTTTTCAACCAGTCATTTTATACCCATTAAGTAATGAAAACAAACATTTTATCATCTTTAAATGTATTTGGATCATTGAAAAAAAAGAAAAAAAAAACAATTTTATGATTGTTTTCATAATCGAGTTTTGGTGATTTTTTAAGCGGGGGTACTTTTTTTGGGACACCCCGCTACATTTTTCAGGACACCCAGCTATCGTTTCCTAAACACCTTTCAAGCATGCTGGAAGAAAGCTTCCCGGCTACGTGGCCAATAACTACAGAACGATTATCAAAATATATCAGTTCCAATCTTAAAAAACTTTTCATGTATACGTTTTGGATATAAAATATTGGAAAAATCGTTCGTGGATTAACCCAGGTAAATTTTCAAATCTAAGTAAACATGTCAGCGATTAAACAAAGACATTTGCCAGTATCATAGCCTTGATATTAGGGAGTTTACGAAACCATGACTGCAACTGCAACTGCAACTGCAACTGCAACTGCAACTGCAACTGCAACTGCAACTGCAACTGCAACTGCAACTGCAACTGCCACTGCAACTGCCACTGCAACTGCAATTGCAACGCAATGTTGTTTTCGTTCCAGAACTTTGCTTTCAATGGCTTCCTTGCTTTTCGTGCAAATTTGGATCTCTTGAGACTATAAACTTGTCCTTTTAATTTCACAATTTGGAAATCGCATTTCTTTCATTCCGTACTTCAGATTTTGGCCTTCAAAGTAAGACCATGTTTACACTATACTGGTACAGCTTTGATCCATCATAATGTTGTTACGGTTCAAGAGCGTATACACAGCTCCAGAACAAAATTTTTCTATTGATTGAAGGAGCAAANGTTTAATATTGAATTGTAAGTGCCATACATAGTGGGAACTCGCTGACAATAAGTCCTTTCCCGCTATGGATGGCACGTAGTTAATTATAGCATTGTTGTTTTTTTAAATAGTTTGGTTTCAATGAGTAAAGAAAAAACAAAAAAAAGAAACAATGCTTGGTTTGCAGGATATCAGATGAAGGAAACAGTAGCACTTCAAACGGCGTGCGTCGTTTGCGAGTGTGTCAGAGGCAGGTGTGGAATCGTTATCTATTAGAAAAATTGAAATAATTGAGCGTCGTCGCGCAAAGATGAATGGCCGCACACAATTATGAATATAACCCAGCCGATTAATTATGATTGTGCAGTTATGACTTATTACAAACAGAACTTAGATATGCCCAGGAAGCTTTTACAATAATTTCCATAAGAGATCGCCTATTTCCAAATACAGAAAAAGGAGCAGTGATGATCTCTGTGTTCCTAGACTCAATATAGAGCATATGAAAGGCTGGTCCACACTGCAGGATGAACTATGATCGCTTTCTTCATCACCAATGTGTTAAATGCGACAAAAGTTCATCTTGCACTGGGAACGTTATTTGACTGTAAAGCCTGATTTTTACGAGCAGTGTGAATGTAACTTTACAGCGAAAGGTCGTTTCCAGCGGAAGATAAACTTTCATCGCATTTGAAAAATTGGTGATGAGGAAAACCATTATAGTTCATCGCACAATGGGAACCAGCCTCAAAAGAGCTGCTTCTACTCGGGGATACAACAATTGAATGAAATTTCGCTGAATATTTGGGATTCCCAAATTATTTCCCAGTGAAGAAAGAATAGAAAAAGAAGAGGCTGCAAGTCTCAAAATAGATCGTAAACAAAAGAGCTATCGAAACTTCGCTGATTGTTGAAAAAGTTCGTGCCATACAATAGGTATGGTAAGGCATGCAAGAGGGAAACACTTATTATTCTCAAGAGAAGCAATGGACAGCTGTCTTTGAACATTATATTTTCGCGGATTGTAAATTAGAGGTCTCTTGCGGAATAAAGTTTCGCAGATTTGACTCAAAAACGCAAAAAACCGTGAATATTTATTTCCTTAAAGTATCGGGTGAGTCAGCAAATGTTTAGACATTTGAAAACGTCTGCTTTTAAACAACTTATCCGATTCATATGAACTGATAATATCTGCATATGTAATATGACAACTTAGATACACAAATTTAGATTTTCAAAATTGGTCGTATCGTTCCCACGTTACAAGCGATTTTATAAGTCCCACTAATGAAAACATGTTATGGTCAGCGAGCATTCTCATATCGCGGTGCCATAGTTTGGAAGCTCTTGGATTCAGAGGTCAAGCAGGCATCCTCTTTCAAAGCGTTTATAGTCGCTTTAAAGAAATTTATTTTGTTAATTTTGTATTATGTGTTGTTGTAATTAGAATAGCCTTTCATTATCTATACCTTTAATTTGTAAGATTTCATGCTCGGCCCCCTGAAAAGCAGTCCTTCTCGACTGACGGGGCAACGGTGATTAAAGAATTGAATATCCTCATGATAATTAAACTTGATAAAAAAACGCTGAATGGCGGTCCCAAGTGTATACGATTATGCAGCAGCCTCTTTATGTACACAGTAAAATATTTGAGCAATAAGATAGACAGATAAAGTTTAATTATAATAGTCGTTGGGCTAAATTATTAGCAAATTTGGTCAAGGATTTTAGGTATGTTTTCAAGAATATGGACATGAAAAATTCTTATAACTTATCTTGTAACTTAAGAACGATATGATCGATTTCGACGAACTAAATTTTTGCACCTAAGTTGATATGTTAGCTACCTAAAGAATATCAGTTTATAGGGACCTACAGTAGTGGCCAAAAGTTTAAGACCACATTTTCGTGGACAGCATTTATTGATGCAAGGAGCTGCAATGCTACTGCTCTGACGTTTGAGTTGTCTTTGAGTTGTTTCAGGTCAACTTTTTTCCATGTAGATTCCGAATTTCGATGTGGTGTTTTGAAATTTTGCGCCATTTTGCAATGACGTCACAATGAAATCTATAGAAATTATCGGAGATTGTAGTGGTCCTGCCGACAAGGGTGTTGACCCCAAAAATGTGTTACTCACCTGGATCTGACATCAATCCATGCAGAAGTCATTTCTTCCATTTGTTTACAAAATCTCAAAACTCCACGAAAAGGACGGCTTCAGGAAAACTGTCACATTAAGGCTTTCATTCCATAAGTTCTTTACTCATAGCTTGAAGCAACAAATCGCATAGTTATTCGCCACAGTTAATTTCCAAGAATTTATTTTATTATTGAGATTTTGTAAACAAATCAAAGAAATGAATTCTGCATGGATTGATGTCAAATCAAGACGAGTAACACATTTTTGGGTCAACCCCTTTGTCGGCAGGACCACTACAATTTCCGATAATTTCTATAGATTTCACTGTGACATCATAGCAACATGGCGTAAAATTTCAAAATGTAACATCGAAATTAGTAATCAACATGGAAATTTGACCTGACACAAAGACAACTCAAACGTCAGAGCAGTAGCATTGCAGCTCCTTGCGTCGACAACTGTTATCGACAAAAATGTGGTCTTAAACTTTTGGCCACGACAAGATTTGGTAAATGGTTTAAAAACTACATGATGTCAAACGTCTGAACATTTTTCTGACTCACACGATAGCATTTATTTTGTCAGCCCGTCCCGTATCACAACGAATTTTGTAATTTTCATGACAAATTATTTCATGTAAATTTGATTCAACTTGTGCGATAAAATGGGCGGAAATCGCGTCATGTATTGGAAAGGAAAACTCACTACCTGTTTGATTAAAAACAATTTTTACGAGAGTTTGCAACCGCAGGGGGCTTCCATGATAACCACAATATCGCCCATTTTTTCTTTAATCAATTTTAGAGCAGTTGGAGTGCTGATAAATTCATTCAGACCGGGCGATAAGGATGCAAATGCGACGGACATGTTAAAAATGAATCCGATTGTCTTATCGTGTGCCCCTGTGATTTGTACGAAATTTGCCATAGGATGTAAACAAAGGGCTTACATTGCGTGCCGTATCAGATGACCCAGCCCTCTGCTCAATATAAGACGCGAAACGCAACGTAGCTTATAGGTAATTAAGTGGCAGTTGCAGTGGACGCTGGCGTCAAGTGTGAACATCCTCATCAGCTAATATATTCGTCAAGCGAACATCGCAACTATAAGACTCACTACACTACTTTAATAGTGCAAATTCAAGAGTACACAGACGAAGAAGGTAGGTCGAACTCAATAATAATTTTTTTTTCTAGAAACTAGAACATGACGGAACGGATTCAGAACGGTTTTTTGTTAAGTTTCTTAGCATTTCCCGATTTGTAGTACTCAAAGTTGTTTTTGCATTTCTCTTTTTTAATTTTTTTTTGCATTTGCCTATATTCAGTAGTAATGCTTTATTAGCATTTCTCGATTTAAGTATCGAATTTTTTTAGCATTTTCTATCTAAAGTTTCTTTTGCACTTCCCTATTTTCAATAGTAAAGCTTTCTTTGCATTTCTAAGACTTTCAGCTTTGCATTTCTCGGTTTAAGTATTAAATTTTTTAACATTTTTCTTTTTAAAGTTTCTTTTCCATTCCCCTATATTAAGAAGCAAAGCTTTCTTAGCATTTCTAAATTTTCAATATCAGATAATTTATAAGCAAAAAAGTAGAGAGTATTATAAGTTTCGTGTTATGATTTGTTTTTGTATTGATTTTTCGTCCATCTCTTCCGTCTAAATTAAAATACACCCTTGATCAAAAGTTCAGTTTGGATAGGACGGCAAAATGGGTTTCTTTTCCAAGCTTTCATGAGAACGAATTCAATTGGAAAATCTTGATTATTCTTGAACATGCTCGAATTCGAACTTCTTATCCTAACCGTCCGTAAGGGACCGTCCGAATTGATTGGTTAACTTTCAGCACAGTGAAATCTTTTAAACAGCAGCAGAACAGCCGATAAAACCGCTCAAATTAACGCACTTGTATGATAAAATATTTTGCTGACTTTATGCCGAAAATATGAAGTGCCGAATGTTTCGATTAAATATCCAGAAAAATCGAATCTTTTTAGCCGATATTCGGTTGTTCCTCGTTAAACAGCTAAATTCTCTTGCTAAATAGCTGATTTTCAAAACTGCAATATTCGAATACTTAAACTGCAGATACAATTTTCTTCGGTAGAATTCGGCTAAAAAACAACCGATCAAATCGGACGATCCGTAAGTAATTAGCTGAAAAATATCCGATGTGTAAAATTATTCGAGAGTTAGCTGTGATCTGCGTTCATGTCTTTTCAAAAAATTCCATAAATAAGACAACTGTTTCATCGAAGAAAGGCGAATTTCGATTTGAAAATTCATCATCAATAAAATTTGCCATACTATTCTAAAGACACTGGCGCTTTTGTTCGAAAAGTGTTTCGCCATATGCTTCCACGAGTAACGAAATTTGATCAATATTATTCATCTCGCCCTGTAGACATTCAAAAAAAATTTAATCTACATTTTCTTGGGAACGAACATGAATTGAACGAATTGTAGTCCTATTGGCTCTGTGCACCTAAATAGGCTCTGAACCATGAACTTATTACCTGTGCTACTTGTTTCCATGTGCTCTTTGAGTTGAATTATATCGCTTTGGCCAACAGAGACTCATAATAATACTCTGAAAAACATGAGCCTATTTAGGCCATCGCCACAGAAACGTTTGGCAGCAATCAGCTCGCAAGATTTGACAAATTCCATTGTGATTCAAGCTTCAATCGAGTACACTAAGTTTTCTTCGTTAACAGTGTACCGAATGGGACTTTTGCTGCATTTATTTTCTGCGGGGTGATAGCTGAGAGTTGGCCTTGGCAGAGTCATGTTGTTCACTGTTTCATTATGAGTCCCTGTTCAACAAGGTTTACCTCAGGGATACAAGAGAATTAGGTTATGAGTCTATCTGAACACCTGCTATGGTTCTGAGCCCCTCTTTTAAAGTACGTAAACAAGTAGAAAGTGATGTGTCACAATTGCGGAACCAACTATTCCTGTTCAACTTTAATGTGCGCTAAGTAACAATAAACTCCGCCAGATGGCAAGGACATATATGCACTACAGTAGGTACCCGCATAAAAGAAACCACTTTCCTAAACTGAGACCTCAGATAGTTTCTTATTAACAGGGACTTTTTCATAATTTTCATAATAAAAAGAGCCCCTTCTGAAGAAAATGAGACCTGTTTCTTATACAAGGGGGTTTCTTATATGCGGGTACCTACTGTATCTGCAAATCTAAAGCGCTATACTTCTCCTGTTACACTCGATATTCAGTGTAATAGAAAATGGTCATTGCTGCTGCAAAGACATTTTTCTCCCTCGACCAATATGTATATAAACCCATATAAACTTGGTAAGACGGATTATCATCGCATCGAAGAATTATCACTCCATTGAATTAGAAATAATCTAGTTAACAGTATCATTTTTTATCCTCAAGACAGTCTCTATCCATCTTCAGCGAGAAAACGCAGTGGGTGTGATTTGTTTAATTTCAAGTCTAAATCTATTCTGTAATTACTTTCTGTTCAATCTTCAAGTATGCCACCCGAGGCTAAAATACATCTTAATTTTAACTAGTGAAAAACGAAGCTTGGAATGACCGATGGAAAAGTGGTTTGATCTTACTCGGGAAATAAATTGCTCGTTTCTTGTTGAAAAACAGTAAAATTCAACACATAAGGACACCTCACTCTTAAGAACCGACAGTCCAAACTTTTGACCTACTAAAGAAGAACCTATTGATTCTAAAATAGATGTAGGTTCTTGCTGTAAAAGCTTCAGTTAGATAGAAGACAAAAAGTCTTATTTTGATGACCCTTATCTCGATTTGAGCCCCAATAATGGTGGAAATTTGTGAATTTTGCAGTCACAGAATTAAAATCTTGCAACTCCAAAAAAATCTTGAAATCTTAATTTTTGAATAATTTTTGAAATCTTATAGGCGGAAGGCCGGATAGGCTTATGGGCGGATTTTTGTTTTAAGGTGAGTTCAGACAATCAACACCCCAACCCCCAACCCATAATAACAATAAAATGACCAGCTTGAACAGTGCTTTCCATAAATTCTGTACAGTGTCTGTCAGGGATATTGACTCTGCACATATGCTACTTTTCCACCCATCCCATCACACCACTTTTCTATTCAACATTTTACACTTACGTCACAAAGGCGCAGCGACGTGCTAAGAAAAGACCATTGCTTCCTAAAGTGGCCAATATGTTGTATTCCCCAAAATACATTATGCATAACCCCCGAGGCATAACCATGCCCTATATCTGAATTCACTTCGAAGAGTTCTCTTTAACGTTGCCCAAATATGGCTTGCTTCAGCCCAAATAGGTAAATGCGTCATTAAATGGGAGTATTATCTGGATAGCGGCAAGAAAAATGCTTCAAATGTGAATGTAACTTGAAGAGTTACCGTAAGTCCTACAGTTAGGGGCCAGGGGCTAACTGTATGATTGAAGGGGGTGTGCTCATTACAATTTGGCGACTCTTTCAGGTAATAAAAATGAATGAACATTTTATCAAAAGTAATCAAAAGAACATTTTCATTGCTCATTACAAGATCAACAGTCTTCTTAGTATGCTTGAAGCTACATACTAAAGCGCTCACTCGAGGGACGGCACTCGTTTCATTTTCTTGACTTTTACAAGAGGCCACTAAATCGAGGGGAGAGCGCTCATTTAAGGATTTATGGTATGGGTAATGCGGAATTATAACTTAAGAATTATGTGGCAAAATGTTGATTTTCACTACATCATTGATGTAAGAAATTATTTACATTTTGATCATTGACAAAGGGCGAGTAGAATTCAAAGGAAGATGGGCTAAAACCTATTGTTTCGAACAAATGTTGCATGACAGGTGTGGGAATTGCACAGGCTGCATAAAACGAGCGATCATCCTGAATTCATCTGGGATTAGAAAAGCAAAAAACGGAGGCGCGTGAAAGGAGAATGAATTATCAGTCGAGTTCATAAAAGAAAGATTGGAGATTGAACGCAAAATTCTTTGCTAAAAATAACAGTTGATTCTTTTATTGAGAAGAAAAGTCTGGATAAGAGACAGTACCTTATAGTTTGTGAGTATTTCATGTTGGTATGTAATGCTTATTTAACACACTAGAACTCTTTCCACACTATACTTTCAAGCCAATAGCGTAATGCTCTTTTATGCCAAAAACTACTCTCTTAGGGCTACTACTAAAATGCTGAAGGGAGAGGAACGAGGAACGAGGAAGAATGAACCGGAAAGAAGAGGAAAGAACATTCCTTGATCCTGTGTCATTCTTTTGGCATTCTTCCTCATTACTGATCATTCTTTTATTCCTGCTCGTTCCTTCTTGTTCAGCACTTTAGTAATAACCACTTTCTTAGCCACGAGACAGCTCTGAAAAAACAAGCAAACATTTTAAAAACACTGCAACTGTAATGCAATGTTGATTTTGTTTCAGAATATCGCCTTCGATAGATTCCTAATTTTTCGTGCTAATTTGTTTCCTCTAAGAGTCAATCCAGTCGTTCTGTTGAACTGAACAAGTTGGAAACTCAATTTCTGTCGTTCTGTACTTCAGATCTACTCCTCCAATGTAAAACTAGTTCAATCTAAATGTTATAATTTTTGAAGAAAAATATGGTTCTCAGGCATTTAACCGAAGAAGGAGGCTTCGTCTCAGCCTTTTGAATACGATGTAAAAGGTAGCGTATATGACACAATACTTTGTTTGCAGAAACAAAATGACATTCTCGTTGGCGTTGCCGTCCGGGTTTTGTAAATCCTCTGGTAATTTTAACAACATTTTAAGATTACCGCAAGCAATGAAAAATATGCTGGCCAACCCAGCAAACATATTGTGTGACAAGTTGGCTGAAGCAAACCGTCGAATGTTTGTCAAAAGAACTTCGTTCGTTGTCCAAAGTAAATTTTTGTCAAAAGAGGCAACTTCTCTGTTTTAAACAACTTCTTTCTGTGCTCAAAGGACAAATCTGTTTGGAAATAGCATTTGTTAAAACTTCTTCATTCAGAGAAAGTGTTCCTTTCAAAACAAATTTCTGGTTTCAAAGCTTCTTGTTCGAAACAATTTGTCTCTTCTTGAAAGCAAATTCTTTGAAGCAAATTCTCAGCTTGAATCTACAACCACCTAATTTCTAAACAAGCTGCAAATATTTGTTCCAACTGATTTCCTTTTGAACGTTGAATTCTTTTTGAGGTGATTATTTATCTAAGGCAAGCTTTTCATTGAAATTGAGTCTTTTGATTCACTAAAACACGTGTAGATGAACTTCCGTTAAGGTAAATTTCTTGACGTTATGCTACACAAAACTTGAGAAACTAGATTTGCATTCCTATTGATCAAGACAAAATGAATCAATTTGTTTGATCTTCCAATTATTTTTATTCAAAAAAACGTATACTAAAATTTAGAGGAGATTTCCTAGAATGTCATTTACACGTACACATAAAATATGAGTGGATGTTCGGCGAACTTCAAAACGGATTCATTGCTGACAAAGGAAATTAATTTTCTTCTTTAGTTTCTTATATAAATAATACAAAAAATTAAACTGGAATAAGAGTGGTCACGGACTCTCATATATTTGCTTGGTCTCATTGCAATCTTATCCAGAAATTTTGCAGTGATCAAGTTCCGAAAAATAGTCTCTAGTTCCATGCAGCTTAAAGGATCGTCATAAAGTAAGTTATTAAATTCTGTTACGAAGCAACAAAGGTAACTACAACGGCAATATCATATAGCTTCCCTTTCTCATCAGTTAGTAAAAAGAAACAAACAATTTCATTCTGGGATATCTAGCCTCTCATTTCGCTCAGCCCTGGCAAAGTTGTAGATAATCACTTTATAGCACTTCACCAGACAGATGTTTATATCTAGCCTCCTCCTTTCGACTTTCTGAAGAAGATTTTAACGAAAACTTCACGCTAAGTTTTACTATATTTTTTAATTCTCCTCTACTGTCGACATATTCTCTTAACAATCTATTTCTGCGTGTACAACAAGACAGTTAGCCATGCTGCTTCCAGGGCATCTTTTGCGGCTTCGTTTGTCTAGATTTGTTGCTTGAGAGAATTCCTTTGGTTGTGATCGCTAATCGCTTTGAAATGGCGTGTCGATCAAAAGCAACTCATGCTATTGTTACCAAAGCTGCCCTGGTTACCTCGGGATTGATAAGCGCATTAATTTACCAACAAATGCCGTTCATTTACTCTCGGAAACATTTTCCCTGACAGTAAATATGATTATAGTGGAACCTATTCTGCATTCAGAATTTCAAGCGAAGGCACGTCGAAGATTATAACAACTACCTTGCTAAAAACAATTTCTGAAAAGAAGAAGAGAGAATAAAAACGATTGGATTTCGTGTAAAAACCTATGATTGCTATTCTTCAAGTACGTAACAAAATTCGATAAAAAAGTATCTATGAAGAAGCACATAACAATTACGCCACACTTAAGAGATCTTAGAAGTTGATAAAATGGTTTATTATGGTAAAGACCAGATGGTGTGAGTCAAGTAGGAATATATGCATCATATCTCACGCAGATTTCGCGTGATCTTAAATTAAGTGCGATAAGATGATCGTTAAAAGCATTTGGCGAAATATCACCCTTTTCTACGTCATCATTTGTTATCTTTACGCTAAACTGAGTGAGTCAAAAAGCTCCCGAGCTTGCTCAGTTCTTAAATCATGAGTTATCAACCAATCTTCCTGAATCATAGATTATTTAAGGGTTGAAAGACTAACTTAGATGTTAAATTCCCCTTCACTAGAAATCAGTCATGCCGTTCTAAAATTTGAGCAATATTGCTTAGGCTAACAAGGATAGATTTGGTAACAATAGAATCCATTGTTTATTAAAATGAAAGTATAATGATATCAGCGATCGCAAATAAAGGGGTTGCCACGGCCGACGAGTCAAGTCGAACGGTGGGGATTACAAGTTTCTCGTCTTTATAGGTTTGAAACACTAAACGATCAGCTTCTCAAATAGATAACTAAAATAACTGAGGTGGATCTTTTAGATCTATCCTACTTCTTTAAAATTATAGCCATGTCTTCTCTTAAAGGTAATATGTCCAGACAAATAGGCCTGCTAGAGGAAGGCATATCATCAGCTAAAATTTCTTTTCAATCGCGCATAAAAATGTTGCTTATACAAACACTACAAGGACGATCTCACGGGGAGTAGATGCCTCTGACTACCCCGAACTTTACTGGTTTATCAGACCATGAACTGAGGATGGTCGATGAGTTGAGTGAACAGATTGTAAATTCCCAGTTTCAAAATCGCAGGAAGGAAAGAATCATTTTCCGGTAAACGTAGGTCAGACAAGCTTGCTTTACAATTTACGCTAATTGCATTATCAGTAAAGTTCAATTTTCTTTTCCAATTAAAAGATGTCTTATTAGCGAACAGGTGATATAAACGTTCTGATGAAAAAAATTCAAAACTCACGTCTCGATTTTATTGCAGAGCAATAGCAGGATTAAATTCGATTTCCTACAAGGTGAATTTCCTCGATTTAAGTGAAAATGAAATTTGATATTACGTTTATTTCACTGGGAATTAATGTTCAAACTTTGATTCAAAACTTTTAGTTTTATTCATTGGATGGAATTCAACAGTTTTGATTCTATTTGGAAGCGCTAACTCACTAAACATGCGTTTAAAATGAGTTTAGGAAAATGGCAAGTTATCTCAATTCTACCGCTTTTTTACTCTTATGTGAACTAAGCTAAAAGCTGAAAATCATAGAGATAAAATGCTAGAAAATTCACGAAAAAAATAGTTCATTAAGAGTTCACAATACTGTGGTAAGCAGTAGTTTGTCGCTGTCGCTCTCCTGGTTTACGATAAAGAAATTTTATAACTTCACAACTCAAACAAGTCGCAATATCAAAAATTCTGCAATTCTTAAAATAATCAAGATCTCAAAAATGTTCACGGAAGAATTATAGTATTCAATCCAAAGAAAGATACGTAATTTTACCTAAGCACCTAATTTTTTACAAGAAACTGCTTATATGAAACAGCAGGATTCTTTTTTTTTAGAAATTAAGGATACCTGGGTTAAAATAGTTAAAATTTTCGTAGCAAAAGTGCTGTGAGATTTAAGAAATTTGCAACCAGCCCTGCACCTATTTCTTGTAAAAAATTGCGTGTAACCAGTTAATCAAAAAGAAATTTTGAAACCTATGCTAACAGGGCATGATGTTCAAAACGTTAAACTATTCTCCTTTTTCTATGAATTTTTCCTTCAGCGGAAAGATCGATGAGGGGGTGAAATGTGTTTGAGTGAGCAGATTCTTTATAATCTTGATCGAGGGTTTTAGACCTCTTTTCAAGCACTTCGAAGTAACTGACTTTTTGTGAATTAAGTTTCAGCCATGTTTCCAATGCTCAGAAAAAATAGAACAAACAAACAATACTTCAGCCTTTCGGCTATCAACCAAACTTTGATTCATTCCAATTTACCAAGTATTCTCCGTATAACGATTTTTCAAACTTATGAAGTTCTTTTTGGCACACCCGCTATTGTATAGGACATGACGAAATAGTGTGTGGGGGAAACGAGATTATCGTACAAACATTGAGACATGATGACCCAGTAGAGATAAAATCATTTTCAGCAAACTAGAAGCAACGTGAGATCATCCGTGCCCTCTTTTAAATAAAATATATCTTCTCATGAAACCAAATCTCTGTTCGGGCACTCATGATATTTCAATTCAAGCAGCCTAGCCCTCCTACATAGAAATTCCCCAAAATAAAGGATCTGAACAACAAGGGGGCGGTTTAACAAGCTTTTTCTCGCGAGAAGCATAGGCCAGATTCTTATAAATCGAAAGAAACGAACAATAGCATCGCACTGTGTTTTATCCATATAAACAAGCTGGAAAATGTTCACATCCCTTATCAATGATCTGGAAACATCTGTCTGGAGGAAAGTGAAACAATTTGTGAAACAGATGGTGATGGAAAGCGTGGGTGATAATACATAAATTATACTGATTTAGTTACACCCAGGTATATATATATATGTCTTACCTGACTCAAACAAAGTTCAGGTGAACCAGAGAGGATACAAATATCTTTCTTAGTTTCATACCTTAAGCATAGTTTAAGAAAAATACATTAATCTTGAAGAGCTACCAGACGATAAAGAAAGAGAGGCTGAACAAGGTAAAACAATCTGTTTAAGAGTTTTAAAACGAGAGACTGCTATGAAAGTAAAAGTAAAATCTTTTCTATGTTCCATACTTTATGCATAGTCTAGGAAGAAGACATCGATCCTAACAGCCTGGTTTTCGTTCATCATAAATCATAAGGAGATCACAGTTCTAAAGACAAAGTTCTCAAAACTTTGGTTTTCGTAAATTTGACCTTAAAAGGGTAAACCAAAATATTTATAATCAACATGAAAGAATGAAAGAATGAATGAATGAATGCATGAATGAATGAATGAAAGAACGAACGAACGAACGAACGAACAAACGAATGTATGAGTGGAGAGTAACAGGTAAAAAAGCAGCTTTGTATTTCATACAGACTTTGACGGAAGTACTTCACTTTTGTACCCAGCATCAATGGAAGAATATTTCTATGGTTTCATGTCATTAGAGGTAAAATTGTTAAAAAGAAAGTGAAGTACAAAAACACCTGTCTGTTATTTCGACAGTTAAAAGTAGAATTAGATTGAACGAGTTTTGTATGTTGTGAAAGCAAAGACAACGGAAAAACAATTTTCGGGAAATTACGCCGAAGTTCTCAAAATAAAACTACAGCCTCAATTAGGCAATGTAGCTAGCATTTTTCAATTCGATAGATGGTTTTCGCAGGATGATTTTTCTCCACGTGAAAAACATTAGTTACTCGCACGGTAAGGTGACTTTGATACGATAAAAAAAGAATTGCGGAAAGAGAGGATAGAAGAACTTTCGGAACGTCCCTTTCTTCCGAAAATTGTAAAAGAGTTTTAGGAGGAAAAAGGTTTTTCAGATATGTTTTGGAAATTTTGCGAAAGAAAACCCTTCACAGGAGGTGTAAGAGGTTTAAAGGGCATCATTTTCTTCGCAGGGGGTGTAAGAGGTTTTAAAGGGGCGTGATTTGCTTCGCAGGGGGTGTAAAGGGTTTAAAGGGGCGTGATTTTTCTCACAGTGGGTGTAAGGGGTTTAAAGGGGCGTGATTTGCACCGCAGGGGTGTAAAGGATTTTAACAACATAATTTGCCTCACAGGGGGTTAAGGAGATTTTAAGGGCGTGATTTGCCCCTTGCTGCTGAGATTTTGAAGGCCTGATAAACTGCTCAGATTATCATCACCACGCTTTATTATCCAGTGTGTTAAAAGACACCGATTTCACTATCTACTGGTGATTGGTCTGATTCTATCTGCGGGATCTGAGAATAATTTGGCAAAGATTCGCGTCTCTGCTGCATTTGTGCTTTAAGAGAAAGGGTAGAGGCCGGCGGCATTGAATAATGCTATTCGTAAAATGTTTAATTAAAGTTATTATGTAGCGGGGATAGTGTGAAATAACGAAAGCGCATAACTTAGTAGATCGCCTCAACTGGTAACAGCAAGCATGCCGTTTAACATCAAAAGATAAATTGGTGTGCGGAGGCCAAGCCAAAGAACAATATTTGGCAAAGATTCGCGTCTCTGCTGCATTTGTGCTTTACGAGAAAGGGTAGAGGCCGGCGGCATTGAATAACGCTATTCGTAAAATGTTTAATTAAAGTTATTATGTAGCGGGGGTAGTGTAAAATAACGAAAGCGCTTACTTAGTAGATCGCCTCAAACTGGTAACAGCAAGCACGCCGTTTAACATCAAAGATAAATTGGTGTGCGGAGGCCAAGCCAAAGAACAATATTTGGCAAAGATTCGCGTCTCTGCTGCATTTGTGCTTTACGAGAAAGGGTAGAGGCCGGCGGCATTGAATAACGCTATTCGTAAAATGTTTAATTAAAGTTATTATGTAGCGGGGGTAGTGTAAAATAACGAAAGCGCTTACTTAGTAGATCGCCTCAAACTGGTAACAGCAAGCACGCCGTTTAACATCAAAGATAAATTGGTGTGCGGAGGCCAAGCCAAAGAACAATATTTGGCAAAGATTCGCGTCTCTGCTGCATTTGTGCTTTACGAGAAAGGGTAGAGGCCGGCGGCATTGAATAACGCTATTCGTAAAATGTTTAATTAAAGTTATTATGTAGCGGGGGTAGTGTAAAATAACGAAAGCGCTTACTTAGTAGATCGCCTCAAACTGGTAACAGCAAGCACGCCGTTTAACATCAAAGATAAATTGGTGTGCGGAGGCCAAGTCAAAGAACAATATTTCCCTTACATAAAATCAACCGACAAAACCCATTCATATTAACACGTGGCGAAAGAGACAGGTTTAAGGACTCGACTGGTGCTGACTCTCCTATGCCCCCGTTTCAACAAGAAATATTTACATTTTGTTGTTTTGCGACTACTCTACTATAAAGTCGTTTGGTTCGTGAAGTCAGATGAAAACATTTTGTGATAACTGTTCTTGTAGGTATCAGCGACTATAAAAGGAAGCATTAATTGTTTTGTTTTGTAATCATTCTACTGACAAAGTCGTTTAGTTCGTAAAGTCAGCTCAAAACATTTTGTGATAATTGTCCTTGCAGGTCTTAGAGAATATAATCAGAATGGAAAGATTGACTGTGTTGTATCTCATGGCTCTCGCATTCATTTGCTGTTCAGCCAAAGATGTGCTGCAAGCGACTATGAAAAAATACGACATTGATGACTCATTAGTTCCTGATTTTGAAGAAGGCCTAGTACCCGAGGATGACGAAGCTGAGCTCGAAAGCCTACACCAAAGTGATGCCGTACAAAATGCAAAGAGTCGCTTGACAAGCTTGGATGGAATTCATCATATTATAAGAGGGATCGATGAAGCTCCGAAGGATCAGCAGCCAGGAAATGCTGGTCTTTGGGGGAAAGAAGACAGACTAAGTTCGTTGCGAGAAGACCAGCAGAAGAGAGTTCTAGAAGAGTATACAAAGCTAGCGATGGATGTCGCAAATATCAAAGCAAGGCAAGTTGCAGAGAAAGCAATAAGAGTTGCAGTGTCGAAGAGAGAGCAACATGGAAGTGCAGGATTATGGGGCAAGAGACGTGTTGCTGTTAATAACAATATGCCAGAGAAAATGTGGCAAGAATTATTGCACGATTTGACCGATGAAGAGCTTGGTGATGTAGCCAGACGCGTGACGGCAGAAGGAGGTCATCGGTTAATGGTCAAAGCATCAGACGTGAGGGAATACAAATCAGGGAAGCAAGCGGTCAGGCCAGTGTTGTACGCGAGGAGAGCAGAGCAACCGGACGACCCTGGTTTGTGGGGAAAGCGATCATCAAAGAGGCATAGAGCATTGAAAGGAAAAGGAGTAGTGAATAAAATAACGCACTGGGAAGCAGAGACCGCACGGGAACCACCAAAGGAACCAATTGATCGGCATGACAAAGTCGGACTTTGGCCGGGAAAAAGAGCATCAAGGGAAAAAGCTAAACCAAAAAAGCCAGATGGAGGAAAGGTAGCTGGCCTCTGGGGAAAGAAAGAGCTACGTGAGCAAGATGGAAATAATGCAGGTATGTGGGGCAGGAAGAGAGAAAGCCACCTCGTCGAAGAATAAAAAAGATTTGACTGTAGATGTCGTGTTATTGGAATAAAATTGATATTATTGAAATTCTTAAAGAAAATACAGAATTTCATGGTCTGAAAACATAATCACCAAAACTTAAAACTTGCTCTTCTTGTTACAAATTTCACACCAAAGATATATTATAAGTTTCAAAAATTGAACGCTGGTCTCAGTCTGTCTCAAAAATAAAGTCACACAAAATTGCGTAGCACAAAACTATCGACTTTGTCCTACAATATTCAATAAACACAATTACATCAAATTAAATTAAATTAAATTAAATACAAATTAAATTAAATGCCTTAAATTAAAAGGAATGTAAAGCCTTGGCCAAAAGAGCAACACTGTTTGCCAAACATTTGAGATTTTCTTGTCAAGCAAATGTTTGTCCGTTTGGTCACGTCGGGAAACATTTTTTGAATGAGGCAAGCAGAAAATTGTTTCAACTTCTTCAAAAATATTGCCCAACACATTCTGCTTGTTAAGCAATGTTTGCGATGCGGAAAAACGGGAAAACACTGCTTGGCAAGCAAATTTCAAATGTTTGGCCAGCAACATTTGCTCGTTTGACCATTGACTATGGTTTGACCAGGGCTTAAGGTAGCTTGAAAACAAACTCGATAGACCTGTGTTTCAATTTTGAAATGAAATATCGATTTGGTCAAAAAATTCCACAGACAAAGGTTTTGCGTAACGATTTTGTGTGATCAAAGTTTCGAGACAGACAGTAGTTACATGGAATATATTAAAATCATGTGTAATAATATGTTGAGAGCGATGTGTGGCAATAGTTTCAGCAAATAAACACAAATTTTTGTGTTAAACAAACTACAATGCCAAGATTAAAATACACTAGACGTATCGGGCATAACCATTCATCAGAAATGAAGGGATACAAATAGTTATGAAGGAACTGATGAAGGGTTATGCACGATACTGACTACTGATAGTTGACTACTGATGGTTCACTAGTTATGAAGGGTTATGCCCGATACTGACTACTGATAGTTGACTACTGATGGTTCACTAGTTATGAAGGGTTATGCCCGATACTGACTACTGATAGTTGGCTACTGATGGTTCACTAGTTATGAAGGGTTATGCCTGATACTGACTACTGATAGTTGACTACTGATGGTTCACTAGTTATGAAGGGTTATGCCCGATACTGACTACTGATAGTTGGCTACTGATGGTTCACTACTTATGAAGGGTTATGCCCGATACTGACTACTGATAGTTGGCTACTGATGGTTCACTACTTATGAAGGGTTATGCCCGATACTGACTACTGATTGTTGACTACTGATGGTTCACTACTGATGAAGGGTTGTGTCCGATACTGACTAATGATAGTTGGCTACTGATGGTTCACTACTTATGAAGGGTTATGCCGATACTGACTACTGATAGTTGACCACTGATGGTTCACTAGTTATGAAGGGTTATGCCCGATACTGACTACTGATAGTTGACTACTGATGGTTCACTACTTATGAAGGGTTGTGTCCGATACGTTTAGTGTATTTTAATCTTGGCATTATAGTTTATTTAGCCCAGAAATATATATATATATATATACATTAAAATCGTGTTGTTGTTTAAATCCATTTAAAAACTGAAGATGAATTATGATTGCACGGCTAACAGATTTGGCATATGCTTCTTTGTTGGAAACCGTCAACATATGGGGTTTACAGCTGCTTCTACTTGTCAAAACAATCCCATTGTTGCAAACTGTCAGAAATAAAACTAATAAGAACAGATTGTGAAACAATTGCATGTGGCTGCACTAGGGTGACTTGCGAGAACAATTAATATGCGATTGCAAACAGGGCGATGTTAACAGTCTGTCAATAGGCAAATTTAAATTAACGAACACGAATAGCGAGTGAAGGGCTTCAGGTGACAATTGGGACAGTGCTGCAAGTGGAAAGGATCAATTCAACAAAATAACATAAGATAAATGCACCAAGGCTTTCTACATGGTTTTACATTTCTAAGTTAGAATCCAAGATATCGAGGTTTGAAAATTTCGAAAAAGGAATCCATCAGCTTCCAAGCTTGCTAAAGGTAAATGCCATGGTAGAAAAAATAATTCAACTACATTCGTGAGCAAAGCATAGACAATATTAGGTGTCCTAAGAAACTGCATAAAACTTTGAAGAATTCCGACGCCAAGAGACCTAACCCAATCACCCAAAGATGAATTTTATGTTAACCCTCTGTGGTTAAATAAAATTTTAATATCTGTTTTTACCATTATCAGTAACTTGGTAGTAGGGCTATCAATCAGTAAACGTAAAATTGCTCTTAGGCCCAAACCTGAGCCCCGAATCAGACCCCTGAAGATGGCAAGAAATGCTAAAGCATGGAAACACTTGATATTTCCAGCAAACAATTTGCTGCTGATTTTAATCCAACAAGAGAATTCCAAACACAGACTTTCTTGAGAAATCGTATCATTGTTCGTCATCGATCAAGGGGGTTCCTTGCCTTCATTCCAATGAATCAGTCATTGTTAAAATTACAATTTTGATTAAAAAAGTTGATAAATCTCTTTATAACTGATGCTGTAATATGTTTGTACAAAACATAATTTGGCAATTTTGAAGTAACATAAAGATAATTTTTGGGCCATTTGGTAAAAACTCTTGGCGTCAGAATTTTTCAAACTTGCATACAATTTTTGGGACACCAGCTACTTATTTTGCAGCACGGATCCGTTGGACACTTAGGTTGGGTTTTAGCATCCTTCCTGCAGCTTACATTGTCTATATTCCAATCTTGCGTAGTCGACCGAATCGCTTTGTTTATTCTTGCAAATCATTTTATCAAGCAATTAAGCCAACAAAACAAAGAACAACAAGTTTAACATATATCATTACTACGAAATCCGTCCTTGTTCGAGGGCGGAGAAAGTATTTGGCAAGGGAAAAAATCAACCCGTCTCTAAAGTAATGTCTTGCAGAAATGATGCACTTCTTTAATAGAGTTGTGACATGATTCTCGTGGCGATAAAAACTTGAACATGGTACAAAATCCAACATACTTCTGTAAACAACATACTTCTGCCTTCTGTAAACAACATACTTAAAGTCCTGCTTGTCCAACCTTCTGTCATACCAATAAAAAAGCTGCAACCGTGTCTTATATCATAATTAATATTATATAATAGATATTCTGTAGATACTGTCGCGTATTAATAGCAAAGATGTAACTAATGGGAAATACCAAATTTATGTTTGAAGAAATTTAGCAGTATTAAAACATAGTTGTAATGTATTTATTCCACACACCTGAATCTATTCGTGGTTGGTGTTAACTTATTCTAGAATACATAGTGATCATTGAAGCATTGAATAAATGTTAGTTTTGAAATGTTTCCTTGTTTCTATTTCATCTTTCGTTCAAATTTCAATTAACTGGAAAGCGGCTTCAATTTTCAAATTGTGAAAATAAACGTTCTTTCATGACAAACTCGTTTATAAAAAATTAATTACGCAATTAACAATAGTTTTCGAAACTCTTCTTCTACGTTTGAGCAGCACTAGGGAATTTTACAGCTAAATTTAAGATGTCATTGTATCGTTATTCTTGAATAATATTCTGTCTTCAGGGCAATTTTTTATACAAAAAAAACGTATACTATCTGGAGTGATCGTAGAAACCACATCATGCTTTTTACACCAAAATTAGAAAACAAGAAATCAAGAAACCTTAAAGTTAGTTGACGGAGATAAAGCCAACGTCGTTCCAAAAATAGTTTCAATTCAACTCAATTGAAATTTAGTACACAATTGAATTGACCAATCAGCGCTTGCCTTTCCACGCGTGACTGAAGTGATCACGTGAAATTGGAACCACAGAAACAAACTGATCACGTGAAATTGTTGATCACACAAAGTTGGTCAATTTTCATTGGCTAAGATACCCGATCTATTTTTATCTT
>REGM01000177.1:321658-365281 GCA_004194415.1 Aurelia aurita
TAGACTGATTACATGAGTCTCCGTTTTCCGCATTGAATTGGATGATATTATGGCTTCAAACTGAGACTCATGACAATACAGCTTCAAAACAGAGACTAAAATGGCCTAATGCGCCGCATTTAGGGCGCATCCAATCAAATCTCGACTTTCTTAATAAGGTTAGACCACGTGCCTATTCTTAGCGTTTGATTGGCTGATTAGATCAACGTTCCACTTTTCGAAGCTAAGCGACGTTCGATACTACGTTCGAAGCGACGTTCGAATTTTCTTTCGACCTTCGAAGGATAGAAGACATTCGATTTTATATGCAGGTTTTAGTCTCTGTTTAGAATCTGTTTGGTCGTGAGTCCTTGTATGAGAGAAAATAAAAACATCAGATTGAAAGCATTGAACGAATACAAGGAATCACGTCGTCAGTCTACTCTGAGTTAGCTATTTATCTCCGTCAACTAACTTTAAGTACTAAAATACAAAAATTTTCGTTTAGGAATAAAAATATTTTGATCCTAAAAGCTGATCCATGCTTCTCATAAACAATGTTTATCTGTCAAATAACTGTCTGCTTTTTCACAAAGTTTTGCCAAAAACCGAAATGTCACAAAAAAATTAATAAATTCTTCCGATTTGAAAGCAATTGCATTATAAATTTAGTGAAAGTTTGAGCTTTGTTGAAATCAAAATAATGGGAAAATTATGAAATCTTTGTCCATCCCAAATCTTTACCTTGAATGCGTACAGCAAAGGGGGGACTCAAGATTCGGTTTAAGAATCAAATATCAATAAAAAAATCTAAGAAGCACTTGGAATACCAGATGAGTCAAAAGAAAATATCGATAACCGTTGCCGAACTATACAATTACACCCACGTTTTGCCAGTTTCAGAGCAATGAAGATTGCATCCGTCTTCTTCTGAGAAATTTAGATAATGCAGGAAAGCATAGGTTCCAAATCTTTAAAAAGGTCGGTGTAAAATTCTACTTCTTTTAATTGAATGGCTTGAAAGAAACTTTAGCTACCTTACTATAGTTCTACTGTTGGACTTTTCAGAAATCTACAACATTTTCAGAATTAGAGGTTTTTCTTCTTTTTCAGGAATTGAAGAAAAATTTTGAAAAAAATTTAAAAACATCGTAATTTCTAAACTTTTTGAGGAAACATAGAATAATTTTACAAGTAAATCATAGTTTATGAATGACCACAGTATGGTATCTAGCACAAGTTTTTCACTCTTCTGGTTTACGATTTAGAAATACGATGACGTCACATCCTTAAAAAGAGTAATATAATACAGCTTTCACACTGACACAGTTAAATCAGCTTTATCTAAACCAGGTTAAGATTCAACAAATCAAATGCATTCGATTTGTTGGATTGACCAATTAGAAGGCACCATTCGATAACCTGGTTTAGTTTAAGCTGGTTGAACTTGCAAGTTCGAATGGGGTATAAAATACGGTGTAATTTCGAGAAATATTCAAGATTTCTGAAAAGTCCAACGGTAGAACTATAGCAACGTAGCTAAAGTTCCTTTTCAAGCCATTCAATTCAAAGAAAAAGGTCATAGAATTTTCTACCGACCTATTCAAAGTTTTTTAAAGATTTGGAATCTACGCTATCAAGTAACACATTTTTTTTAAATTCAAGGGACAAATATTTATCATTGATTCTTCCTACTTGAAGCTATTCATGCTGGCTGTTATTGTTTGAAACAGAAAATTCAACGAAATTAGATCAATCCCTCTAGATTTTCTTCAATGATGTTCAAAAATGTTCTAACCAAAATCTTCCATAACTCTAAAGGCTGGTGGTTCCCACTGCGCGATGAAGTTTCGTCACTATCCCCATCGCCAATTTTCAAATGAGATGAAAGTTCATCGCGCACTGGAACAACATGGCGATGAAACGTTTGCGCTATAAAATTAAAGCTACGAGAAAGGCGATGAATAGCGAAACATTTTTATACAGGGTGAGTAAATAAAAAACAATCCCCGTTTGAAAGACCACTGCTTCCTGGATATCAAGACAACACAATTGGCAAATATATTATTTAATGGTGGATATGTTCAAATTGATTTCAAAATTTACCTTCCTGAAATCAGCCACTTCGTTCTTAAATTATCAGCGATTTTCTCGCGAAAGCCCCTTTAAGAAACCTTCAAAACAGACCTAAAACCACGACAAAATTTTCCAAAGATTTCTGCCTTAAGGCAAGGGCTTTTACCTGCTTTAGCAAGTGTTATTCCTTTGAGAGGATGAAAGTGTCATCTTCGGAGCATTATTCCGGATGATTTCATCCTCCCATGAGGATAACACGTGCTAAAACGTGTTGAAGTCATAGATGTAAGGCAGAAAGATTAGGAAAATTTGGTCGTGATTTTAGGTCTGTTTAAAAGGTTTCTTAAAGGGGCTTTCGCGAGAAAATCGCTGATAATTTCAGAAAAGAGTGGCCGATTTCAGTCAAGTAAAATCGATTTAAAATCGATTTGAACATTTCCAAATTAATTCACTGATAGCGGTGCATAATTCGTGCTTGTATATTTTGGTAAATGCAACTATTGATTGGTTTACCCAGTACTTGAACAAAAATAACGATGTTTAGATAAAAAGGCTCAAATCATTTATTCACATTATTTTTTCCACGCGGTTTTGCAGGCGATTGCAAATATTTATTTCACAAAGCATTGAAAAATGTCGGAAGAGGCATTGTTGTAGAAACGTGTTCGTCTTTAAAATTGGGTGTGAACTCTAATTAACATCTAAAAGAAATGAGCAACAGCACAATCGGAAATTTTTGCTACAAAACATATGTTACAAATATGAGAATATCTCATAAGAATTTTGACTCGTGTCATGAATTTTTCATTTTCAGAAATTTTCTTTCAAATGCAACAAGTTGAAATCGAAATATTCTACAAAATGGTGTATTGAAAATTCTCCTTGGGATACAAAATTTTAAAATTGTTTAGAAAAGCGAAACAGTCAAGAGCCATACTGAAAGCACTTTTCGTCGACACTCACCAGAGTATAAAACCTTACATAACATCCGAAAGATGAGACGAGAATTTTATACCCACCAGCTGTATTTTGAATAAGCCAATCAGAAATATCCTCGGCTAGATCGGTATTGTGTTTGAAAACATCAATCACAGCGGAGTAAAATAGGTATTGGCCAATGAGAATTACTTCAAGAGTCCAGGCGAGAAAACAAACTTCACAGCACTGGTTTTCTAGCTATTATGTAAACAGATTCCCCAAAGCAATGTTTCTAGGGCATGGCCCAACCAGCTTTTATAAAACACTGTAAATCCTAATGTATGTACCCCCTAGTATGAGCACACTCCTCAAAATTAAAGGATACATCAGGGTGATCTAGAGTCCCATTTGAAAATATATAACAGATTCCAGTATGTTTTTTTTTTTTTCACACCAATCTTATAATTTTGAATGTAACTACAAACCGTTGCACAACATAACTACAAACCAAAAATGTGACTGATATTCAATGTGATAACTTTTTTAGAGTGACAGAACAGCTCAGATTCACGTGGGAAAATTAAAAAATCGCGCAACGAACCAAGCTAACCCAAGCTTAAGCAAAGAGAATTTGTGTTAAAGAGAATTTGGCCAGAGTAATTCGGATGAAATGACTATGCATTTTTAGTACATTATGCACTCGAACAAGCCGAGGCACGGACTGACCTCGGAGGAGCGACCCCTCGCCGATTGGCAACTCTCAAAATCACGACTTCACCGGTCGGATATTACGAAATGGATAGGCAAACCCTGCTTAACTCAGCTGAAGCAAAGCTCTATTTAAGGGAATTTGGCTACCATAATATGATGCGATTTCGACAGGATTA
The DNA here is from genome assembly GCA_004194415.1 of Aurelia aurita. Lineage (NCBI taxonomy): Eukaryota > Metazoa > Cnidaria > Scyphozoa > Semaeostomeae > Ulmaridae > Aurelia > Aurelia aurita. The sequence goes on from REGM01000177.1 coordinate 325,519, forward strand.
CGCTCTTTATCATATTATGTAGCCCAACAACCAAATAAACGAATTAATCTAGGGTTCACGATCCCTCATTCGCTATCACCTCTCAAAATCACGATCCCACTCACTGGAAAATACAAAATCATTCGACAAACCAAGCTAAACACAGCTTTAGAAAAATCTCATACAGTTTTGGTGGTGCGATTTGGACTAGATTATGATATTGTTAGATTATTAACTCCGAAAGAATGTTAGATTATTAGCGATTTGGACTAGATTATTAACTCCCGACATACAGCACCTCTCAAAACAGCTGCCACATCCATAGGTTATTAAGTTTTTCCCTTGTAATAAGAGAGGTGATACTTCCCCGTACGGTGATAGGGATGATCGATTTCCCGCAAGAACGGCTGGAGCCGATACCACTACACCACTTAAATCAATTGAACACTCAAAAAATTGATCGCACGATTTTTTGTAAAGTAAACTTAAAGGATCCAGACTCAGAATAGCTAATAAGTGAGGCAACTGTTCAGTTCTAAATATTCAGTTCACATAGTCAAGTCGCTACGGGGATTCACNTAAAACAAAGATTAAATTGCCCGCAAATTTTTCCAGTGTGCACTGAAAATCGACCCCGTAGCGACTGGACTAACACTGCCTTCTATTGAAATGATTTCAAATCCAGGTTTTACTAAAGGACCACCAATACATTAAATATTGGGTAGAAGTTAAAATTTACTTTATAATCAAGTTGAAATTTTCGTCAAATCTTACTACAAACGGTCCACTAAGAGGACTGCAATGGTACCATTACACTTCTGTCTTTATATCCCACTAAAAATTATATAAAAGAACATGTTACTACTTACGCTACCTACAATCTACTATAGAAACAATAGAAGGACGATATCACAGGAGCAAACAACTATGCCTACCATGTGGCCATTACACGGGAAGGGTAAAAACTGCTCGGTGAGTCAAGATAATACACCACCCGTCCACAAACCACACCCCAAAGACCACCCAACCGATTCTTAAAAGTTTTAAGACTTTACGTCGATGTGTCAATGATTCTTCGCCTAGGATAAGTCAAAACCTCAGTCAGGGACTAGAGTTTAAACTTCAGAATGGTTTAGATGGTCTATGCGGCTTGACCCGCTAAAAGGACAATACACCATCCCGACCCACCCACTACATGAAACTAAATGTACGACAATTAAAAAATTAGATTTACAAAAAGAGACTTTACAACAAGGGACTTTACAAAGCACCATTAATCTCACACGAAACAACCCAATATCGATACTTGATGAACTCTTACAACTCAAAACAACCTTCTGAAACCCTGAAACGACCTCAGTATTCAAGACTACAACAGGCCTCAACTCTACTCATCTGAAGACGCGACGAAATTATACTTGTTCAAATAAAGTTTGACGTTTTTCACAGTTCAACAATAACATGGATAAACCAATGAATGATATGATTGATTAATATGATTGATTGATCAGATGAATGGATTAATTGATTAGGAATGATTGAATTATTTCATGATCGAGTGATTGGATGATTGAAATTTCAGAGACAGCTGCGATATTCTACGGATCTCCTCTGCATCCAAGAAAGAATTTACGCTCAGCATTAACTGTCTCTCTTATCTGCCAACAGTTTAACGCCGAGAGCTTCAGGAGCTAGCAGTGATTTGTGATAGGAATTTGATGATAGCAGTGATTTGTGCGATAAAGCCAACGATATTCGAGTTTATAAAACGGAGGCTATTTTTTGACAACCAATACAATTTCTTTTTCAACGCGATCGTATTTTATATCGTTTCGCAAAAGGCTAGGTTCTGTTATTTAATGTAATATCTTTTTAAAACTCAGGGTCCAATGATTCTACGTTCCGGTTCCGGTTATATACCTAAAAGGTCAGATGTACCGGGTGACCTAAAAAACATTTCATCAGCTAAGTCGCAACTTGGTTAATGATAACAAACATTATCAGAAAAACGTTTCTATCAACATTTAGTTAGCCTGCGTGCAGACTCCAATTCCGTGAGTGGGAGTCTGCATGCAGATTACATTTAGTTCGGAAGCCCAGCTATCTTTTGAGATGTTGCTTGGTCAAAACAAAGCATGTGACAATAGCTCTTGATATCAAGAAGCTAAGTGCGATCTCGCTCATAAATGTTTTTTGGGTCACCCGGTATTTCGTATTAAAAATATGACAAAAATGCATAACTTACCTTCGAAAGGCTGTAGTTATCTGTTGCTATATCTGCTTGCATCATCCTACATTATAGTTCTATCCCTGTAAGGTTCGATATACCGGGTGCGCCAAAGAAGTATCCGTTTTTAAGAGGCCATCGTAAGCATAAGCTGGGCCACTTTAGAAGATTGACGAATCTTTAGCAAAAAGCTTAAACATTTATCAGCAATTTTTGTTCGCTTTTTGGTGGGCGACTTCACCGGTTATAAGTGATATTTTGAATAAGTTTTGTCAAGAAACAGCCTAAATCGATCAACAACAACATCGTTGAAATTTTCGAAAGAGTGAACTTGACAGGACAAAGAGATTTCACAATGACATGGGAATTTAAAAGTAGATCAGTTATAATTTGTCACAAGAGCGGCTACATTAAGAGCGAAAGAACTTCAGACTAGTTAATTTCAAACAAATAGGTTGTCCAAAAACTTTAATGACCGAAATTTTCATATCCGAAAATTGTCGCGTCCGAAATTTTTAAAACAATAAGAAAATTGGGCATTCAAATTTAATGGTGAACAACTGAATAATAATTTTCTTCCTCCCATCCTTATCCACTTCTTAGCTATGTGACAGCTCTGACAGTTGCTTCTTCAGGCTCATATCGTATCATGACTTTTTTAATGAGCTGCTGATATGAAGATTCTGCACAGCTCAATATTAGTCAGCTTTCACGATAACAACATAAAATAATTTAGACGAATATAAAATGTTCTAATAGAGTTTAAAGTCAGTTCATCTCTTGAAAAACGCAACGTGTTTGATCTTTACGCCCTTACTGTCAAGTCAAAATTTAGTCCAAAATTATCAGCAATGGACAGTAGTCTGAAATTCTGGCAACCTAGTCCGATTTTTTTTGTCGGAAAATTATTGTCTGAAAATTTTTAGTCAGAATTTTGTTGTTGTTGTTAATGTATTCGATGCTTGCACAAATTTTGCATTACTGTTACCGAAACAATCAAGATTAAATTATCAATCTTTAAGTCGATTCAGTGTATGATTTATCATGGCTTGACAAAAGGGATACCCTTTGTTGCACCCGGTACATCGTATAACAAATGCAATAAAAACACATCACATACCTGTAAAAGACTGTAGATGTTGGCTGTAGTATCTGTCCCACACGACACGAATACATTTCTGTGAAATGGTGAACAGTCGACTGAATAAACCGGACCAATGTGAGGCTGAAAGGCAAGTGTGACTGGAGAACGAAGTTCTACGCTTGAGTGTGATGTACCTAAAATGAATGAATATGAAATTTAGAATAAATGTACTCCCTGAATAAACAAGTAACACACAAAAAACTAATTTAGTTAACAGTAAGCCTGCAAAATCATGATATTAAGAAGTGAACTTTAACCTGGAGACCGAATACAAGGAGCGACCGGACCTGGCTAAGCAGATTGGCCTGGGTAACTGAGATGTAACTACTTGAAGACCAAGCATTGGATGTAAAATTGGCCTATATGCAAATTTCACGTACTTCTTCTGGGCCTGTCCACTTTGATTTCATTTTGAGATAGGAAATTAAGACTGGGGCTCGGAAGGGAGTAGGCAGGGTCTGGGCAGTTGTAAGCTTATTGCAGTCTTGGTAAGCAAAGTAAATCCCACTGACAACGGTATTTGGACTAATTTCGGCAGTTCGTACTATGGATTGCAAATTGTGATACAAACAGCTTCAAAAGACAATTTCATGTTTGGTTGGAAAAGTAGAATGTCTGCTTTGAAATTATCCAAACAATCTGCTGGCTATCATAAAGTGTTCGTTCACTTCTCGAATAAGAAAAAGGAAGAATACCTGGAGTAAGTATTTATTTACAGAAACATTGAACAGTGGGTAGCCAACAAATTGCGTTTAGTTTTAAGCAGATGTTTAAAATATGAACATTGAACAACGAACGAAAATACGAGAAGTATCTGGTTACCTTTCGATGTGATTGAACTCGATTCCATGGAGCACTTGAAAACTCCTCCTCCTTCTGCTGCCATAACAAAAACGTCGGTGTCATCTTTCGAAAATGACACACAGGTAACTAGGACGAACAATGAGTATGTTAATCGTTGTTCTAACAAGCATATATATCGAAAAATACACGAATTTAGGCGGACTGCAATTGAACTGTGCCACTTGTTTCCTGTATTCCTCTGAAAAAAAAGTGATATGTTTTCTTTCGACAAAGCTCTAGTACTCTGTGAAACTTAATTATGAGCCTCGCGTTTTCGGTCGCAACAGTTAGCATAAGAATCAATGAATTACAATGAATGTTAACCAGAACCTTGATTCGATTTGATTTCTGTCGATCTTGGTGCTGCTGGAGGTTAACTGACACTTCTTGTCCCCTAAAGCATGAAATTATTGGATCGAAACATTTTCAACTAAGAATTCAAATGAACATTGCCTTTCTTATGCAAGTAACGTCATGGCACGTACTTCTATCTCAGAAGCAACACATGTTAAGGCCAAGAATATTTCCTTTGAAGAGAGAATCAATGATGGTTCTAAAATTACACCCTGAATCAAAAATAATTTCTGTTTCAGAAAAATCTTACGAAAGTTGATCTCTCATTTTGACAGTGCACAAGCAAATTCAGCAGCAAGATATGTAGCCTTTAATTCACGCACAAACTTAGTTTTTAGACAATTTCACGCAAATTAACAGATTCTTGAAAAAGAGTACCACAAAATCAAAGAAACTTGACACGTTTATTACATTGCAAGTCAATAAAAAGTCAATAAAGTCAATAAAGAAAAGTCAACAAAAAATGAGAAAATGAATATTCTACGATAAAAGTTATGACAAACCTCCCATTTCTGCATCTCCTCTTAATTTTGTTGGCCTCATACTTTTTGGTATTTTTTCAGCAAGAAGAAGAAAACTGAAATTGAAAAAATGATGATGACTTTAACTTCTCTTGATAAAACACAGTATCGAGTCATCGGCTGTTTGCATCTCAGACAAAAACGGTATCCCTGTTCAAAAATCCTCTAAAAGTTTCATATTTTTAGATAGCTACTTTCCAGGTTGGCGTAATGATACTCTGTAATGGGCCTTCCTCTGTCTCTTCAAAAAGCTGTATTTAGGATGTGAACACCATTTACGTGATTAAATGAGCTCCTTTATAAAAAGACATCATACAAAATTGTTAGGATTGCGGCAGACTCTCTCATAGATTCAAAATTAAAATTTGCTTTTAGCCACGAATATTTTGGACCACAAATGACTGCAATGCTAGATTGTATTAATTTCGAGGAATGGCTGACAGATACTTTGATTGCCAAAAGCGTTGATTGCGTAACTGAAGATATGAAGCTTTGATGAGGTTCCTTGTAGACTAAAGTCCAAATTCCAATCATAACCTGTCACAAAAATTTTCATATAAATTAATCAGAAAATGATGCATCTCCGCTATTCAGAACTAAATCTGATTGACACTTTCAATTTTTTTAAATTAAGATAGCAGAAAACAACTGTTCAATATCAGCTTATTGGAATTTGGAAAGCAATTTTAACTTAGTAAAAACAGTTATCGTAAAAATCTCGCGTAACAAGTTTCACGTGACATGAATTTTTAAACAATCTCTAGTCCTTTTCTAGTTAAAATTTGAAAGAGAATCTGCAGTACCCAACAAGTAAAACGTACCCTTTATCGAGTTTCAGCTTCCTGCTAATTGGGTCATATTCCCAAAGATACGTCTTGCCATCACAGCTGATACTGATGAGCTGCAACGGGGATAAAAACGAAATATCATGCCTATTGGCCCTCTTTAAAAAGTCTGCCTTTCATTGCTTTCCAACACTTAAGACCAAGAAAAATGCATAATATAGAAATCGATCAAATAATCATCTGTGAATTTGTGCAGTATGTTTCAAAACCATGCAACTCTCAAAACAGCCATGCCTCCAGTCACATCCTATCGAAAAGGTAATTCTTAGACAGAAACATAATTTGATCCTTCCTCTATTAGTCAAAGGGGAAAAATTAAAGATTGATTTGTAATCAAATTTTAGCGATTTTTGAAACGTGTCTACTTATTTTGCGACACCCGGTATTTCATATGTTACGCTTTATTTATGACATGGATCTTCATAGATTTACTCCCAGTACTAAGGCTCAAAGATTTGACCATGATTTATAAAGAAAAACATTTTCACATGGCAGTAATTTACATTTCTATAATTGTCAAAAATCGCATCTTTTGCCTTACTGAGTTGAAAACTGAGGTATCACAAGAAACATGCGATACAGTAATGAATTACCATTGGATATTGACATAACATACCTTAAACTTTCGAATACGCGATTTCGATGATTCTTTCAACCAAACAACCTAAAAAAATTTTGTGATAAAGAAGATTTATAGAACTTTTTGGGGAATGAAAGGATATAACATCTTTTCACTGTAACTCAAAATATCGGAAAACAAGACCCTTTGTAGCTATAGGTTGAAGATCGCTCGGGAACTAAAGAGCTGACCCATTCAATTCAAATCTTTTGTACATAGGAAATAGCAAAATTAAAAGTGACCTGGAGTGAACTTATTTATTGACACAAATGAATAGCGCTGTTGAGCGATACAAAATCCCATTAAAAAAGTTTTGATATCTTATCTCATTTTCGAGTTATCCACTTTGTTTTAGGATTGGCTGATAAGGTCATTTTGTTTCCTCAAATAAAAAATATACAAGGTAGACTATGGTTCCACCACGGGCTTTAGGAACTCTGAATTAACAATTAGATTTTCGGATGATACATCGGATCGGGTATTTTTCTTCTTTTTTATTTCGTTCGTGATATATCGAGGGGGAAAAGCGCGTGGCAGAGTGACGTGACCTAGAGCCATTATGCCACTCAAACGTTCGTTTTGTCACACTTGAGTGGCATAATGGCTCTAGGTCATGTCACTCTGCCACGCGCTTCTCCCTCGATATATCGCGAACGAAATAAAAAAGAAGAAAAATACCCGATGGATCATCCGAAAATCTAATTTTTAATTCAGAGGTTCCTAAAGCCCGTGGTTCCACAAGGAAATATATTTCAAAATTATCTTTTTCAATACAATTGCCTCTCTAAACATCATTTTGTTAAACAATTTACATCCCATATATGTATGTTAGCTGCAAAAATTTAAAACTGTAACCTTTCCAAGATAAAGCTGTATTTCTGTATAACATCCTAGTTACTTGGAAAAACTGACGTCATCAGCTGATACTTAAAATAGTGCACATCTCGAAAGTGATATGAAATATCTACAAAATTTAAACGGTATTGGTACTCCTTATCATATAATAGTACTATTCATTTTCATCAATAACAATTTTAATTTCAGATAACTTCCTTACGACAAATCAATATCGAATTTTCGTTTTAGACAAGCATCAAGTTGTCTGAGTCAAAAAGGGGCACGCCCTAGAATGCTCACGCCGAGGGGCCGATGAAAACCGTATAGTTAAGATAAAATTTGGGATGTAACGTCGTTCAAACGATTAGAACTCCAGATATTTCCATTCTCAATTCATCCCGATCAGATAAGATTGCCAGTACAGGTGTCAAATAACGTCTTTTATCATTTAACTTCTACTGGGTGACCCAATAAAAATCGAAACATTTTGAATTAATGCCAAGGATGATCGAAGTTTTAAAACATCGAGTTTTTAGCAAGACATCTATATCTTTGCAATTTCACATGAAATTTCCAGTCCTAATTGAAGAAAGAGCTTCATCACAGACATTCGCAAACAAGTTGTTGAGTGTTGTTGGTGCAGCATCAAACTCCAAATCAAAATCATCTCTTGTGATTTCTGAGTATGCTTCAAAACCAGGTAACCCATAAAAATACAAGTTCCAATAAATTCGAAATCTATTCTAGACTTTGCAATATCCCTGAAATTAATGTGGTCCTTGACACGAAATGCACACAACTAAATTTTCAAGATTAAAAATATGATCAAATTTTGAGAATTTTTCAAAATGTTCCACTTTTACACATGATACGTGATCAAAGCTGTTTAAATCACTTAAAGATTTCAACTAGCTAAGGAAGGAAAAACTCAAGAACTAAATTCTGTCGAAAAAAAATGTTTCCTCCGGCTAAAAAGTAAGAACAAAACTGGTACCAAAGTTCAGACAATTCTCAGTGACGGATGAATTTAAATAAATATTAAAGCACAATTTGGTCTTGAGTTGAGTTTATGATTTTGGGTTCTTATTAGGGCTTGGTCCCTCGGCAAAAGTTAACGTTAACCTGCAGCCTGTTGAATTAAAAGCATCGAAAATAAAATTCATTTCAAAGAAAGGCCTTCTGATTTTAAAATCTGCTGACTCTTTGTTTTCGTGCTTAAAACTTTCAGAATAATTTTGACTCATTGACTCATTGCAAACATGTTTTGATAAACATTTGTGTGGTCTTGTTTTGCGTCAACAATGAGAAAAAACAAAATAAATCTGATAATAAATTATCAAATATTTCATGATAAATTCTTTGATAATCGATCTCATTATTATGTCTGTTGATTCAAACTAAGGCACACGCCTTACCAACCTTTATAAGACCTTTCTTATCTAGCCTACAATTATCTAGGAATCGTTAATGCATTTGAGATATCAGCAAATCTAAAATTACTTCAAAAACGCATCTAAATTTTCTCTTATTCGACTTTCAGCTGGGCACTTTTTCATGTTTTGCTCAGAATGCAGAACTCATGACGTCAAAGAGAATTGGTTAAAGAAGAATTCTCAGTTTGAGATCATCCATTTAGCCTACTCGCTTCTATAAATATACAAATAAATATCTCCAGGAGTCCTTTCTCCGCAGTCCTGCTATTCGATTACCGCGAAAAATCAGCTGTTTGTTCTAAAACTATAGTAATTGGCTCCTTCCAGAAAAAATGTGCCTTACAACACAGGAGCAAATTCGACAGCAGAAGTGTGATTTAACGGTTTTGATCCGACAAAACTTAATAAGCAATATCACTGAATGCTCCTTGAAATTGAGTTTGACTGAGAATGTTTGCATCGGCGGCGTATATTTGAAAGCTTTTGAGAAGTTACATGGTCAGCTTGAGCTATGACTACAATTCGAAAACTCGAGTTCAAAAATATGTTTCATCTTTCCAGTCGGAGTTAAAGACTCTAAAATTTGGAAAAGAACTTAAGAAATATATTCATTTTAATAAAGACTGTCGTCTGAAGTTTCAGAGTTATGTTTTCTGAAGGTTTTTCCGTCGAGTCCGTCGATCTTTATACAAAATGTTACATTACATTACACAAAACGTGGAAAATATGGCCTTTGTCTGTGACTGAGATATGATGGATACGATATATTTTTGAAACCGATTTGGAGGAGGATAAATGTGACGCAACGTGACCAAGCAAAGCAATGTCTTAAAAGCCGCCAAAGCCCTCGTACTAGACGCCGATTCTACCTATTAAAGCTACGTTATGTCACGGTAAATTAACAAGACTACCACATCTGGCAAATTTTGCAAGACTTTTAAACAAGCAGGCTCTGGATTTAATTATGGAAAGGAGTACAAATCAAGAGAGGATAAGAAAACGTGATCGGAATTTGAGAAATGTAACTCACTTTTGTAACAGGTTCTTGATGCAGCTCCTTTTGTCGGGACGAATCAACGACGAGGTTGTCGTCATCAAGGCTCAGATCCCATATCACGACCTCCCCTGCCAAGATAAAAACATGGAAAATATGCCGAGTGACACAATCAAATCTTGATTATACTACCAAACTTGAATTTTCCTTTTGACCGATTGTGATACGAACCAAATAAGATTCAGGGATTTTTGCATTCGTCCAGACAACATGTCACGTGACTTTATCAATTCGCCTTCAAAAATCAGCAGGGGGTAAATGAAATCATTACAAAACAAAGCGTCACAATGGGATTTGGAAACTGTTTCGTTTGTTTTTCAAAATAAATTTCAAGAGCTGGAATGCTGATCAAATAATCTCCAACTATTGCAGATAGATAGGTGAACTTTAAAAGGTTGACTTTAAAGGCTCTTGTTCGACCAGCAACATTTGCGCGTAGATTTCTATTGAGACAGCCATTTTCGTAGACCAAAACACTGTTCATTTTCATAAAACAGAGCACGCAAACGACCATGGTTGGATAAGAGACTTTAAGTAAACAATGACAAATTTACAACTGTACGAGTTTGATGAGCTGTTTCAAAAATTATTGTCACGAAGGCAAGTTTCTCAAAGCTTTCTTGGACTAGATTTATGTTTTGCTTTAAGAACAGCATGCTCGTGCAAATATTTCATTGCTTTAGTTCGAACCAAGAATGCACGATTAAGCTAAGATGGCGGCAAGGGACTTTTTACCAAGATGCGCTGCGTTCTGTAATCAAATCCCTCTAGAATAGTTAAAAGTTCGTAATAGACGATTACGCTAAAGATGGCGGCGAGGAACTTTTTACCAAGATGCATTGCAGTCTTTAATCGAATCCCTATAGATTCGTTAAGGATTCGTAATTGGAACGCAATGCATCTTGGTAAGAAGTTCCTAGCCGCCATCTTTAGCGTAATCATCTATTCGAGCGCAATGCATCTTGGTAAAAACTTCTCTGCCACCATCTTTAGCGTAATCGTCTATTGCTACCTATCATTTCCCTTTTCACTATCGCGAGGGAGAATAAAGGAGCAATTTTACGCAACTTTTTGCGAATTTCCTACAGAAACCTATAGACAGTTTCTGCAGATTTACACCACAATAAGATGGCGTTGTGCTTTTATTGCTGTTGTGACGTCATGCCGTCTGAACAGCATAGGGTTCAAATCTCTAAAAAAGTTGGAAGGAACATATGGTCATTTGCTGTAACTCTACCGTGGAAATATTTTTATATCTTGATAATTTTCAAAATTGCGACATTTTCTTTTATTGAAATAATTCATGGAAGGTTCCTAAATCCTAAATCAATAGAGGAAAAATCATACCACCTTCAAGAAAACCATAGGTTATGAAGGTCCAGAATATGATGGCAAGCAGAAATCTGTCGCTCTTCTGAGTTACAATTTAGAAATTTGATTACGTCATAGCATCAAATATAATAAATGCCGCCATTTTAAAAGTAATCAAGATATCAACAAATTTCCACACTAGAATTACATCAAATGACCCTAACTTCCTTTCAAATCATTCAATTCAAAGAAAGAGGTAATCTAACTGTACACCGCCCTTTCTAAAGATTTGAACCCTATGCTCGTCTGGAAGAATAATTACTGCGGGAGAAAGGCGATGAAAGTTAACATATCTGGCATGATTATAAAACTGACGGATTTTAAATGCTTCAACGACGTTGCTACTGAATATCCAAGGGATCTTTTTACTAAAAATGCTGATTGCGCCGCACGAAGCCTATTAAATAACGGGTGGGCCAAAAAGTAACCCCCGAAGATGAAAAATTTCAGAAAAACTTTCTGAATGCAAGATTTTGATGACATTTATACGCCACTAAGTATAACATGAAATACACCTACTAAGCAAAAGTCAGTTCATTATCAGCTGTATTTACAGAGAAACTAGGTTTTGAAAAAAGATGGTCGCAAAAGCCACTGTGAAAAAATTACTAATCATCAGCAATAACCTACCAACGACTTTTTTGATGTATTGAATAATTTCTGTGCGAATAAAGTTTCTTTAGTGGCAAATGAGAGGGATGTTTTAATTGATCCTCGTAATGCTAAAGAACTGAATGCGATTTTTAGTAGGATACCACAACATGGTCCGTAAGTAACACGATATTATGGTAAAAATGCAAATTTTTCAAATTTTGAGGTGTTCGATCACAATCTTTCAATGCTTCGCATTCTTTAGCAATATCTTATAATGCAGTGATTATTGTTACAAAAAATATATGAGTAGAGGTGGAAAAAATGCAGTGAAATGTTCGAGAGAAGGGATTTCTTGCGTTGGACACTTTGTTTGGCCAAGTTGTCCTTGTGATGATCAGTAATTTTATTACAGTGGTTTTTGCAATCACCTTTTTTCAAAACCTCATTTCTCCGTAAATAGGCTGATAATAAACAGATTTTTGCTCAATAGGTGTATTTTATATTGTTCTTAGTGCCATATGAATGGCATCAAAATCTTGCATAAGCTTCTCGGAAATATTTTAGAGGATTAAATCTTCGAGGCTACTTGTTTTTAGCCTACCCCTTATAAATACTGATCAAAGATTGCCTATGAAAAGTTCCTTTGACGGACAAGTCTTCTCCTGTTCGACTATTGCAAATCGCTTTGTCATAGTCTTTCAACTGAGGTTAAACTGGCATCTTCAATTAATGTCTTTAAGCTGCAAAGATCGATGCATAGATATTTTCAAATTTTTATTCTTATCTGTAAATTGATTTTACCTTACCTGTTGTGTTTGAACTGATTTATCAATTGATTGTAATTAGACTTTTTATACATTGGCAATATTGTATTGTATTTTAGATGGAGAGCCCCTTGAAACCCGGATTTGCTGAAGAGTTTCCCTTCGTAAATATATTAAATGAATGAATGAATGAATGAATGAATGAATGAATGAATGAATGAATGAATGAATGAATGAATGAATCAATCAATCAATCAATCAATCAATCAATTTTTTCAAAGAAAAGTGAAGAGTATAAAAATAACTAACCGTTGAATGTACCACCAGCGATTAACGGAGGATTTTCAGGATGAAATGCAATGGTCATTAAGCAGCTCTACAAAAATTAAAACAATATCTTGTCAAGACAGGGAGAAGACCAAATTTGTATTCGTTGATTCGAGAGACATTTTAGCTTAGAGAAATACATTACGTGCAGTGATGATTACATTAAATCTGACTGGCCTAAGAGAAGAATTCTGATTTAATTCAAAAGTCTTCTTGTGATATAAAAATAAAAAATTGCTTTCAAAAGCGAAACCCTTATAAAGCATACTATTTTTGGAGCTTGGTGTAGCATGCTTCGTGACTCGTGACGGTTTCACTCTTCAAGGAAATCTTCAAATTAACTTTTTTATCCAATCAAAACCTAAATCTAGAAAGAAAAACATCAGCGAGGAATTTATTTTGGATTATTGAAATCCGTTCTAGTTAGTGTCAGCAAGTGTGAATTTCATAAAACAAACGAATCAGGTCTACGCTATGACAAGGTGTTTCCTGGCTTTGAAGAACAAACTTCTCACTTTCAGGCAGCCATAAGGTTTTACTCTCTTTGTTTATTATGATGTGATTGAGTGCACACAGACGTGTGAAATATATTCTTCATAATGGCATATAGCTTTGTCATCGCGAACACCTTATCTCGTCTTTAACAAAATTAACTTTTGCTGCTAGCGTTACTATGAACATTATTCAATAAATTTGACCAATTTGATTATATTACCGATCTCTAAATGTTATTTTTGTGTTATTGCATCAAATACCAAATAAATTTACTATATGATCACTGTTAAATTTCTTTCGAATAGCGATGATGAAATTGCGGCATGAAAAGCCATGTTTTGAGCAATAGTATTTTACAAAATATTGTATTTTAGCCAAAAAGCTCTATCTTTCAATTTTATATGAAAGTTTGGGTCCTATAGGATATAAAGAGCTTTGTCACGGACACAAGCAACTGATTTAAGTGATGGTGCGAGCTAAAAATTCAATTTGATAATCATTTCTTATGATTGTAATTGATCGTAATTCCTATGATTGTAATTCTTATGATTGTATATGCTGTAAAACCCGATCGCTTCGAAAACCACAATGACACAAATTCAAAGCCATTTCAAGACCTTGCAATGAGGCTAAACCTAATTTGGTCTTCGAAACAAATGCACATAAAGGAATTTTTTTGATCGGTAATATCCTCATATTTTGATGATTTTCCAAACATGTTCACTTTTTTGGGTCACATGGTAGAAGCTGAAAAACAAAACCAACTCTTGCATTCAGTAAGAAATCTTTAAACATTTAATTGCAGACCATTTGGTCGAAAAGCTGTCTGAATAAAAGATACTGAAGTCCATTGGAATTAGGGTAACGTAAGTTACCATTCCATCAAACCAGTTAAGACATTGCCTGGTCTACGAAAATTCAAACACCTTCTTTTAACTCATCTGTTAGCTGATGAAATTTTCAAAGGAAAAAAGGATAAACGACAGAAATATCAAAGAGCAACTCACGTCAATTTCAAGAGTCTTGTCTGCTTTCTCTGGATCAATATTGGTCATATCAATATTCCAGGTGCATAATACAGACTACGAAAAAGATTGCGAATTTAAACTTCGTACAGTCATATAAAGAGCATTCAACATAAAAATTCCTGATCGTTAGCATCTCTAAGGAACTAACAGTAAACCAAAAGCAAAAATAACGAGTTGTGGGTTGCTGCTGATGACCGCTATGACAAGGAAACGTTATTCAACTCCTCCTCGGCGTACATTCGGATACATTCGGATATCAGGGCATACTAATATTTTGTTCAACATTTTGAAACATTCATACGATACAGACTTGAGAAACAAGCATAAAAATACGGCACTATAATCTTGCACGACCTTCTCGTCTGACTTGAAACATTGTAGGCAATATGAAGATATCAATTATTCAGCTTATCATATTTTGAAACATAAGATATACCTGAAAAGAGTACCGTCAAGTGGGGTAAAGGGATCAATTTTTGATGTTTTTCTTCATCATAATTCCGACCAAAAAACGAAGAAATCTAATACAACTGTTTCATGTGAGCATTGTGCATCAGACGTATGATTTGAAAAATGGAAACAGTATTTGGTGCTATTTTCCAATTTTTTGCAGCCATGAACAAGTGATCAAAGTCACCCCTCAGATGAGTTGACTTTGATCAGCGAGTGAAGATTCAATGGCAATTCTTAGGCCAAAAATCATTTTTAATAAACTTACCATGTGTGTACACCAACTTTCGTGGTCATGTCTGCCATATCTATGTTGCGTTAAAGAGAATTGTGTTTGGACTGTTCGTTTAGCTAATAATAGATTTGTTTTTATCATTCTCAAAGAAATCCTCAACCATTTCACACATGCTTGCAAGCGCTTCTCCAAGTTTTTCTAGTGTTTGTTGTCGAGTAGGTTACCGAATTTTAAAATTTTATAGCGGAAAATCTAGCGAAGCTTTTGCCTTCAAATTTGGCATGTGTTTCCATGAAAATATAGCGTCAGTGGCAAAATCGTTTGATTACAACATTTTGAATAGCGAAGTGGATAATGTAGTTCTTCTGAAAAATATAAAATATCTTAAAATGAGCTTCCTCTGAAACTGCAAAGGAAAACAATTGCGTTTAATATACCTTTCGATTGCCAAGAATATGGCTAATACATTACTTTTTACAGAATTTCCACAGAATGATTGGTTCTCGAGTAATTAATAAATTTCTGGAGAGCTGACTTCTGGAAACTGGATTCCTGTATTCATTAGAGCGGAAAGCAGAGTTATTTTAAGGTCTCTTTTCCGTCGGGATCCCGTATTTGAAGTTCAGTCTTTGTTACAAGAGGTACCCCATGTGCATGCGATTTAAGGTACACAAATTCCACATTTTCGTTTTCATTTTCACGTTTTTAGGCATGGTAGCTCCTCCTGAAGGCAACTGAACTGAAGAGAGGGAAATAACGACGTATGTAATAGAAGAGAAGGATACGCAGCAGCTATGACCGATCCGCGGCTGTTCCATGTCACACTTGTCACTTCAAGCTAAAAGAAACAAATTAGATGAATGCAAATGTTGTTGCATGAATTTCAACACATTTATAAAACAAAAAACGTGTTCCTGTGATAAATAACAAGTAAACGAACCAACAAGTAGCATTCACACTATGAATGTACGGTCAACTCTATGAAACATTGCCCGTTTAAATGTGCTGTTTAGCTGGGGAGGAGGGAAAGTGTTATTTCTATCGATAGAGAACGGAGATGTGTCTACGAAGGTGCAAAAACCTGAACCAACATTTTTTTAAATACCTTTAAAATCTACCTAATACATTCAGATTTTCACAATTGAACATTCTTTTCGTGAGACATATCATTCTTTGGAAAATAGGGTTTGTCTTGGACCTGAAACATGGATTACGAGAAAAATTTCTTGAGATGATACCCAGTAATTAATCGACGGTCCTTAATTATAAAGGAGACAATCATGATCTAGGGGCTAAATTCACATTTAGCATAAAACGCGTTCTTTGGAAACCCCTGCAAAGGAAAAAAAATTGGCAAATCTAGATTGACAGCCTCTTAGAAAAAATTACCACGCACCGAGCAAAATCTATATATCAAATTATCGTGAAGAAGCTTGTGGCTATAATTTGAGAAAAACTTCAATGAAAATTTGCGGCCACAAAAAAGAAATCGCACAAATTCACTGGGTTTCAGACACAGACAATTTAAAAAAACATGATCAGTGAAAAATGAGGCATAGACGTTTACTACTAAGAATTTGGCAAGACGTTGTCCATCAATCAAGGATGCAATATGCAAGAGCTTGGTACATCGTTTCCCATTGTCTATAAGCATTTAATTTACCTCTCCTTTTACAGCACTGTGTGATAATTTATATGGGCATGTTATTGTATCTGTTTCATTCTCCCAGTTTACGTCGTATCCTGAAAAAGAAACGAAAGAGGGCAATTCTTTATGAGAAATAAGAAATCAAAAAAGTTAAATTTGCTTTTTTGGGTAATATATTGATACCATAGGACCTGCATGTTTGTTACTTGTTTGTAAATATCAGTTGAGTCCCATTTTTAAAACTTGCATCGTAACATTATTCAATATTAAAAACTTATAAGATTTTCTTGAAAAATGAGCAATTTCGAGCAATTCTCTTGCAGAAAAAACTGGTATACAATATCAGTTTCAAACAACTTGTTTATAAAGATGCACATCAGTTTGATATTTGTTTTTCTTTACTCATATAACAATGAAATTGTGGCATGCTATAATCAGACTTTCTGAAGACAGCTTTATGTCAAGAAATCAGTTTAATTTTGTACAGTTCAGAAAGTAATTCCGTTACCAAATGGATGTAATTCCGTTACAGAAAAGAACAATTAATGGAGGAAGATATCAAAGCATTTCTTTCTGAACAAATGGTATTTTGCATGCCTGATATCATAGATCTTGATCTATAATAAAAATTCGGCAAAATCCAAAGGCATATTTTTTATTTCAACAGTTTTACCATGGGAGGAAAACATTGACACTTTTTTTTGTAATTCCGTTACCGTGGCTATTTGTTCCCTCACAATGGCCAATTGATACATAAAGCATCCAACCTTTGCATAAACATAGTTAAAGGCAACACAGATCCACAGACACAGACACAGACACAGATCTATAAAGGCAACACAGATCCACTTTTACTTGGTTTGTAAGAAAAAAATGTGAGAATCTTTGATGCTTAATAGTGCTAGTATGTATCCCTTCTGAATGTAATTCCGTTACCAAAGAATTGCCCCAGAACGAAATCAATACTTCAGAAGAAAACCGTATAAATATTTCACAGCATTCATGTTTTAAGAGGTTGCTTGGTCAGTTTAAGCTATGACTACCCATACACAATGTTAATTCTCTTTTACAATGTACAACGAATGATGAATGGGANCGTTGAATTGTCGCAACCCCTTCCATCTTCTGGAAAATTTGAAAAAATTGAATTCTAAATTGGCTTGAGATCAATTTTTTTTGCAAACGATAGATTTGCCCAGATGACTTCAAATTTATGTATGTTAATAGCAGTCTGTCCTGTTCATGATTGGTTAATTGAACAATTTTTCTGATCAATAAACAATACCGTTTTGCCGCGGTCATCTTTTCTCAATATTCATATAAAGGTTAACATTGATATGGATCTTATTCCAATTCTTTCATGGTGATCCTGCCATACACAATGTTAATTCTCTTTTACAATGTACAACGAATGATGAATGGGACAGACTGCCTTTAATCCTTCATAAAATGTTGACTGGAAAAATACGGCGCTTATTTCACTCTAAATGAGAAATGTAGGATTCGAAATCTTCTTTGAATCAGGTTTGTTGGACGGTAATCATAGCTTAAAAGTAACCATGCAGGATCTCAAAAGATAGCCTTTCCTTTGGGGTCCAATGACGATATCTTCGCTGGAACTCTTGCATTATTACGACCACTTGGATTCCAAAATCTCTCAAATGAGGTTCCAACCCAGCTGTTAGAACAAACATTGCAATTTTTCTATGAAACTGGTCGGTTTGATTAAGATCACTTCAAACTTCGTTACATGTTACGCAACCATCAGGTCCTTGTTGTAACCATTCTTTATGTTATTTATGTTTGTAATAGTTAAGTATAGTTTATATAAATTTTAAATGTTTTTCATGTCATAGTCTCTTGCTCCCCGTGGTATCGTCCTCGTAGTAGTGCAAACAAGTTTGTAAGTAGCGTAATTAGCAGTATGTCATGTACGTTTTTTGATTGAACATAAAAAGAGATAGCGTAACCTTTCAACTACACGGTGATAAAAGATTGTGTCAATTATTATCATTATTATTATTATTATTTTTTTTAACAATTTTCAGATTGAACATATTTGGTAGTCATTGCCAGAATAGAATTACGTTTGTGTTCAATTTCCATTAAAACAATCCCTCAAGTATTGCTGTTGCTCAGTGTTCGATTTCTGTTGTGCTTTTTCTAAGATGGATTCTATTCTTCTACCACGCTTAACATTCTTGGTTTGGTGAAAGGTTAGGAGAATCTTCTTGGCATAAAATTTGATCGATCTTTTTCTTTCAAGGAACATGTCAAAACTCTATGTAAGAAAGCCAGCCAAAAACTTCATGCTCTAAACCGAATATCCTGTTACATGGACACAGAAAAACTGCAGCAACTAATGCGTGCTTTCATATTATCCCATTTTAGCTATTGTCCACTTGTTTGGATGTTTGTNGAAATCTTCTTTGAATCAGGTTTGTTGGACGGTAATCATAGCTTAAAAGTAACCATGCAGGATCTCAAAAGATAGCCTTTCCTTTGGGGTCCAATGACGATATCTTCGCTGGAACTCTTGCATTATTACGACCACTTGGATTCCAAAATCTCTCAAATGAGGTTCCAACCCAGCTGTTAGAACAAACTCAAGGTAACATTGCAATTTTTCTATGAAACTGGTCGGTTTGATTAAGATCACTTCAAACTTCGTTACATGTTACGCAACCATCAGGTCCTTGTTGTAACCATTCTTTATGTTATTTATGTTTGTAATAGTTAAGTATAGTTTATATAAATTTTAAATGTTTTTCATGTCATAGTCTCTTGCTCCCCGTGGTATCGTCCTCGTAGTAGTGCAAACAAGTTTGTAAGTAGCGTAATTAGCAGTATGTCATGTACGTTTTTTGATTGAACATAAAAAGAGATAGCGTAACCTTTCAACTACACGGTGATAAAAGATTGTGTCAATTATTATCATTATTATTATTATTATTTTTTTTAACAATTTTCAGATTGAACATATTTGGTAGTCATTGCCAGAATAGAATTACGTTTGTGTTCAATTTCCATTAAAACAATCCCTCAAGTATTGCTGTTGCTCAGTGTTCGATTTCTGTTGTGCTTTTTCTAAGATGGATTCTATTCTTCTACCACGCTTAACATTCTTGGTTTGGTGAAAGGTTAGCTTCTTTATAATTTCACTGTGAGGGCAGTAGGATATAGGGCGTCTGATACCCTACTTAGGGCACTACTACCCTACTTGGCGCCCTACTTAGGGCGTCTGATAGTATGTGCTATCCATTTATGCTGCTTTTTAGGTCATCAAGAAAATTGTTGTCACTAGTTTTCACTTAATTCAAATTGCACTCAAAATCTTGTGCAGTTAATATGTACTCACCATCAAATGCATGGCTGTTTTCATTTGCAATGAGCTGCTCACTAATATCAGGATAAACTCTCAGCATAAAATTGGCCAGTGCCTTTAAAAGATACAAGTCAAAATCAATTTAGAAGCTGGGGTTTGCACTAAAGCTAAACTAGACTTACTCCAAGACTATTTCTGATTTACTCAATGCAATCAAATACAGCACTTTCCTTGAATAAACGAGAAAGAGACTTGGGACAAGTCTAAAGCTGAACAAGAAAGGTTTAGATCATTCCCACATATTCATGATTCGAATGTTGTTTGTCAACATAAGGTAAGGTTAAATATAGAGCCTTTGCAGGCCATCTGTGCATTCTCTCTCTCTCTCTGTAGATTCCATAAGCCTTACAAAAAGACAAACCTCTATACAGTACCTTATTTGATGCATTATTAAACCTGAAGAATCAGTTTTTCCTGGGAAAGTTGCTATCTAATGCGCTGTGTGTTTCTTTGTGGGATTTTCAGCAAAACTCATCAGAGTTACTTTTAAAAATGCAATACCAATCATTCCAACTATAAATAGCCTTATACCCTTATACATACAAAAGGCAAACCACGCCAAATAAAGACACTGCTTTGAGACCAAAATTTCATGAACAGTCACAAGTTAAATTTTCTGCCAATTCTATTAATCCGTGAATCGCGCTACATAAAATGACGTTATGGAAATTTCCCACATTCTCACTGGAAAAATTACTGATTAGGCCTTAAAACAAAATACAGAGCAATGATTTTATTCATATACCTGTGAATTATCTTCAACTACTTTCAAACATTTTTGATCACCCCTTTCCTCATCTTCTGTTTGAATCTAAAATCGAGATTTAATTAAGATTTCATGAAACAGAAAACTCCACAGTCAGTCATTACTGGTATTAGACATCTTGTATGTCCATATAGTTTTCACTAAAGTATAAATCACAAAACTATATACATTTTTCAGTCAAGGTCTAAATCCTAAGTTCTCAACATCATTGAGGATCAAAACCGCGATCAAAACGATGTTTCAATCAGTTCATCTTGAAATTTAATTTAACTGAAAAAGGATGACCGACATTCAATCTAAAATTCATTCTAAAGAAATGAAGTGGTTATCAAGTCATCAATCAATAGTCAAGAGATTGATATCATGATTTCATCTCTTGAATTTTTTCCATACAACATATCCCAAATTACCCAGAATAATGAACATAATTTAACACTTGGGTCTCTGTCAGAATTTCCGGGCCTCTGGTGTTTTGTTTTTGAAAACCTTTTTAACAAATTATTTTGTGCTCCTTCAAAGGCCTTGCAGCCATTCTATTCTTATCTTAGCCTACGTTCACACGATGCTGGCACATTTTGAAACCGTTGAAAAATGTTCCCTTTTTCATCGTTTTCGAGTGTTCACATGACGCTGTTTTCAAATTGTGTCAGTTAGAGCCCCGTTTTCAAATTCTGCCATTTTCAAATTCTGCCGGCAAAAAATGTGCTGTTTTCGTGTGAAATGTTCCTATGTGCCTATCCGTAACAATTTCATGCCATTTTCAAAATGTGCCGGCATCATGTGAACTTAGGTTAAGAAAAAAAGTAACATATCATTGTGCACAGATATAGAAATTGGGAAACTGTTCACTAAAGCTTAGTGCACACTTGCGATTTTTGTCGCTAGTGACTGCAATTTTAGCCACTAGCGACTGAAATTTGTTGCCCACACACTTGCTATTTTTCTTTGCTGGTCAGTTATGTTGAGCTCCCTTTCGTCACAAACTTCGAGAAAGATTGAGAATGTTTTTAATAAACTTGTTCCATTTAAATTGAAATGATTGAAACAGTACGAATATTAGCGACCTTGATTCTAGCGTGAAGAAGAAGAAGGCAAAATAGTAAGGCCAAATCAGTAGGACTAAGATCATGGGCAATTTCAGCCATGGATGCATATTTTATCATCTTATTAGCGGATTCTGGTGAGCTTATTGTGTAAAGAAAAGATCTTCCATGCCATAGATTGACCAAGGAATATTTGTTGCTGTGCTCCATGAAAACACATAATGTACATAGTTTTGACTTCAAACTTGTGGAACTTGACAGCAGTTACCATGTAACTTGAATACAGCGAATGATTGGCAGGGGCGGATCCAGACCGAAGTTGAAGGGGGGCAACCTGCAGAGAGGGCACCAACAATACAATAGAACGAAAGCGCGCCGGAGGCGCGCGAAAATTTTCGGACTCCAAGTTAAGAAGATTCTTTGGTTTTTCTTCTAAATAATGCCTTGATTTGTATGTTTCACCCCATATTCTAATCAAAACAGTTGCGGTAGGGTCATGATGAGGGGCGCATTTCTCGCCAAAAGGGGGTGCTAAGCTGAGTTTTCATCGTGAAGGGGGGCAGTTGCCCCCACTTGCCCCCCAAAATCCGCCACTGATGATTGGACAATCAATCTAAAACTTGTTTCTTAATCTCCCACAATTGTGAGCTTTTGTTTTTAGTCACTTGTGACAAAGACACATATATAGTATGCTACTACTGGGTGACCCAAAAAAAACTTCACGAGCAACATCGTACTAAGCTTGTTGAAATCAAACACTACGGGTTGAGTCAGAAAAACAATATCCGTTTGAAAGGCCACGGCTCCCTAGATATCAAGACAATGATATTGGCAAATATATCATTTAATGGTGGACATTTTCAAATAGATTATGAAATTTACCTGACTGAAATCGGCCACTCCGTTCTGAAGTTATGAGGGATTTTCTCGAGGAAACCCCTTTAAGAAACCTTCAAAACAGGCCTAAAACCACCACAAAATTTTTCGAATATTTCTGTCTTACAGCAATGGCTTTTTCATGCTTTAGAACGTGTTATCCCTTTGGGAGGATGAAAGTGTCATCCCCGGAGTATTACAACATTGTTCCAGATGATTTCATTCTCCCAAGAGGATAACACGTGCTAAAGCATGTAAAATCTATTGCTGTAAAGGCAGAAATATTAAGAAAATTTGATCATGATTTTATGCTTGTATTGAAGGTTTCTTAAGGTTACGGTAAACGCTCGTAGGCCGAAAAAGCCAATTTTCTAATTTTTTCAAATCTCAGAAACCCAACTTTTAAGAAACACAAAGATACGATACCATCTTTGGAAGTAACAGACATGTTGAACAAGTAGAATTCTTGATCGAAGGAAGGATGCTACAACTTCTCACCCAAAGTTGTGCTGTGTGGTTTAAATTATAATCCTAGCTTTTTGACCTATTAATTCGATCGTGTGTTGCAAAATAAACATGAAACCACATTTTATGTATCGATTCCTTTGTTTAAATGGATTGATTGCTTCTTAAGCCGTAATTGCTTGACCCAGATTACAGTGTGATTTAAGTGACCTTAGTATTTACATTTTAAATGCCATCAGTAAAATTCCCTTTTTTCAGGATTTACAAATCCACTAGGTACAGGTGCGAAAAAGCTATTTTGTACCCTAGGAACCAATCAAATGGCTCCACATTTTGCACACTACCAGAGCAGGCTTCAGGCAAGCAAAGTGTGTCTTAGAACCCTGGCATGTCCTCTGGTCTGCCTTCTATAGCCAAATATAACTGTACGAGGGCAGAGAAGTTATTTCCAAATTTATGACAGCGTGTATTATCA
This sequence comes from Aurelia aurita, assembly GCA_004194415.1. Lineage (NCBI taxonomy): Eukaryota > Metazoa > Cnidaria > Scyphozoa > Semaeostomeae > Ulmaridae > Aurelia > Aurelia aurita. Next base: position 349,297 of record REGM01000177.1, read on the forward strand.
AGGGAAGGAGGACTTTAAAGAATTTGAGGCACACTTTGGTAGCTTAGAGTCTGCACTTCCTGTTGATAGAAGTTAGATTTTTTTATGTTAAACGCAAGGGTACAAAATAGCTTTTGAGTGAGGTATACTCTCTTTAGCAATAAAGTTGCCTGGAAAATATCATTTTACAAGCTTTGCCAATTATTTTGATATGGTTAGAATCCCTACATTCTTACGCATCGAATGATGTATAGTTTAACAAGACCCCGCTAATAGTTTGGCTTTTGGGGAGAGAAAACCCATTCTTGTGCTGCAAACGTTTACCGTAACCTTAAAAGTATCAATGAAAGAGCGTTTTAGGTGGTACATAATAATGTTAAATAATATCACAACTTGTTTGTGGGTCATTCCAAATAATTTGAACAGAAGCATGTCAAGTCATGTTTGTGAAACGAGCTCACATTTTTTCATGTAATAATTGTTCCCCACAGAAAGGACTAAACTTCATATTTCAGCTTACTAACTTAAACGGTTAATTTTCTAAGGCAGGTTGAAGTTTTTGACGACAGCTCAATGAAAGGTGGCGTGACATTTTGATGATTTATAATTTCCGTACCATCCTGCAACAAATTCTGTTTGGTGAAAAGCATTTTAAAATGCAGCATATTATCGGCAATAAATTCTATTTGCAAATTGAAGATAGCAATATTGTGCAGATGTGTCAAAATCCTGTCATGAAAATAAAATACCCTAAAAAGCCATCATGGAGAGAAATTGCAATTTTTTTCCAGGACCTCTTTTAAGGGACCAGGACTTGGGGGGGCAATCAATTGTTTCCTTGATTAACAGTTGTTTGAAAAGACAAAACAATAGATCTAAGGCGACCGTCTCAAAAATGTTTTGTTAGTGTCGTCCAACTGACCGCCTTCTAAAAATGAAAAAAATCAGAATTTTGGATCGGGCGTCTAAATGTTATATAGGAAAACAACAACAAAGATTTTGTTTTTGTGTTTTTGCATTCAATAATACATTGTCTGAACTTAAAAATCTGGGAAAAATTGAAATTTGATCATATTGCTGACCGACCGACCGATATTTTGCAATCAAAATGACACTAACCAAACATTTTTGAGACAGTCGCCTAAAGAAGGGACTAGGGGAGCAATTTCCCACCTAGCTAGTATGTTAAAAGAGGCCCTGATTTTTTCTGCAAGAACAGTAACTGAAAATTAACTAAGCTATTAGTCAGTGGCGTAATATTATACAGGTTGTAGTCACAAAAATGCCTAAATAGTAAAATCGTTCATGAGCTGAGATAACTGAGTGATAACTGCTACGTACGTTTGAAAAAAACTTGGTAATACAAATTGTACAGAATGTATAATATGCTGCATTTAAAATTCTTTAAACCATACAGAACTGACATGTGGCAGTTTTCAACTAAATTACATTATAGTTCGTGACCCACCTCTAAGGTTTCTTCATAGCAGCATGATAGGTTTTATTTAGGCCTAAAAATTCTTACCTTCCAAAACATTGCAATGATGGGCATTCACTTCATCTTGGACTTGTTGATAGCCTTCAGCAGCTTCATTTCTTTCACATTTAACACTTTCGTTGAACCAATCAACTGATTCTTCTTCTTTTGACATATCCATTGATTTCGAGATGGAAAGAACAGCAATTTTCAAATCTCCCAACAACATTCAGTTACTTCTTGAAATGAACTGATGTTGTTGTTGTTATGAATCTTGAAATGATGCTGTTGTTGTTGCTTCTGCAAACTTTCCCTTTTCGACTATTAATTTGCAAAGCGGGTTAGAGTAAAGAGTAAGGTTGTAGCAAAAGTTTGAAATGCGATATAATTTATAAAGAGTGGGAAGAGGAAAGTAAAATGAAGGAGAGGAAAGGAAAGGAATGGAAAGAAGTGGTATAATTTATAAAGAGTACATAATAAGTTAAGTTTCAAAAATGGAGAACGCACAGCAGGGAAATGATTGCAAGCAAAACTTTTCTTCATAACGTAAATGATATTTCTTAAAACAAAGTATATCTACCTTTGGCTTTGCTTTTCAAAGATATTTCTACATCGTACTCCTATCCCTCTTCACCAGTGTTCTTACAAGGACAACGTATAAAGAAACAAAGAAAATAAAGAAATATAGAAATAAAGAAACTCCAACCAGATAAGAAGGAAACGGATTAGTTCCTACGAATGAGGGCTTCAAAAGGGGGGTCTCGAATGAGAGGGAAATTTTAATCTAAACTGTTAAACAAGGGAATGCGCGCAAGGATTTAGGGGTGGAATAAAAACTGGCAACCAAATCCGGGCCTAAGTTTCTTATAAAATAATACATGTAATGAGGAAAAGTAAGAAAGAGATGAAAGAATGAATCAATGGAATGAAATATTGAAAAGATAAATATAACATACCGTAAAATAATGTGGCAAAACTAGGTCCGAAACGTGGTCCACGAGCATGTACAAAACTTGATTAAAACAGAAAATGAAAATCAAGTGATGTGCATCATAGAAATTACAGGATCTAAACAAAATAGGGGACAATAACACGANAGGCCACCACGCCACTGATCCAGTAGATATTTGTTTTTTTTGCTGGCGACAAAAATTGCTAGTGCGTGCTAGACTTTGGGTAGATATCATGCAATAGATAATCCATTGAAAAATATGACTCCTCAAATTGATTATTTTTCTTTTTGAAAAGCTGAAATTTGATTTGGCAGCAAAAAGAGCGGACATTTACAGTAGTGAATAAATTTCAAGATTTCAAGACAAAAGCATCAAAGACATTTATTTATTTACCTCAATTTCTGATTTGTAACTGCTCTGAGTTGAAGTTTCAACAAATTTCAAATCCTTTGTTTGACAGGATGCATCATTCACAAACCTACAAAAATAATTATGTTTATCTTTTAACTTTATTTGTCTTATCTGCTACTGTACATCAGTCAACCAAATACCATTGTAGGTGACAGAAATACCATTGTAGGTGACATAAGGCTGATTTCCAGTCAATGGAATTTTCCGAGCGGACGGAAATTTTATTGTTTTCAAGAGCAAATGTTGCTTCATTTCTATGGTTGTCATAAAATCTCCTTTTCATTTTTTGCTCAGCAGACAGCAGAGTAATACTATAATAGCAGTATTGCACTCTTTTATTAGTTGCTGCGTACATGCAGTTCCCTTTCCTTCCTTAGAGGTAGGTAAGCAAGTTTTATTTATTTATTTAAATGCAAATGCACTACCTCCATATGACATGAGGTATGGCAGCAATACAAAATAACACAACACGAACAATAATTATTACTAAAACTAACAGTTAACTAAATGACAAGAATCAAAGAAAACAAACAGTAACAGTAATGCAAGTATGGCACGCCATATGTAGCATTATTAAAAAACCTTCATTCAATTTCAATGCCCAAAAAGTTTTGAAAGACTGCACTGGGCATTGCATTGCCATTGATTGTCCAGATTTTACGCCCAGATAAATAAATGTTTGAATATCATCAATGTCCTTTTCCAAAGATTCGATTTTAGAGGCCCATGTATGATTTTAGAGCGATTTTAGAGGCTTATGCATGATTTGAAAGAGAACTGTTTATAATTATTTTATTAGTTATTAGTTAGTAAAGTAGGTAATTAGGCCCAAAAAACCAAAAGACAAATAATACAAACCTTTCTACCCTCCACGAAGATGGAAGCGATATGACCTCTTGTATCTCGTCACTAAACATCTTAGAGTATTTACACAATGTTTACTACCAAATTTTCAATCAAAGCGCAGCTTTCTTGCACTAAAAAACAGTAAACAACAGTCAGAGCAGAGCTGCAGGACATTTTGCCGCCATGCCAACTTGATGTAAACGTTGCTGCGGAGAAGGTAACTGGGGAGGAAAATGAAACAGAGGCTTAGCAGAAAGGCGCGTAGATAAGTCAAAAGGAGGCTGGAGGTCGCACTGTCACCAATGCAAAAGAAGGAGAAATGGGTGACCAGGTAATTATTGTTGGATTTTTATTAAATGTTAAAGACAGAATGCCATGTTTGAACATAAATTTAGAACGTGGGCTTTTAAAGGCAAACTATTTCTCAATGGTAAAATTTGTGAAACGGGTGTGCTCACGAAATTCTGTCCAATTTGACCGTGCAAAGAAAGAATAGACGACACGGCAGAATTTAGGCCCCCCAAGCGCATGTGACCCAAATTCCATTTGCAAAAACATATTGACCGCGGTTGCAAATAACGATCGGGACAATCAAAAATGATTTTTCGGGATAACTTCGTCGTTATCGTAGAAAGAACAACATAAAGCATTTATTTATTCATTGCATAAAATGAGAAACAAAATGCTCCATTTTAATTGCTTATATTATAATTTATATGTGATGATATTTTAGGGTGGTCTGGTAGTCTTCCACGGTTTTTTGGTCCATTTTGAATATATGGAAAATTATTTCAGTATTCTAATCCTTCCTAGATTAGTGGAAATTAAATTTGTGTGTGAAACTGACTATTTGCTTGTCAAGGTATTTTTCTAAGCAGCTAAATCCCTGCAGCAGCAATATACCAGAAATTTCCTTGACTATGAAATACAAGCAGGCAGTTAGTGGGGTGGGCAGTCACTGCAGGCTTGCCGAGGAAGAAGTCAACTGAAACAATGCCAACATGCAGTTCAGTTCAGTTTCATATTTTAAATTCCTCTACATACAATTTATTCAAATTAACTAATACAAAAAAGTAACTAAATACTACATACCTCTAACACAATATTACACAACATTAATACATCAACACCTAACATTAATACAATATACAAATACAGAACAAAGAAACAGGATAAATTGTATGGAGGGAATTACTTAAAGGAGGAGCTCTCTCGGTAGTTAAACTAATCGAGGAGAGAGCACCCCCTGTTTAAATGTGTCTCATATAAATTTGACTTCTTCAAGGAAAAAGAAGTTATGGGCAGATGGTGATCAATAAATCTTTTCTCTTCAATCAAGCATGCACCAAGAATTAAAGGAAACATTTTCCGACCCTTTGAAGCATTGTTTTGCTCTAAAATGCTCTTGAATCTTTTGCAAGCCTGACCCATCTTTGCTGGCAAAGAGAATTGGTTTACTATTGCCCCTTTTCCATTCACAGTAAAGTGGGCTTGTGATTGGCTAATTTTAAAAAAGCCACTGTTATTGCTTCTTTTCTTCCAAGTCTTATCATACAGTTTGCTGTCATCAGTGTTAACATAAATTGTAGAGCAGGTGATGATTGTATTTGTTAATACATTTTTCTTGTTCCATTTGATATGGAAGACTTTTCACATGTCTCTTTGGAGTTACATTTATCTAACTATGCAATCATTCTTATCATTAGGAATTGTCACAACTTGAGATCTACTGCAAACAACTCTATGAATCACCAGATCCATCAATAAGAGGCACTGCAGAGAAGGCATTGATTTTGTTTTCCAATTCACCTGATTGTCTCAGAAAATGTCAATTTTTATTGGAGAGAGCAGCTGTAAGTATAGAACATATACTCATTCTGTTATCTTGAGTTCTCATCTTTTGATTTGCTTGCACAGAGACAGCTCAGCTTGGTCCGGTTCCTGCAGATTTTGTAGGGGTTCATGTGACATTACCATTATTGAAGACTACAGTTGACCCTCTCTAAATCTGACACAGTCAACAGTCCGTTTCGCGAGGAAAATGGTACGCGTGCGATATTTCGCACTCGTAGATAATTTTGCGCGTGCGATCGCACACGCTGGAAAATGTGAAAAGTGCCTTTGACGTCACAGCTAACACATAAATAGACGCAATAAAATAGGTTTATTTAACAAATCAGTTTAAAGACTTTCAAAATTGTGTACCGAACATATAAAATTCCTGAAAAGTCGAAGAAACTGAGTAGGTGCAGGCATCTTTTCGTTGGTATATCATTTCCAAGACCCATGTCCTTTAAGCCTTACCCTATTCAATTGGGGCTCGTTGTAACCAGCTTCATCTTTGCACGGAAAAGGAGAATGAAAATGGTGGGTTCTTACACAGTTATATTCCGAAAAGTTCCGTGACGTCAATGAGCTGTTTGATAATTTTTTTATGATGACAAATGGTTTCGTTGTTCAACGCGATTAGACTGTTTTGCTTTGAGTCGAGGAGAAGTCAGGTTGCCTACATTTCCGATATATCTTGGTTGATTAAGTGCGAAGACCAATTGAAAATAGATCATGATATTGCAAAAGCCATTAATGGATTAAAGGAGCATTATTGATTAAATAAAGAGTAAACAATCCGACCACATTTGTAAACTTCGAGAAAGAGACTATGTGGTAGAGAGTTCCCAAGGTCAAAATACGTGCCCCTTTTGGCAAAAACTAGGACTCTTCGGTTTCCCTTTCATAAAATCTCGTTATAAGCAGCACAAACCAAAATTTACGAAGAATCACAACTGCAAGCACTCGAATGAAAATTAAAGTGTTTCTGACAAATAAAAGATTCGGACGAAAACAATTTCCATCAAGCACTTGTCCGAACCTTTTACCCCTAATTTCTTGCTGCACTCACCCAAATTTATGTTTCGATAAGAATTTTGCATCAAATTGCAGCTCTGCTCTTCTACCCATGTCAGAACCCCGTACAAGCAATAGGTTTTAGAAAATACACGTCTTTTTTATAAGAAACTCTTTATAACAACATTGAGTGGAACAACGATAAAAGCAACGAAAATTTGATGGACCTTTGAATAACTGTTAAGAAACTTTCAGATAATTTAAGAAACTTTCAGTACTGGGCTAATTTGTTAGTTTCTGGGTTTCTGATACAAAATACGTGCATGTTGTCGCACTCGATGTACAAGTAATACTGCCGCTAGCGGTTCTCTGTTTCCCGAAGTACTTTGTTTTAGTTTCTTGTCGCTGTTTCAAACCCTGATAGCAATTATTGACGACGGTTTTTGATGATTCCAAGTGGCAATTTATCAACGGAAAGATTTTTAGAAGGTCGCCGCGGTTGCAATCTTTCTCGATGGTTTCTAAAAACATCGTCACAACATGTTTTGAGGATATCTTGACTGTCTTTCCAGGTATCTTATGATTTATCTCGTGGAAATGAAGGTGATGGCGCTGGATGCCGATCTCTCACATCAAATGAAATACCGAAGTGGCCAGCTCACATTATATTTTGCCTAACTACAGCACTAAAAGATCGTTTTGCGCGTGCGACAAAACGCACGCGTACCTCAATCTGCGCGTGTGTCTGCGTGTGCGTGTGCGAGTGCGATCGCACGCGTCAAACGAAAAGGCCTGAGTCAAGACCAAGTTAATGTGTCTGTTTTAATGAGGTGTCTGTCTTGCAAGGAGAATTTAGATTTAAATTTGGCAGTTGGAACATAAAGAGCTTTGTAGAGGTGTCCACTTAGAGAGATTTGACTGTATCATCAAATCAAGGCAATCACTGAAGGTTTCTGTAGGATTTAAGTACCCATTATTGCCAACGGTGGATGTTGGAGACACTAGGGGGTGAGAGGGTACAGTCACTACCCTAATGTTGGGTTGAACAAAGATCTTTTGTGTGAAAACAATTGAGACAAACAGAGTGCTTTTCAACTAAAACAATAGTTGTACTCCCCACTTGTGGACGTTAATATGACAAGAATTCTTAAAGGGAATGTAAGCATATAAAAGTGGCTCAAGCCACTTGCGGTCAGATTCTAGCCTATCAGATATCAGTATTTCCTGTTGACATAGATCAGTTACCCAAATATGGTTCGGCACGCGTAACAGACTATTGTCTTTGCACGGCTATTTTTATCAAAGGCTTATATTATGCTTAGATTCCCTTTAAGAATTCTTAATAATTCTTCAATAGCTGAAAATAATTTTTGATGAGATGAAAGACTATAAAAAATTAAAAAAAAAACACCAAGTCTTAAGAACGTAAATAATATTTTTTCTAAAATCATATCACTCAACCCAATATTTCAAGGTGTGCTAATCTAAGCATCTGATCAATTTTCATATTGCCAAGACTGAATTCTTTTTTTTTGCACTTGGAATTAAAGCAAGAAGCAAGAATATCTTCCTTTATTTTTTCATGTTTGACTTGCGATCTACTACAGTATCTGCCATTTCCATTTTCAGTCATCATATTCACAACTTCTTGCTGCATCAACTTTGTCAAAGCTGGTCATAAAGGGATCTGCTGTCTTGCCAATTACAGAAAGGATCAACATTAGTAAGTTGTTTTGTTTTATATCTCATAATTACTTAGAGAGTTTTTGCGTATTTGGTAAAGGAAAATAGGCCCAACGACAGTCTATCTGTAGCAAAATACAGGATTGTCATTTCTGTAGGATGGCAGGATCATCAATCGTATATTTTGTTGGAAAAGTGTATTAATGATTGATATGATCCTAGAAGGTCCCAAAGTAATGCTCTCTGGATTACAGTAGTTCATTGCTCTCTTAACTGAGCTTGGGATTTCTACACCAACAACATCATATCATTCACACAAACTGCTCCTCTCTCTCTGCACATGCAGGGGAGCCATTGCAGGCTGCATGTGCAGCGATGGCTTGCTAGGATGCCATATGGCTTTCCTTCATGTGCTAAAAAGTGGGGCAATATCCAGGGACTGCGCAGCCATTGCGCTAGCAGGGGCTGCAGCCCCCCCCCACTTTTATCAAAGACGCTTTAGAATTTTCACTGACAGAAAATTGTTGTTTGGTGAGGATGAAGTCATCACACATCATACATTTCAACGACTTTCTTACAAGTTTTAAGTCAGAACAATATCGTCTTCTAGAACTCTTGGATGCAAAGTCTGAACAACTGAAAACCAGGCTTTGATCTTTGGTCTAATTTAAAAATTTCTGTTACTAAAGTGATGCAGTCAGTGGCGGAGCCACGGGGGTGTTTGGGGTGGGGGGGGTAAATACACCCCCACTTTTCTGAAAATATGGTAATTTAGATTCGGCCAAAAATGACATAAAAACCATAGGGTAGGGGTAGGTCTATATTCAGTTTTCAATCTCGTTTTCTTAGTCGCGTACTGCCAGATGCGATTTGAACTTTCTCACATGCATTTCATCTGTTGTTTTCTCTCTAAATCTTTCTAAAAGGAGCGTATCTCTATGTTCAAAAAGGGCGTTTCCCTAAGATATGAAGGGCATGGCCCTGAAAATTTTTCCGGGGGCTTCGCCCCCGGACCCCGNTTCAACGACTTTCTTACAAGTTTTAAGTCAGAACAATATCGTCTTCTAGAACTCTTGGATGCAAAGTCTGAACAACTGAAAACCAGGTTTTGATCTTTGGTCTAATTTAAAAATTTCTGTTACTAAAGTGATGCAGTCAGTGGCGGAGCCACGGGGGTGTTTGGGGTGGGGGGGGTAAATACACCCCCACTTTTCTGAAAATATGGTAATTTAGATTCGGCCAAAAATGACATAAAAACCATAGGGTAGGGGTAGGTCTATATTCAGTTTTCAATCTCGTTTTCTTAGTCATGTACTGCCAAGATACGATTTGAACTTTCTCACATGCATTTCATCTATTGCTTTCTCTCTAAATCTTTCTAAAAAGGACGTATCTCTATGCTCAAAAAGGGTGTTTCCCCTTAGCCCTGAACAATTTTCCCGGGGGCTTCGCCCCTGGACCCCCATAATTTCTTAACCCCCCCACTTCGCGGCGTCTGGCACTGCCGCTGGATACAGTACATCGCAATACTCACCTGTAAGTTTTTGTCACCAGCTTCAAATATAAAAATGCAGTCTATTTGACCGAGAATCAACTTCTTCTAAAAAAACTAATTATAAATAAAGAGGCCTTTAATTTTCCATATGGGCGTTTTCCGATATTCTGAAGGGCGTGGTGTCAACAATTTTTCCGGGGCAAGCCCCTGAACCCCCAATTTTTTCTTTGTGTCGTTTTAAGTTTGCCCCCCCCCCCACTTTAAAACCGCTCCCCCATCCCTGGCAGTATGAGTAACGGATTTCAGACTTTGATAGTGTGGAGATCCATTGGCCCCATACAGTAGCTCAGTTGAGAGAACGCTGGACTAATTATCAAGATGCTGTCGGGTGGGCTCCAGACATACCTGGGTTGTATCAATCGCTCATATATTTTTATAAAAACAAATTTAAACTTACTGTATTGTTTCAAGTTCCTAACGGATAGGCAGCTGTTTTATGTTAGGAAACATTACCACACAACAAAGGATATTGAATCATGCTAATTTTAGTATTAAATGTTAATTATTAAACACTTCATTGTATAGCTGTTTTATTGTGCCAGCTTGATTTCCTTATGGATTGACATTTTCTTGTCAGTACATAGCGGAGATTCTGTTTTCAAATTGGGGGGGGGTTGGCCAAAGGTAGAGAAAATGTCAACAATTTCCGAAAAATCATATCATATTTATTTTATATGCAGGCTAAAAATAGGCAGCATTACTGCTGATGTGGGCCTGGTTTTGTTAATTTTCCAACTTTTTGGCCAGAATTAAGGAGGACGATTTCTGCCTCTGTCCCAATGCCTTTGTTTCTAATTGTTACTACTTGAAAAGACTTAACGATTATTAAGAAAAGTCTAATTTACTTACAGCCACTTTGCTTAATTTTGTAGGAAATTACATCTTAAACTACTTCATCACAAGACCAAAATTGGCACCTTTCGTAATTCAAGCGCTTGCTCAGGTATGCATGATATGAATTTGACACATTGAGCAAATGTTGTTCTTGTTACCTTAATTTTTGGCGATTAATCATAGTCTATCATATGTTCACTTTTAGTAAGTGCCATGGGGACTTTTATCAGCAAATATTTCTCAGAGAGAAGAGAAAACAAGAAGAGACTATGACTTGATAAACGTTTCAAGTTTGTCTTTGTCAGGATATCTCAAAACATTTGTAAAGCCATACTGGGAGAGTAAAAAACAATCCTCGTTTGAAAGGCCACTGCTCCCTAGATATCAAGCCAATAATAATTACAAATATGTTATTTAATGATGGACATGTTCAAATCGATCATAAAATTTACTTGACTAAAATCGGTCACTCCGTTCTGAAATTATGAGGCATTTTCTCAAGAAAGCCCCTTTATAGGAAACCGTCAATGCCTATATCAAACAAAGTTTCTTAAAGGGGCTTTCTTGAGAAAATCCCTCATAATTTCAGAACAGACTGGCCGATTTCCGTCAAGTAAATTTTGTAGTCGAAATTGAGCATGTCCACCATTAAATGATATATTTGCCAATATTATTGTCTTTGATATCCAGGAAGCAGTGGCCTTGCAAACGGGGATTGTTTTTATTGACTCACCCGGTAGTATATACTGGTTTGCTCTCATTTAAATCTACTTGGCTGGCTCAAAAGAGTACACCGGTTTAAAAAATCCCCAAAACTCGATTTTCAAGCCTATGATGAAATGTTCTGTTGATTTGTTTGTCACTGATCCAAAAATATTTAAAGATGATAAAATGTTAGTTTTCACTTGTTAAAGGTAGCAATTAGATCGTGAGAAATGTTATTTTGAGCTATAGTTTTAAGAAAAATAGTCAATCTTGCTTGTGTAAGAGCCAAAATGTTGAGATTTTTTATGATAGTGCTTCTTTTGTCATTTATGACCAAAGTAAAAGCTTAATATGCACAAAGAAATTGATCTGGCATTCATCAGTGCTTTTTTGCAGTATGATTCGAAACCAGGCAGCCCTAAAAAGAGCTAAACTTGCTAATTTTAAATCAATCACAAGATCAGCTATATTTAAGAAATATTTTGGTCCTTGATCTACTTGTTGCAAAAATAAAGTTGAATAACGGTCTTGTAATGAGATTTTTGTGATTTTTCAAAGAGGAGTACTTTTTGGGACACCTGGTATATGCTACAGTTTAATTGAGCTCATGAATTATTTTGTTCCTTGGAAAACGGAAATATGCAATTGCTTGCATTTGTACATAAGTTATATTTTATCATATTATCTTGCGACGATATAAGTGATAGTGGTAATAATTCCATAAGACAATAATGTAAAATGAAGATCATGTAAAAGTTGCTAAATTTTCTTAGCTTCTAGCAAAATTAACGAAATTTGGCTGGTTTGACACGCAAGATGAGAATCATGTTTTTAGAAGCATAACAGATGACATTGGCCAGTTCCTGCAAGGATCAATTGAACATTGTATCACTGGCATCAAAATCCTTGCAGAGCTCGTTGCTTTGATAAACCAGGTGAGATGATCGATGATCTTGATGGATTGCTACAAACAAATTCGTAATCGTGTAAACAAATTGGATCTCCAGCTAAAAAGAGAATATTTCTCTAAGAAAATTTCTGCATGTCATTGGGATCTTAAAAAATCGTGGAAGACTATCAACCAAGTCATCAATAAAAGAAGCAATACCACTTTTATCCCATCCCTTAATGTGGAAGGCGAGTCGATGAAAGACAATAAAAAGATTGCTTCATAGATGAATAAGTTTTTATGTACCATTCGAAATAAACTGAGTGACAAAATTCCAGATAAACCCAATCCACTTTTATCTAACGATTATGAATTGGGTACCGCTTTAGAAAATTTCTCTTTCAAAGCTGTTTCAAAGAATTATGTAACGAAAGTTGCAAAGAAAATGAAAACTTCGCATGGTTCTGGTTGTGATGGTATCGCAAGCTTTTTTATAAAGACTGCTTTACCATTAATCTCCGGATCATTATGCGATCTTTTTAATATGTCTTTGTTTTCTGGAAAATTCCCCGAAGATTGGAAAATAGCACGTGTTGCTCCTATCTACAAGAGCGGAGCGAGAGATGATTTAGATAGCAATAAGCTCATATACAAGCATCAGTCTGGTTTTTTATCTTTACACTCAGTCGTCACGAGCCTTATGGCCGGCACAAATGACTGGTATTTAAATATAGATAAGGGCAAGTACACTGGTTTGATTTTCATCGACCTAAAAAGGCGTTTGATACAGTAAATCATGATATTCTACTGAAGAAGTTAGAAAAATACGGAATAAGTGGACTAGAGCCTGATTGGTTCACTTCTTATTTGCAGGAGCGACAGCAGTTCTGCAAGGTCAATTCCACCTCCTCTAATATCAGCGATATAAGTTGTGGTGTGCCCCAGGGCTCCTGTCTTGGCCCACTTCTGTTCCTAATCTACATTAATGATCTACCATTTTGCCTAAAAAAAGCAACGTCACTATGTACGCCGACGATACTGCGATCTCGCATTCTTCAAAATGCCTTTCTGAACTTCAGGATGATTTAAACCGGAATCCAGTCAATTTACAGAACTGGCTACATGGAAATAAATTATCTCTGAACGTGATAAAAACACAGTCTTTGATAATAGGCTCCAGACCAAATATTAAAAAGATCGAAAAACAGGCTGAAGCTAGGCCCAGTTTTAAAATAGGCGATCAAACGATCAACATGATAACCGATACTAAGCTGGGAGTTCAAATTGACGACAAACTGCAATGGGATCGCCATATTGAACAAGTTAAGGCAAAGGCACTACGAGCTCTCGGTCTTATTAAGCATGCCAAGAAATTTCTCACATTAGGTGATCTGCAGAAAATGTGTAGAGGAATTATTGAGCCACATTTCAGTTATTTTGCTGCTCAGTTTGGGGCTGCTGTAGTGAAACTAAACTTAATTCTTTCCAAAAGATCCAGAATAGAGCTGCCAGAATAACTACGAATAGTCATTATAATGCTTCTGCTATCCCTCTGCTCCAAAATCTTGGCTGGCCGTCAATTAAAGATCTCATCAGAAAAGAAACAGCATCACTGACTTATAAGTCACTCAATTCACTTGCTCCTCAATATTTAGGAGAACTTTTTACTAAATGCTCAGAGGGTAGTGATCGCAATCTTCGCTCTACTGAAAAAAAATTACAGATTCCTTTGTTGAGAACATGTACAGGTTAAAAAGCTTTTTCTTATCGTGGAGCAAAATTATGGAATGAACTAAGCAGGGAAGCTAAATTGGCACCCTCCCTGGCTACCTTTAAAAAATCCATTTGAGAGGTTGAGAGATACATTTTAATTTTCTATTTTAATTTTGTTATGCTCAATCGTATAAGTTTACATCTAAATTAACTGTATACATTACATCTAGATATCTATATACATATACTTTTTTTTTGTTTAGGCTTTTTTGACAGGTCAATTTGTAAAACAGTTAGTTATAACTGAAATTTGTAGCCTAGGGTTAGGGTTAGGGTTTGTATAAATATTGTAAAATGAAATGAAAATGAATCTTGCTCGACTTGAGCTTTCATAAGTTCTATGCAATAGGGCGTCAATACAGTATATCTCTGTTTGGAGCCCGTTTTCCACAAATGTAGAGCATAGGTTCCAAATCTTTAAAATGGCTGCGTTGGTGTGGAATTCTATGACTTATTTCTTTGAATTGAATGGCTTGAAAGAGACTTGAGCTACTTTGCTATAATTCTACCGTTGGAATTTTCTGAAGTCTTCAATATTTTCAGAATTAGAGGGTTTTTCTTCTTTTTAAAAATTCAAGAAAAATTTGCGAAAAAAGATTTAAATCCATCGTAATTTCTAACCTTTTTGAGGAAACACAGAATATTTGTGAAGAAAACCATAGTTTATGAATGTCTACAATATGGTATCAAGGAGAAGTCTTTTACTCTTCTGGTTTACTATTTAGAAATTTGATGACGTACATCCTCAGGTAAGTTGAAATATAGAGTACGCTGTAATTTCAAAAAATATTAACAGGGGCAGTTTTCGTCGACTTAAGAAAAGCGTTCGACACAATAGGTCATGCAACATTGCTAGCCAAATTGCCCGTATATGGAGTTTATGGAAAAGAACTTACATGGTTTGAAAGTTATCTGTTCAACAGGCAACAGTTTGTATCTTTTCAAAGTACATGCTCCGAAAGACAGTCAATCAGTTGTGGAGTTCCGCAAGGATCCATATTGGGTCCACTGCTGTTTACAATAGTGATAAATGATATCACTGAGCAAATCAAGAATTGTAAGATTTTACTCTATGCTGATGATACAGTTATATTTACATCCGATAAAGACAGCAAAAGAATTGAGGAAACGTTGAATACCGAATTTAACAACGTTGCAAAATGGTTCACAAGTAACAATCTCGTTCTTAACCTGAAGAAAACAAAAACTGAATTTGTATTATTCGGAACACACCAAAAGCTCGCAAAGTCGGAGGAAGTAAGCATTTTGTTAAACGACAAGGTGATCAGCGAATCGGACTCGTATGAATATCTTGGTGTTACTATGGACAAAAGTTTGACCATGAAAGACCATCTCGCGAAGACTTACAAGAAAGTGTTGTCAAGAACAAAATTGCTGGCTCGTATACGACATAACATCAGCCCATGGGTAGCAGAAACGATCTACAAAGTAATGATTTTGCCACAGATGTTGTACTGCAGCAATATCATGCTCGGTATGTCAAATACACATAAATCGCAATTTGAAAGAATCCGGAACAGAGTCTTAGCCATCATCAATGGAAATAGCCAAAGAGTGAAACTACCAACTGTGAATCATGCAAGAAATAAGAAATGCGTACTCGAAGTGTTTAAATGCCAAAATGGACTTGCACCGAGACTATTTGAAGGATATTTCAAGAAAATCCAGCATCAAAAGGAAACTCGTGGAAATAATATCAATCTGTTGCTTCCAAAAGTTCGCACGGAAGCTGGCCGCAAATCATTCCTCTTTCAAGGATCAAAAATATATAACAAACTGCCTGATGCATTGAAAGGAGAGCAGTCAGTAATGAAATTTAAGAGACAATGCGACCAACTTGACTGTGATTTTTAACTTTTACATTTGTATAGTATGAATCTTTTATCCTGAACTTGTAATTTTATATCTTTAATTCTTTTAGACTTTTAATTTTAACAGGACCTTGAATGATAGCAGCTTGTGTACAAGCTGACCAAGTTTACCTGTATAAATATGGATTATTATTATTATTATTA
>REGM01000177.1:366094-399334 GCA_004194415.1 Aurelia aurita
ATTTGAAAGAATCCGGAACAGAGTCTTAGCCATCATCAATGGAAATAGCCAAAGAGTGAAACTACCAACTGTGAATCATGCAAGAAATAAGAAATGCGTACTCGAAGTGTTTAAATGCCAAAATGGACTTGCACCGAGACTATTTGAAGGATATTTCAAGAAAATCCAGCATCAAAAGGAAACTCGTGGAAATAATATCAATCTGTTGCTTCCAAAAGTTCGCACGGAAGCTGGCCGCAAATCATTCCTCTTTCAAGGATCAAAAATATATAACAAACTGCCTGATGCATTGAAAGGAGAGCAGTCAGTAATGAAATTTAAGAGACAATGCGACCAACTTGACTGTGATTTTTAACTTTTACATTTGTATAGTATGAATCTTTTATCCTGAACTTGTAATTTTATATCTTTAATTCTTTTAGACTTTTAATTTTAACAGGACCTTGAATGATAGCAGCTTGTGTACAAGCTGACCAAGTTTACCTGTATAAATATGGATTATTATTATTATTGTTATTATTGAAGTTATCTGAAAAGTCCATCGTTAGAATTATAGCAAAGTAGCTACTGTAAGGTTTCTTTCACGCCACTCATTTCAAAGAAATAGGTCATAGAATTGTACACCAACCTTTTTAAAGCTTTGGAACCTATGCTGAACTGTAATGGATAATGAAACAAATGTCGAGTAACGACTGTTGAGAGAAGTTATTTTTCAGAAAGTAGGATTGAGTCCTACATTTCTAAAGAAACAAGTTTGCTAAGAGGAAATAAATTGCTTGTTTCCACATGCCCAACGGAATTCATGATTGATGTTTGTTGCGTCACATGGCGTTCTTGTGACCAGTTGCTGACAAAAATATTAAGCAGCTCGCTACGTTATTCAATTTTTCTTCAAGTTGTGAGCCATGGAAAGACTTTTAAACGTTTATAAACCAGATATGCATCTTATATAGGGGTACTCAGATCAGATCATATCATCATCTTTATTTTATGTTGGTTTTTACAGCAGTATTTATAAATACGAATTTAGACCAACTTATATATTACAAAAACATACATCTAATATAGACTGCATATAGTGTACGGTTAGAAGGGGCCTAACTATTCAAAGAAAACAGGCATCAATTTGGTCTTTTGCGCTTTTATTTTTCTTTCAGTGCTGACTAGTTTCGCCCGCTAGGGCATCTTCAGAGCAATTCTGAAGTAATATATACTGCAAAACGCTGTTGCTGGCTACTCCCTTATATTTATTTCAGCAACTCAAGTAGTTTAGTCTATCCAAAATTTCCAGCTGCTAGCCAAATCTTCACGAAAGCAACCCGTGACATAATGAGATTTGAGATGACTACGGGGAAGTTTGCAGGAAATTAAATGTAGTCGAAAATAACGTAGGTCAAGAATGCTTGGATCATGGGTAAATTTCATTTATTTGAAAATTTAATAACAAACTGATTTTTGTAGAAGTTTGTAATGAAATGTTTTATATTAGTATCTCTACTGCAATTTAAAACTTAAAAAATAATTGCAGAAAAAATTGCAAGGAAAAGTCATCTTGTAGTTTACAAGTCTTTTTTATATTCATCTAAAATGTTATAATACATGATGCAACCTACTATACTTTATAATTACTATACAACTAGACAACACTACAGGGACGATACCACAGGGAGCAAAAGACAATGACTACCTCATGGCCATTACATAAAGAACATGCAACTGAATTACAACTAAATATATAATTACAAAAAGCTACACATAAACGATTTTTACTGGTAAATACTGAGGCCTTTTTCACATTGGATGTCAGGCCAACATATTCGCATGATGTTGAACAACAGCAATCCCAGCCCAGAGAACAACAACGACAACAATTGCTGCCGCCACTGCTCCCCGTCCAGAATCCCCATCGCGCAAAGCCCGGTGCCCATGCTATAGGATAAGGATGCCTTGGTTCACAATTTTGTAGATTGGAATTGCAAGTCTTTCAAGACTATCAAGTTTTTTTTGCAGATAATAACTTTCGCGTAAAGCTCATCGTAAATAGTATCGTTTAATTTTTCTTTCAACAGACAGAATCAACAATATCGATATCCAAGTACAGAAAGGTGAGCAATCTTGCATTGCACTTCTTTAATTATTGAATCTCTGAACAGATGTTCCGAGGTTGGATATTTCTTTGCTCCTGTCACATGTGACATGTTACATGTAACATGCTGATCTGTGTATCTCTTTGGCAGAAATCTGAAACGTGATATCACCCGCAAAACCCGTTCTTGGTTCAGAAACGGCGTGTAGATAGAAAGCAGTCTTATTTGTACTGGATGCGCTAAAAAATGTGTACTTTTGGACGACCATCATAAATCATTCATTGGACCAATTTTAAAGATTGATTAAGTTGTCTCTGGTCAAAATCCTTGATTATACGTGGCAATTTTTTGTCTATTTGCGGCCGCCTATTTCTGGAGCTGTTAAGGCCAGTTTTCAATCAGTGGAATTTTCCGAGCGGGCGGAAATTCTTTTGTTTACGACAGAAAATGTCGCTTTGCAATTGAATCGAAATTTAAGGTTGAACGACTTTTGATTGTGTAAATTCCGCCCGCTCGGAAATTTCCACGGACTGAAAATCAGCCTTTAAGCACTGGTTAAACGACTGAAGTTATCCCTCCTCAAGAAGTTATTGCCCCACACCGAAGTGGGGCTGTATAGCCCACCGCGCGTATACGAGGCTGCACGGTCTAGGGCTTCGAATCTCAAATCGTCGCATATTTGGAATTTTTCGTCGTAATACAGGTTTGACGGGTTCTAACGCAAGCTTGCTTAAGAAAGCTGGAGTCTGATTGGTTGTCTCTCAAAACGGGTTTGGTCAGGTTTGAAAGACGCAGACTAACTGCTTGCGTTGTAGTTTGTATTTTACTAAGTCGTTGTGGCTACCTCACTGATGTGACTGCAGCAATATCAATTCAGTTGAATTAGTAAGAGTTGAGTTGAGCATGTTGAGTAAGACCACGCGAGTCAAGGCAAAGAAGTGACTTTGTGCAAGCTTTTTGTAAACAAATTTGGTTTACAATCAACTGACGTTCTTGCGTTGCTTACGAATAGACCCATTATTCAAATCAAAGGAAGAAAGGGTAGTGGAGTTGCATAATAATTTGCTCAATGTTGTCAACTGGATGGATTTTAGGATTTTCCGATTTTCCGCTGCAATAACAATGCTTGCTTGAAAAAGTTGCTGCAGATAATTTCTATGGTTGGAATTTGCCATTTCAATGGAATTTGCTTTTGCTCAACAAAAGAGCAATACGTCACATCCGTGTCCTCCTGTTGTTAATCGCCTAAAAGCCAATATACCGATTTGTCTCGCATCACAATTCACTCAACGCAAACGGCGGAAACAAGGAACGAAACTCATGGAAATATAGGCTGCATGCACTCTCTAAAGTGAATTTATCCTGTGTTATGCACTCCAGAGGAATGTTTTAACCATACCAGTCCATTTTACTTCGCACTACTATCATGCTATATCTGGTGTGGGGCACCTTAGTAATAACTATTGCTAGTCACTAAATATTAGACTGAAAAATGTTGAGTCATGTTAAGCGATTTCGGAAGTAGACGGCCGTACGACTGAAAATTGCACTGAACATTTTACTGAAGAGAAGGCGTGGGAATTTAAAAAATTGTAATCTCATTTAGACTGACAAGGAAATTAGAATTCCTTGTATCAATAAAACTAATCATATTTTGTACAAACATGAAACACCGCTCTTGTAACAGAATATAACTAATCAATTTCTAGGTTTCCGAGGCATCTTGAAGATTAGTTTCTTTGTTCTGTTAAAAAAGTTTTTAGAAACGCTGTTCGATGTTCCTCGATCGATTTAGTCTGTTTCAAAAACAAAGAATGAAAAAAACGCTTATACCACGAGAAGCAGCCGTCAAAAGAACGAACAAATCCCCAAGTTGAATTTAGGATGTTTTCTTCAAAACTGTACCAATATTTTTGGTGCATCCTGTATCATCATGACGTCATACCAAGTTAGCAAAATTGCATCAGGACCTATATATGAAATTTTCAGATGTGGAGGAAGGTGGAGTAAGATTGGACCTTTACGAGGACCTTTGATGACACTGAAATTGGTGAACTCTTCTTCGAAAATTCGCTTCCTTTCTTTTAAGCACTAGACTGAGGCGCAGATCTTCAATGAGTAGCTGCTTTTCTTGGCCCTTGCCCATTTGAATTAATTAAGAAAACAAAATTGGTACTGGGTGTGCCAAACATGTTTCCTGATTTAAACAGCCACATAAAACAAGAAAACATCTGTTGGCTCCTTTTAAGTTATTTAAACGCCAGTCTATCAATAACAGCTTACTTAGGTCTGGATGAATTTTGCCTCAATTTTGTTCTCGATCAAAACTCTCAAAAATTTTTTTCTCAAAAATCTTAAGCTTGTGAAATGCCGAAAATGCGTTCAAATCAAAGGATCACATTTTGGTGTACTTCTTACTTGCAGACAAATGAGATCACTCTCTTTTTTAGATTGAAGATTTAGAAAAGTTTTTTTACTCCCTTGAAATCCTATTTCCACATTCAATTTTTCAGGCAATTCCCAGATTAAAGAGAACTTGTTTTTCTTTTTCTGCAGATAAGCTGATAAATAACTTGTTCTCTTGTTTTGAACAATTTTGGTGGTCCTTACTTCTAATGTTCAGAATACCTTTGATTTCGGGGATTCTTAATATGGAAAAATCTGGAAAAACTTATTAGGTAGCTTTTCAAATCGGAAATTTTTTTTGGGGCTCCCGATATATGGACCAAAGTTACCGCACTGTTTGTTTGAGGTTTGCCCATGTGTTCTAACTATTTAATTTTGTATGTTTTGATTCTAGATATCAGCTTCATTTCGCGATGTTGCTCTGTATGATATATTTACACTCAGTCTAACGATGCTCAAACAGGTAAATGTTATTGACATAAATGGCTTTTGATCTTCTTATTCTATAACGAATCTTCAGGTTTAAAATAGAATGACCATCGGGATACAAATAGACTGGAGGCTTTTGCAAAATTACTAGTCTTTGCTAAGTTGTTGTTCTTTTCTTGCAATTTTGTATCATTAAATTTAATAGCTTCTTAGAATCTCTTACCAAAAAGGAATGCAAGCACATTCGGAAATAATTCACTTGTATTCAAAGGAGCTCTACTTTGGAACACTTTACCTGATACTATAAAAAATGCAAACTTAGCAGCAATATTTAAAAGGATGATCAAAGAATGGAATGGGCAAAATTGCACATGCAAGATCTGCAGTTAAAAATAAAATAGTTGATAATGAGGATTAGAAATGAACTTTTTTGTAATTTTTTCTTTGTATGTAAATAGTTGGTTTGAATTATTTTTATTACTATATATTGTACCAACTGTAANCCCATCCTTCTTTGGAACGGCAACAATAGGGGAAATCCAGGGGGTCGGCTGGGTGTCAGGTACTGGCTCTATGATTCCCTCCTTTTCGAGATCTTGCACAGCCTTTTCCACCTTGTCACGAATGTGATAGGGAATCCTCCGCTGGGGCTGCGCATGGGGAATCACCTCGGGATCTATGTTGAGTGTCACTGAATGACCTTTGAGCTTCCCAACACCGTTAAAAACTTCTGGATGTTTGTTAACAATCTTTTGTACCGCCTCGTCGTTTGTTTTCACTGAGGGTTTCTTTTGAATCTCATTTAAATGGAGGCTAACGAGTCCTAAATCTTGGGCTGTCTGAGAGGACAATAAACATCCGCTGTTGTGATCAGCAATGACGTAGAAAGTACATGTTGTGTATTTCCTACGGGTTTCAATGAGGGCATCGAATTTGCCAACAAATCGAACTGGCTTTGTTGCATTGTATGTGTAGGCTTTCACATTTGTTTTGTGCAACGAGATTCCTTTCAAGTTAGAAAACGTCTCCTTGTCCATGACATTTATGCTGGCACCAGTGTCTACAGTGATTGCGAAAGTATGACCACCAACCGTGACCTTTGTCTTCGGGGTTTGTTTTGTTTGGCTAGATGCAGGATTTCCAATGGAATAAAGATAATCCTCTGATCCACTTGAATCACTTCCGTTTTCAGCTTGAAGTGGCTGTATTGTTTTTGTTCGTCTGTTTTGTCTTTTTCGGGGCTTTCCTCCACGACACACACTGGCAAAATGATTCAATTTTCCGCACTTATTACACTGTTTGCCTTTAGCTGGACATGAGCCTTTATGCGGGGACTGTCCACCACAGTTGTTACAGTTTTGTCGCTTGGAATCCACAGTAGGCTGTGTTTTTACTTGGTTTGCTGTAGCTGCGGGGGCATCTTGTGATTCGATCTCACGAGCTTGAAATTGGCTAGTTTCAGAACGACGGCCATCAAGTAGCATGTCCTTCAAGGTGTATTTAGGGTCCTTGAGTGCATTCTTGCGTATACGTGAAGAAGCACCGGAGATGATAATCTGTTCCTCTATTTCGAAGTCGGTGTTTTCAAATTCACAGGTTTCGGCTAGTGATCTAAGGCGTGTGTGAAACTTGTCTAAACTCTCCCTGTGTTCCTGCTTGGCCTGACGGAAACGAAAAACTTCATATCGACGGTTCTTTTGGGGCTCAAAAAACTCTGTGAGCTTTGTTTTCGCTGTATCGAAAGCGTCATCAGCGCCAGTGTCGGGAATTTGCTTGAAAATCTCTCGGATACGTGATCCCGCTTGATACAAAAGGAGTGCCCGTTGTCGTTTTGGCTCTGTGATACCGCTAGCCACCAAAAATGTGCTGAAGTCTGCGAGCCATGTTTTCCACCGCGTCGCCAAACTTGCACCCACAGCTGCATCTGGATCAAACTGGGGCATTGGTTGCAAAGGTATTTGAGCCATTTTGTCCTCGTCGCCAATATAAACTGCTTGTAGAGAAGTACTACTACTGAGAAAGAACGCGTATGCTTAGGCCATGTGCCTTTGGAACAATAACATAAACAAGAATGAATAATACATGCAGCGATAAACGAATATATAAAGTAAAGAGTCTGGGCTCTAGTCTCGGTAACGAGTCACTTTATTACACATACCTACATTAATCCCATTTGAAAGAATCTGAGCAAAGGAATATGTTTCATAAAAGTGAATAGCTATGAAATTGCACAATTTTTACACAGTTACTGACTGATAACAAACGTTTTTATTTCGTGTAGATTGCGAGTAAGAGCATTGACTTCCAAAGTCAGCAGCAGGTACAGAATTTCTTCTTTCTATCTTTCATTGTTAATTTCTATCTTTCATTGATTAATAACTTTTCTGCTTTCAAACGTCTTTTGTTGTTCACATCAATTCTTTCGATACAGCATGCCATTGTAAAAAGCCTAGAATTTTGTAACCTTGGACCTCGTTACATATTTTTTAGTTGCCCTCCCTGTTACGGCTATTCATTATGAAAAGTTAATATGAGTAGACAGGGCCAAATTTCTAGTTACAAGTTTCAAACAACGACTACTATGTTGAACAGCAATCATCAGGCTATTCGCAATAGACTATTGCACAAACATAATGTCAAGGAAATGTTATCATATTCTTGTCATTAGTAAATCGACCAATCGAAATTATTTTGAGCATGTTAAGGAGCATGCTAAAAACTCCCTGACTCTTTACCGTAATGATCGGCTATTGAGTAAGTTAATGTTTGTTTTTGACCATTCGTACCGGATGAGAAAAAAAAACAATCCCGTTTGAAAGGCCACTGCTCCCTGGATATCAAGGCAATACTATTGGCAAATATATTATTTAGTAGTCGACGTGTTCAAATAGATTTTAAAGTTTACCTCACTGAAATAGGCCACTCAGTTCTGAAATTATGAGGGATTTTCTCGAGAAACCTTCAAAACATGCCTAAAATCACAACCAAATTTTCCTAGTATTTCAGTGACTTCAACACGTTTTAGCACATGTTATCCTCTTGGGAGAATGAAATCGTCCGGAATATTGTTGTTATGCTCCCAGGGATGACACTTTCATCCTCCCAAGGGGATAACACGTGCTAAAGCATGGAAAAGCCATTGCTGTAAAGCAGAAATATTAGGAAAATTTGGTCGTGATTTTAGGCCTATTTTGAAGGTTTCTTAAAGGGGCTTTCTCCAGAAAATCGCTCATAATTTCAGAACGAATTGGCCGACTTCAATAATGTAAATTTTATGATCGATTTGAACATGTCCACCATTAAATGGTATATTTGTCAATATTATTGTCTTCATATCCATGGAGCAGTGGCCTTTCAAACGGGGATTGTTGTTTTTTTACTCACCCGGTACCATTTCTGTGTTTTTGTCATTGTGACTGAACATAAATACATATTCCAAATTTTATATTAAATTGCTTTTTCACAGATAGGCCTTCTTAAAGAGCTACTGCAACTTGTGAAGAATTGTCTTGCATATGATTTTATTGGAACGTCATTTGACGAATCTACAGATGATATGGGAACAGTGCATATACCGACACAATGGAAACAATGTTCGTATTCTTTTTACTGTTAAATCTTGCTAATAAAATTTTGTGATGGCAGAATGGTAGTTGTTCTCAAAAAATAACCTGACTAATCGGACATTTGTTCTTCCAGGCAGTACGGGGTGTCCAAAAAAGTACTCCTGTTTAAAAAGCACTAAATTCGATTATCAAACCTATGATAAAGTTTTCTTTTTTATTTGTTTTGTCAATAATCCAAAAATATTTAAAGAGGATAATTTGTTTGTTTTCAATAGTTAATGGTTTAAAGGTAAAAAAATTACACGTTGAAAAATGAAAATCTTTTTTTGAGCTATTATTTTTAAGCAACATAGGCCTTGTTTAAACGTCGTACTTTTCATGCGCCGAACTTAGTGCAACGAATTAAGTTCATGAAAAGTACGTACGGTGCTTGAATCAAATTGGTTCTGCACTTATTATTAAGGTCGACCTAATCATTAACTTCGACTGATTCAGTCGTGCTTAATGCAATAAGTACGGTTTCAATTCAGACGTCGTACTTTTCATGCGCCGTACTAAATGCATAAATTATGTTAAACGTAACTTCGGTTCAGTCTATTCTCTCAAATCCAGGTTAACACCTTATCTTAACACCATTAAAACCATGCTTTTGTTTTAAGAGGTCTGTTATCTTTTATTCGAATTTCGATAGCGAATGGAATGGTTTTATCTTTGTGCAAACTGATGTGGCTGTGTGTATGTAGGATGGATTGATTTATGTAGAATTAGTACTGCTCATGGAGATCTTCTGATAAAAATGTAAACGCTAACCAAACTACTCAAGGGCCACTCATTTACTAACGTAAAGCTATTACCCTTGCTATTTTCGTCTTTTCTCTTTTCACCAGCTACAGAATTTTCAGAACCTTGATAGATATTTAGGAGAAAACCACCTGTTAAATTCTCTAAATTTCCAACTATTGGGAACTGAACAACATTTTAACAAAATGGCATTCTGGGATAGTTATGCTATATGTTGCCGCTTTATAGTAAGGGCTTTCAATTATGTACGGCGCATGAAAAGTACAGCGTCTGAATCAAATGGGGATTACCTGTATTTAGGTCGACCCAACTCGCATTAAGTTCGGCGCATGAACAGTACGACGTCTGAACCAGGCCATAGAGCCGAAATTTTCAGATTTTTTATTATCCTTGAAGTCTCCAATGATAGTGTGCGTTTCTTTCTGTCATTTATGACCAAATTAAAAGCTTGCTATACACAGATAAATTTATCTGGTAAGCATCAGTGCATTTTTGCAGTATGATTCAAAACGAGGCAGACCTAAATAGAGCTATACTTATTTAAACCAATCACAAGATCATCTATACCTGAAAAGTAATTTGGTCCTCGATCTACTTGCCAAAGAAAATTATTTTGAGATTGGCCTTGTAGTCAAAGCTTGGTGACTTTTCAAACAGGGGTTCCTTTTTTGGGACACCCAGTAGATATATGCAACTGTTTTGGTATCTTTATACTTGTTTTAGATATTGGTAGTCTCGCTAAATCTCGGCTTTCAGCAGTTCTTGATTTTAGAAAAATGCCGCTTCTACGAGACGTAGCATTCCTTTATACACTTTATACACTTTATACACTTTATACACTTTATACACTTTATACACTTTATACACTTTATACACTTTATACACTTTATACACTTTATTGACAATGACAATGTCCATGGTATGATTGGGTAATTTTTTCACAGACATTGCCCATGACCCGACTAAACTTGCCTTCAAAATTTAAAGTCAAAGTACAGCTATATGCTGGCATAACACATATGAACCAGACAATTTAATACATATAACAACATTGACCACCTTATGGAGATGATTAACTTTTTGATTTGTAGATAAATGACATTGCGATAGAAGTGGTTCAAACTCCGTTTCATAGCTCTTCCTCTCGATAAAACATTTTGCACGAAATTTTCTGAGTTGAAGCAATGCAAATCTAACACGCTGAAAGTTGTCAAAACAGGGCATCTTCAGGACTGCGGGTCAAGAAAATATGGGATAGTTTTATAGCAGCTTTGGAGTTGTCAGTTCAATCAAACAAGTAATCGTAAAATGTTTGATAGCAAGTTTTTAAGCCTGCAGGCCAGGAAATGTTTAGAATTTGAATCTGAGCTCGCAATTCCCACACTAAGTTGACCAATAGTTGTTCTTGTGTAGAAGCTGTCGAGCAGATCAGAAGAGTGGTATTTCAAATCCCTCATATATTTTGACTCAACCAATGTAAGATCCTATCTTTACTCTTAATTTTCTTTAATTCTCTCTGCAGTGTTTCTCGACTTCAGCAACATTCATCTCTTCCTTGATCTGTACCAAGCAATACCCCAAAGTATATCATCCATGGTGAGTAAAAATACTTTTTTTCCATAATTGCTCAGTCAAATACCCTCTACGTTACTGCAAAATACGTCCACAAAGGGTCATTCATCTCAAAGCTACCCGCACAGTTTTCTGGTGCTGTACAGCTCCTTTATGTGTAAGCTTAGTTAAACTTAAACTAGCACGATGCCTACTTATTATCATTCTCGACTTTTGATCAATTGCTGATAAACTCAGCGCTAGTCCAGACAAATTGTGCTTTCATTTCAGAGTTAGCTCTAAATTGAGGCCTGGTTTGAATAACGCAGAGACAATGATAACTGCTTATTTCATTTTATATTGTAGAATAAAAAATTTGAAAGATTTTTTGTTATTTTCCAATGGCTGGCACTAGGGGGCGAGGGTCGTGCGGTCGCCCCCCCCATCTTGAGTAGAACAATACCTTTTATTTGAAAACAATGGAATTAGAGAATACTTTTTAATTGAAACAATAGCTTTGCCTCCCAATATTTGGCGTAGTGTCCGCCACTGTTATTTTCATTAGATTAAAGGATCTGCTTCAACCAGCATGCTTGGCGTGTGCCATCTCTTTGTTGGCCTTTGTTGTGGCCATTTTCATGGGCCATGAAAATGCGACAACAAAAGATGACACGCGTGAAGCATGCTGGTTGAAACAGACCCTTTAAATTTTGCCAGCTCTGTTTCTGGTTTTTCTTTCGTCTTATAGTTATTTCGCCATTCGCTACACGTCGGTTGTAAATAGCACTCGTCAGGCACAAATCCAAAACCTGCACATCAAATTTACCCATTGCCTAAATAGGGAAACTATTTGAGTTATTCTTCATTTTCTTGTTTGTTTTTCGTCATTTTTAGGCCATGGTTTGCTATGTACAATTAGCCTCGGTCAGGAGATCTCTTTTCGATGCAAGTGAACGAGCCAAATATTTACAGGAATTACTGAATGGAGCTAAACGAATTCTAGAATCACCACAGGTATACTTCCTTTCTTATTTTGATGTTCACTGCTACCTTTTATAAGGGATAAGTTTTAAATGGTTATCGCTACACCACTCCAGATTCTTCAATTCAACGCTAATTGTATTGATTTAAACATTATAAACTCTAACGTCTCTGTGCTGTTGGGCAAGTCGATTTTGAGGCAAAGAATCTCATCATTTGTTGTCAGTTCTTTTCTGTTGACAGAAGCAGAAAATAGTCAGATTATTAGCAGCTACGAAGTGTACCAAAAAATAAAGTTTTCAACGATTGTGGAGGTTTAAATAGACCTCAAGTGGTAATATTCTGTTTAAGCTTTATATAAATAAATTATGCAATCTTTGTTTTGAAATAGGAGTTACTGCTGCCCGACGAGGAAGCAAACTGTTTCTGTCAATTATAAGGAAAAATATTCTCAACTCTGGAAAGTTACAGTTTGTTCCATTTGTTAAAGACAAATGACGGAGATATTAAAGGCGACTTAAATCAGGCGCCTGGGCAATCCAAATATAGCCTATTGTATTCCATTGTATTTGATGACCTCGAGAGATTATCAAATGTACTGGACAATGAAGCCACTCAGACATCTTCTGTCCTATTTTTAAACTAGGCGCTATATATCCGTCATTTGTCTTTAAGTTATCGTTGACTTTCTTATTAGACTAGAATAAGAAAAAGAACAAAAGGAAGACTACAATAAATTGGGAAAGGTTCACTTTGCAAAATGACGTCTTTGATTTTCTTCTTTTTTGTAGTCCCTGGAGGATGCAGATAATTATCATGAATTTTGCCGATTATTAGCCAGAGTAAAGTCAAATTATCAACTAGGAGAAATTATCAAAACTGAGAATTACCGAGAGTTTATCGAAATGATTGCAAAATTTACAGTTACAAGTGTTAGAGTGAGTATGATACTTTTAATAGTCTTTCATCTAAGTGTATTAAAATAATTTGCTTGTTTGTGAGGAATCCATTCTATTTCTACCTAGCATCCGTAGATACCGGGTGAGTAAAAAAAAACAATTCCTGTTTATAAGGTCATTGCTCCCTGGATATCAAGACGATAATATTGGCAAATATATCTATAATGGTGGACATGTTCGAATACTTTTTGAAATTTACCTGACTGAAATCGGCCACTCCGTTTTGAAATTGTGAGGAACGTCCTCGTGACAGTCCCTTCAAGAAACCTTCAAAACATGCCTAAAATCGCGATCTAAATTTCCTAAAATTTCTACCTTACAGCAATGACTTCTACACTTTTCAGAGGGGGTTTTTCTCTTGGGAGGATGAAATCGCTATGTTGCCAGGGATGGCATCTTTAGCCTCCCTCGGGTATAACACATGCTAAAACGTATTCAAGTTATTTCTGTAAGGCAGAAATATGATGGAAATTTGATTGCGATTTGATGCCGTTTTTGAAGGTTTCTTTCAGGTTCTTTCTTGAGAAAATATCTCATAATTTCAGAACGGAGAGGCCAATTTCAATCAGGTAAATATTTGAACATGTCCACTATTAAATAAAATATTTGCCATTATTATTGCCTTGATATCCAGGGAGCAGTGGCCTTTCAAACGGTGATTGTTTTTTTTTCCTCATCCGGTTATTCTAAGACACTGAGAAGTTAAGCTTATCGAGCAGTGTGCTGGTCCTCAATATGATCACACCTCATGATTCCTTTAGCCTGAAATCACAGAGAGTTGGCGACTCTCCTCATTCTACCCAGCCGGTTTGACAGAACGGGGACTCGAACCACTAACCTTCAGATTGGTAGTTAAACGTGCTACAACTGACCCGTCCCCGCTATTTGAAAAGTGATTGGTTAAAAACTGTACTTTACAAATTTTCTTTCTTCAGACTTTGCTATTTTTGCATTTTATGACTGTAGGCAGTTTATGGAACAAGAATTTGGAAAATTTTTGACAAAGTTTTAACGATCTTTGTCATCGAAGTAGACTCCAAAACATTACTTTCAGATTGATAGAGATATTGTTAGTTGCATTAAAACATTTATCCTTCGTTATAGTTAGGATTATAATGAATAAGCCACTATACTATATCTAATTTTTCCAGTGCTGTAAATATATCAGTCAATTTTATAGCAATGGTATACAATTAAACGATTGTGTGTGACGAGTATCGTGCTTGGGACTAGACTGGTGGATGTTGTAAAAAAGATGACAATTTCGTTTAAACCATTTTCAGTTGATAAAGACAAATCCAGTAAATTTTACAGTTGTTTCGAGAAATTCGTGCTTTTATCAGTAAATTGGCTAGGCCATATTAAAATAATTTGACAAATTCGGTGACTAAGTCATATTGATAATAGAATATTCTCTTATGAGTGATATGATAAAATAAGTTTTTTGTTGGAAGAAAAATTCCCTTTTGCCTAACAACTATTGGAAATCCTGTGAGCGGTGCACCCGTTCTCCCACACTTCCTAAACCTCTTCTTCCTTTTTTGCGTGCTCTTTATAGATGTGGCAGTTTGCACCAAACAGTGTATATTATCTCATGAACATGTGGCAGAAGATGGTTGCATCATGTCCTTTCGTTAAAGCAAACGAACCACATTACTTAGACAGATTTACACCAGAGGTAATCTTTTTTGTAATGAACGTAAAGCTGTGACCAAACGAGCAAATACTCTTTGCCAAACGTTGGAGATTTGCGTGCAAAGCAATGTTTTCTCGTTTGGCCACATCGCAATTTCACAAGTAGAATTAAGCACAATTTTTTTGGTTTTTAAAAAACATCTGTTTCTCACAAGCAAAATATTTATTGTCGAGCAAGTTTTGTGACGAGGCCAAAAGTTTTGATTGCCAAGCAAATCTCACTTGTTTCCCAAACAATGCTTCTTCGTTTGGGCAGGGCTTAATAGTTTGATGCCCATTGTTTTCTTGGTACGAAATACATCCACAGTGGCCAATTTTGTTTACGGTTACGTCCAACTACTTTAATCTTTTATGCAGCATTTTTTATATTTGTGTTAAAAAGTGCCCATATTGGCGATGCAGCTTGCTCACTTGGGCGTTGTAGCTTGTTGTCTTCAATAAAAGTTATGTTTAAAAGTTGTAGCTCATGTTCAAGGTGTTGTATCGTCCTCACACTTTATTTTTCTCACTTTTGCCTGCTTTACTAGATCAATACAAATTTAAAGGAGTGCATTTTCGCTGCTTACAGTAGTTCGTTAATTGCCATACGTCCTTTTTAGCAAGAGAAGTTCAAGATTCTTAATTCTTAATTTCTGTTGTTGAGATTTGATTTCTAACGGTAAACCCTTTAGGCCCGGTTTGCAGCCAATTCTTTTCAGATTTAGATGTAACTATTTTTTTACTTCTGTTGTAGATAGCAGAAGCATTTATTACATCAAGATTACAATCGGTAGCTGATGTTATAAGGTGAGGGTGTATCATCGACTCTTGATTTGTACATAAATTGATTTTCACAGGCTAATTTTCTTTTGATTAAACCGCTCATTCCTTTACTCAATAAACAAAATTTGGAAAATTTGTATAGGAGTAAGACAATTGCGACTGGGTGGTAAAAGATGTACGTCGCGTCGTTTTATGATCTGCGAATTTTTTTTATATTATTCGCTTTACAATGGTACAAAGTTGAGAGGAAGATCTTTTAACTCTATAAACGTATTTCTTATTCTCAGAGACAATCTTGACGACCCGCTGGAGGATAAATCGACGTTACATCAACAATTAGATCAGGTTCGTTCTCGAAATATTTTAATTGATTTATTTTGCATCCTTGTTCCTAGACAACGACTGAATCTTATGTTAAGGCCTTAAATTTGAATTTTGGCTCGTCATGCTACATGCTAGGTAATTGTTTTGTGTTTTTCAAGGATTAGTTTTCGAATTCTTTCACAAAATATATATAAGAATCTCTACTATCCCAAGCAAGGATTTATGTGAGGAAATGTGTCCCAGTTTGGCCGCCACTTAAAAGGGCTGGGTCACGTAACCTTAAACAAACGTCTTTCGAAACTGTGACTTTGCAGTTTTTTGGTAGGCCATATCACACAGATTTTTGACTACTTTTTCAAAATGAATTTTTTTTAAAGATGGGTTCTTGAAGTTTACAGAGAAACAAGTGAAACATTCGTATGTTGTAAGATTGCTGAGATATAGGTGGATTTCTAAAAGTGACTTTATAGTGGATTCAGCCCATTCACCAAAATAAACAGAAAATGAACATATGCCTGAAACACCATAGGGCTCAAATCTTTCAAATTTTTAAGATGGTGGGTGCAAAATTCTACTACATTTTTCTTTTAATTGAATGACTTGAAAGGAACTTAGGGCACTTTGCTGTAAATCTGCCTTGGAAATTGTTTGATATTTTGATTATTTTCAAAATGGTGGCGTTTTTATTTTTGTTGAAAGAATTTATGGAATATTTTGGAAAAATTCACGTCATTGTAAATCCAAAATCAATAGAGCAAAAATGATACAATTTACAGGAAAATCATAGTTTATGAAGGTCTACAATATGGTGGCAAGCAGAAATCTGTCGCTCTTCTGGTTTAGGATTTAAAAATTTGATACGTCACAGCCTCAATTATGATAAATGCCGCCATTTTGAAAATAATCAAGATATCAAAAAATTTCCAATGCAGATTTACAGCAAAGTACCCAAAGTTCCTCTCAAGCCATTCAATTCAAAGAAAAATGTAACAGAATTTTACAGCCACCTTTTTAAATATTTGAGCCCTATGCTGCCTAAAACAATATAGATCATATAGATTACTGGTTTGTTTACGGTTACATGACCCAGCCCCTTTAATCATTAGCTAGTTGTCTCAAGAAGTCTGTTGTCCATGACTTTTAGGCATTGTAAAATGCGTAGCTAAGTTTTATTGTTCTTGCAATTGTTTGGTACAATGCCGGGTAGCGTGTCCCAAGGAAATATAGATATGTTTGAAAAATCACAAAAAATCCATTCCAATATTAAGCTTCAAATTTTCTTTTTTTGGTTTAAAAGATGGAAGGCCAAATTATGGTTCTAGATAAATTATCATTTTTTGATATGTTTAAATTTGCAAATATGACTGTTTTGAACGTTGCCTGGTTTTGAGGCATACTGCAAAAATCTACAAATGATTATCAGATTGATTTCTTTGTCTATATTAAAAATCTTAGTTGGTCTTAAATGTCAGAAAGGAATGCACACTGCCATGCAACACTTGGATAATAAAGAATGGCAAAATTGCGACTTTTAATTGTGAATCACAATGTCCCTTAAAGAGCATGCTTTAAAGTAACGTTTTTCAATATGTAATGTCATACCTTTTAGGTCAAGATCACAAAAATTTTAATGCTCTTGAAAATATTTTAATCAATGGCAAAATGAGGTAAAAATAAATATTAGCAATAAGTACAATGATAGAATTTTGGTAATTTTTCAAACGTGTCTTCTTTTCTGAGACACCCAGTAGTCAACCTCGTCCCCAGGGTGTTCCTACGTCATACTCTAATCACGAAGCCGAGTGAACACCCTGGTACACATAGCACAAATTCACAAATTCGCCCAAAATAAGGGCGGATTAAGAGCCATTCTGGATTTGCGGTTGGCAGGGTAACGCTCATTATGTGACCTCGATTGCAAACAACAAAGTAACATTGTAATGGTTGTTGCTTAGTGAGTAGATTATATTGTTGCTATTCGAATAATTAGTAAGTTTTCGAGAAATAGTTTGTGGTATCTATCGTTTTCGAATAGCCAATCAAATTGCAGAGCAGCCACTTGTATCCCAGAGTAGAGGTAGAGCAACGAACTCACTCTGGGGACAAGATAGCCCAGTAGTACGAGTTGTCTTACAATACAAGTTTGTCTTTACCGTTCTGTTTCAAATGCAGATCTCAACAATTGGAAGATGTGAATATTCAAAAACGTGTTCAGTTCTTATCTCATTATTCGACCAAACCGCGCAATCATATCAAGCAATGCTACAATCAAATGGATCTCTGACCAATGATATCACTATCCAAGAAGGTAATACATGCTTTACGCTGATGATTTGATGCAATTTCCTAATAGATTTGCTTCCAGACGTTTGTTAAGCCAGTCTATAAGGGATAGTAAAGAAGAATGGCACGTGAATGATCGCGAGCAGTTTTATTTTCGTCGTTTTGTCTTGAATAAAGATATTTCAATTTTTGAATTAAAGCTGTGTCTTTTATTTGATAAGCTGTCCGTTTCTAGCATTGACTCGCTAGTCTTATGTCAACTAAAAAATCACGTTCTTCGCTTTCCCCACCTTTTCCAGCTCTTCAATTTTTCCACGATTAGAAAATAGAACAACGAATCATCGACGATCAAATGAATCAAAACAGTGTGGATATTAGTAAACCCAATAATTTTGACAAATTTATATTTGTTAAACTTTGTCGAATTTCCCACTGACCACATTGCGTATACTATTTTATATATTTTTGCATTTTAGGACGTCTGACGTGGCTTGTCTATATAATTGGTTATTCAATCGGTGGAAGGATATCTTTCTCAGCTACTGATGAGCACGACTCATTCGATGCAGAGTTATGCACGAGGTATGTAGTATGACAAATTATGTAATACACTGCTACAGCTAGACTGACGGGAATTTCTTTCGTGTCAGTTTATGACTTGTTCAGAGCAGAAAAATATTTTCCTTCCTGCGACTGGACTGAAACCATGCTTAAATTTTCTGCAAGAACAGAGCAATTAAAATATCCAGCTTTTTTAAAGAGGTCAAGTTCTTGTTCCAAATAATACTTTTAAAATCCCCATGTCCATAGCATTTATCAAAAATTGGCTTTGAATTAAGTTTGAACCCAGTCACAACAACTATGATGATTTCTAAAATACATCCACACATAATTTCAACGATTCAAATCCACAATATAGTGAATCATTAGGCACAGCATGGGCACACAATGTCTTGAGCGATGGGGACTCTGGGGGGTGGAGCAGTGGCGGCAGCGATTGTTGTGGTTATTGTTCTCTCGTCGGGGTTTCTGTTGCTCGGCATTGTTGTCTATGCTGGCCTGACCTCAATGTAAAACAGGCTGCAGTATTTATCAGTATTTAATCGTTNAATCCCCATGTCCATAGCATTTATCAAAAATTGGCTTTGAATTAAGTTTGAACCCAGTCACAACAACTATGATGATTTCTAAAATACATCCACACATAATTTCAACGATTCAAATCCACAATATAGTGAATCATTAGGCACAGCATGGGCACACAATGTCTTGAGCGATGGGGACTCTGGGGGGTGGAGCAGTGGCGGCAGCGATTGTTGTGGTTATTGTTCTCTCGTCGGGGTTTCTGTTGCTCGGCATTGTTGTCTATGCTGGCCTGACCTCAATGTAAAACAGGCTGCAGTATTTATCAGTATTTAATCGTTTATGTGTAGTTTTTCGTAGTTGTATCATTTAGTTGTAACTTCAGTTGCATATTTGATGTAATGGCCATGGGGTTGTCATTGTCTTTTGCTCCCTGTGGTATCGTCCCTGCAGTGTTATATAGTTGTATAGTAATTAGAAAGTATAGTAGTTGTATCATGTATTGTAACATTTTAGATGAATATAAAACAAAAATTCTAAAATGTTTGCAATAGACACTGTGGATATAAACGGTACATGAGATTCAATCTTGATAAGTTGATTTTGGTTGAATTTATGTATATTTTTCATCTTTTATGAACAAATAAGAAACAGGGCATAATACATGAAAAAGGATATATTTTGAAAATTTTCATGCAGGACGCAATGAATGCCAAATTTCTTATTTGCATGGTCGGGTGTGTTTTCACGCCCGGAACTTGTTCCTTACTGCCTTTTGCAAAACAGTTCATGATTTATCAGCAATGTTTACGGGGGTAAGCTCGGTATATTTGCCGAGTGCACAAACCTTGTTCTGCAAGACAGCATAGGCTTCAAATTTTAAAACAAGCCATTGTAATTGGCTATGAAGTCTTCCTTTCGATTGAATGGTTTGAAATAGTTTTTAGGCACTTTAATGTAATTCTACCGTTGACTTTTTTGATATCTTGATTATTTTAAAAAATTGCAGCGTTTTATTTTTTCCACTTGCTTGATACCGTGGCGTGATCAAATATGTAAATCGTAAGCCAGAAGAGCTACAGGCTTTTGCTTACCATTATATTATAACTGCTCATAAACGATAGTTTATTGAAAATTCGACCTTTTTTTCCTCCATTAATTTAGAATTTAGATGTCAAGGCTGTCTGTGTCAGGTGTAATCTAAGAAGTAAACAACGTTTTTATTAAGACTGTAAAATGCCTTTAGATGCAACCACTTCAGTTTGTGAACTTGAGTGAAATTCGCTTGTATCTTTTGAAAATAACAAGGGCCCATTTTTTTCCAGCCTCTTTTAAAACATTGCACGATTGTTTAATGCATCTTTAGTTTGACTTAGAGACCCATTGCTAACCATGAGACTTCGTCGCACCAAAGTCGACTTTCGTCTTATCTGACAGTTGTTTTTGTCCTAAATTCTCTTGTCTTGCTTTTCATTCCATGCACAAAGGATCATGGTTGACACTGGGTATTTAATGAAACTTCAGGTACAAGTGTTCATTGGCAATCTTTGATATCTTGATCCTTTACAGAATTATTGCATTTTATGTCTATTGAAAGAATTCACGGAAAGCTTTGAAAAAATTAATATCGTTGTAGATCCTAAATTGATAGGGGAAAAACGGTGCACTCTTCAAGAAAACCATGGTTTATGAAGGTCTACGTATAACATGGCGGTAAACAGAAATCTGTAGCTTTTCTGGTTCATGACTTAGCAATGTGATGACGTCACAACCGGAAAACAGCTATAGGGAAAATTCTGAAAATAATCAAGATATCAAAAATTGCCAGTGAACACTTATAGCGACATACCTGAGGTTCCGTTCAAGCCATTAAATCAAGCGAAAGATGCATCAACCAATCGTGCAAGGTTTTTTAGATATTTGATTCCTTTGCTTTGTTTTCATTTCTTGGTTCTTGTTTAATAAGCTAGTTTTGCCTATTTGTTGGCACAGTGGAAAACGCCTAAATGTTCCTATCTTCATCATTCCGTAAATTATGTGTTTGTCATTCAGGGTTTTAACACTGATGAATCTGACAGACTCAAAGCTATCTGAGGTAAGTTTACGTTTTATTTTGTCAAATATGCCTGTTTCGTTGTATTTATTAACCATTTCCTTAATACCTGGGCTAACTGCTGTCTTTGTGGAACTTACAACAATAAACAAAAGTTTCAGATGAAAGCGTTTCGGTAGAATTGCTTCGGTGGACAACATTCGGGCAGAAGTTAATATTTTCGGACAGAAAACTTTTTTAACAACAGCTGAGAGCTTTCTTAATCCTGAAGGTTCTACTTTTTGGGGCAAAACAAAACGTTAGTCGCAAACAGGACCAAATCTTATTTAGAAGTTACTAAACACAAATAAATTGTGGTAAAAGATTTATTTTATCTCCATAAATGGAGCTTCTGTTGTAAGATCCTGGACCACTGCATATCTTATACCAGCCATGTAAAATGCCGTTTTGATGTTCTCTCCCTTGTTACAAAAATAACTATACTTTGACAGCTATTTGTAGAAAATATGGGCATATCCAAAAGTTTTAATGGTACAAACTATCGGAAAAGCTGACATTTCGGTCGAAAAAAGCTTTAAACTTTTGCTGGTTAATATAGCTGTCTATAGCTTAATGTCCTTAAAAGCCTTGAATCAATAAGGGATTGATATAGATAAGTATGAACCTGTTCCGAGGTGACAGATCCTTCGTATCACCTACATTTGATCTGTAGCACTGTCAATGATAACAGTACGAGTTAAGAGGATTATCGACGCGATCAAGAAATCCACCCTTCAACAAAGTTCCATTGGGGAAAACAGATCCTTGTCCAAACAACAAAATTTGCCACTCCCCAAAGTCTTTGTTTTTATGGAGACGAAATTTTTCGTTTTGTTTGTGATTTGTCAAGGCTGTAACTCACCTGGCCAAAAGTGCTTAAAGTCTTTATTCGAATAAGCTTCTTAAGAGACAGTGAAATCTCAAGCTAAATACGGGAGCGTAAAGGGATCCCCTTATCCCCTCCTTTCGGATTATACCTAAGCGTTTTCCTTTTGATTAGCGCTTATTGATAGTAAGCCACTTATCTTAGGAGCAACAGTAAATGATTAGCAGCTATCATATTAAAGAAATACAGAGACTGACATCAGCAACTCGTGTTATGTTGAGCGAAACATCTCAAGCTTTATGCTGTTATTTACTGTAAGGGATTTGAAGCGGTAACCTTAAAAATAGAGGAAACTCACAGAGGAAATGTAATTGAACATCAAGAAAGGATGCGCGCCTGTGTTCTGTTAGCAATATGGTTGATCACTCGTCCAGCCGACACGGAATTATTTTGTTAATTAAGGCCAAAATATCAACTGAGTAGTTTTTCTTGTTGGGCAGTTCGGTGTCACAGGACCAGAGTCTGCTTTTCGGCTATTTGTAATATATATGGGACTTGACTGTTTCGCTATAATTTAAGAAATCAATCCGTGTCGGACAGACCTCTGATCAACCATTTAGCAAACCTCATGTACACTTTGAAAACATGTATCAATTAAAGTCTATGTTCGACTTGAAACTTCCTGACGTCAATTAAAGATCATATTCGTTCAAATGCCATCCATTTTGCCTCGAGATAGTTAAGGCAACATTCTTATTTTTCTCCCCGAAAATTTCTCAAAGAACTTTCTCAACGAAAGTGAATACTGGATATTTGATATCCCAAAGTTTTGATTTTATGTTTCAAAATGGATTCTACTGAAGCAATTCCTTGCCTCTGCGAAAGCCAGTTCTGTGGGATCTTTTTTCGTCTGTCGTGTTAACTATAGTTCTTAAAAAAGGTTATTTTGAAACTGGGATAAACATTTGATTTTTTAGGGACGAATTTCAGCGAAACTGGAACTTGGCTTGTTATCATTTTTCGAACAATATAAAAAGATCTACATTGGAGATCAAGTGAATAAATCATCCAAGGTAAGCCTAAAGTTTTCTAGTCCATGATATAGTCCATAGGATCAGTGGCGGACGCTAAGGGGGGTAAGGGGGTGCAGTGGCCCCTTCTCCCCCAATGTTGAGGAAAACAATAACCTTTGTCTGAAAACAATAGGTCTACACAATGTATTTCAACTGAAACGATACGTTCGCCCCCTCCCCCCTCAATATCTAGCGAAGTGTCCGCCACTGCATAGGATGGTATAGGCGTTTAATCTTGAACAATAATTCTGGCTGAAAGAACATTTGCAAGAACAATAGGAAATGCAGATTTTGGTCGTTTATTCCTGATTGTTGTCCCTTTTTACTAAATGGAAAACTACGAAAATGTTTTCACAAACCTGCTCCTTTATACTTGGGTACATACTTATCAAGGGGGCTGAAGATTATCGCAAGATTTTGAGGAATGGCAAAGCGTAATTAACAATATCGCTAAAGATGGCGGCTCCAAAGACTCTATTGTATTTTGCTGCAAAGCATGACTGGTAAAAGGCTCCCTGACGACCTATCGTCATAAAAATTTCGGTCTGCCGTGTCGATTTGCTATCTTGAATTCGAATCGACCTTCAATTCGAATGCAACATGGTTCGAAAGGAAACCTTTCTAAAGCAAAAAAATAAAGTTTTTATTCGAATTGAAGTTTTAGACCCCGTTTACACGAAAGAAAACTGGATCGATCGAGAACGGGATCGATCCAGTTTGGGATCGATCCCAAAATTTTGCAGGAGTTTACATGGGATCGATCCCAAATTATGTTGCCTTTACACGGGATCGATCCAGGCACACATCACTGATTCCCAGACTCCTTATGAAGACTTGTGCATGCGTTGCTAGGGTGACCGAAATAAGCCATTCTGAAAACGCCTCGAAACTAGATCGCTCTGGTAAACGATCCCAAACTAGCACGGATAGCGGATCGATCCCGAGCGATCCCGTGTAAACTCAAGGCCGATCCGTACCAGTTTGGTATCGATCCCGTTCTGGATCGATCCAGTTTTCTCTCGTGTAAACGGGGTCTCAATTAAAGATTTGTGTTCGAATTACAAAATTTTCTTATTTGTTTACATTGATTACTTGTTCGAAACTTTACCACAGCTAGCTAATCGAAACAGTAGACCAAATTTTTGGTGGTCGTTAGGAAGCTTTTTACCAGCATGCTTTGCGCGGCCGCAATCTTTAGCGTTATTGTCCATTGGAGTGGAAGATTTAGGTAAATCTAAGTCTGCTGTAACCCATATAATTCTTTCATATGTTTCTTTCCACTTCAGGTCTACCAGATTTTATCGGAAAGACTTGGTATCCCTGACGAAACTGCGATGCTTAGTATCTTTGTTAGAAAAATGTAAGTTGATTGGCTTATTGAATTTAGCCAAACAAATCTGAGAAAGGCAACAAACATATTTTTCAATGACCGATTTAACGATAAAATGTAGGTTTGAATTGTCTAGGTTCTTTTTCTGTCTGTTTGAGGTTTGCTTTTCTCGCTTTCTGCGATAGCTTCTTTTCCTTGTGATCTGTAGTTTATCTGCCCGTCACTAGATATGCGAAATTTTTGTAAGCTTCAAGATTTGATGTTTTCATTTTTATCTCAAGATTGTTTGTCAAACTGTTCAGATTTGCTTGCCAAGCAATATTTTCGTGTTTGGCCACGTCACAAAGCATTGCTCGATAAGAGGAATTAAGCAAAATTTGTGGCGCAATGTTTTTTTGTAAAAGTTAAAAATCTCAAATGTTTGGCGAACAATGTTTGCCTGTTTGGGCAGGGCTTAGCATTTTCTTCTGTTGCAAGACACGAAAGACCGTCAGGACAGAACTTCTGCCTTAGAACTACGCTATACCCTTTCATTGGCTCTGAAATTTCATTTTTATTGATATCTCAACGTTTCTCTTCTATCCTAGAATCACAAATATGAAATATTGGGCAAGGAGTGAAAGAATCATCAACTCAACGCTAAGTCTACTGAGTGATTTGTCAATTGGGTAAGTAATCTTATGACCCCCCTTTTCAAGTTATTCAATTTCTAATTTTTTTAAATTTCTCATTATTTATTATCAGTATGCGTGCAGATATACCGGGTGTCCCAAAAAACTTTATACAAGTTTGAAAAATTCTGACGCCAAGAGTTTTCGTTAAATCACCCCAAAGCTATTTTTATGTTAACGCTCAATGGATGAATTACATTTTGATATTTTTCTGATAATTTTTGGATACTTGGTTGCAGAGCAATAAATCAGCAAGTGTAAAATTTCCTCTTAGACCCAACCAGAGCTTCAAGTAGAGAAGATCTAATGATTCTAGGGATGGCAGAAGCATGTCGGCCCTCGACATCCAAAGCTGATATGACTGATATGATAAAATTTTACAAAATACATTACGGATTATTCTACCTACAAACTACTTTAGAAGACTACAAGGACGATACCATGGGGAGCAAAATACTATTACTACCCCATGGCCATTACATGAAAAACGTTAAACTACATACAATTATACATAAATACTACACACGATTAAGAACTAATAAATACTGTACTAGAGTCTGTCTAACATTAGATGTCAGGTCAGGGCTGCAATAACTCAAAATAATGTGGCGAGCAAAACCTCTTTAGTTTTTATTTTTCATGGATATTATGCCAAAGATCTTATGAAAGGCACCATTTACAAACAGAATTTACAAACAAATAAGAAAATATATTTTGAAACCTCCAAAAGTAGCTCTCCATTTCAAAATGTTATTTTTCACCAAACCTTCTATCCAATGAGCTACTGTAAAAGTTTGAATCCCTTTGTGCTTTGTTTGTGTAGATTTAAGTCATTTGGAAATTTTTCTCCGCTTTTTAATTTTGCTCTGCAGAAAGTTGAATGCTTTCTAAGTTGCTTCTTCCGTAATATCATGGTCTGAAAAATACGTTTTCCAGGTTGTAGTTACGCCCCCTTCTGCCTACAGCATGAAAAGTGGTAATGTTGCCATAAATGATTCATCCGTTCATAGAAATGAGCAAGAAAGCATTTAAATCTAGCAACAAAACAGTTTGCTGAATTTTCTAAGCCCTAAACTTCGTACTATTCATCCTATTTATTTGCTCTTGTAGATACAGCAGTGCAAGAAAACTTGTCAAGTTGGCACCCATTCAATTCATTCTCAATAATCATACTGTGAGTATATAACGGAGACTTTCATTCCTTTACCTTTTTAATTTTGCATTATCAATGTCTGCGTCATTGTTCTGCAGTCGATCAATCTCGGTTAACTCTAACGAAGTTCTATAAGACTGATATCTGGCATGCCCTTTACCAAACGATCAAACATTGTTCAACAAGCACTTGAGATTTTGCTTGCAAAACATAACGTTGGTCCGCATATCGACTCTTTAAAAGACGGCTTCACAAATGTTTTTACTTGCTGCAAATGGCGAGTAAAATGTCATAAGATTATTGATATGATTTCCCTATTTGGCTAAGGCCCTACAATTTTGTGACTTCGGTCATATTGTAGCACAATAAAGTACTCAGTTCACAGTTAACACATGCCTTATCTATTTTATTATGAAAATATTTAATTATCTTCAAAATTTTCGTCGATAACAGAAATTTTAGCGATGTAGGAAATTGTTTTCGTCTTTTTACATATTATATTACGTTGTCAAAGCGTTTGTCCACACATTTTCAAATTTACCCGAATTCATTCCTCAAAAAGTCCCAAAAACTCCGTTTTATGCTTTAAAACTCCGTTGCTCCGTTTCATGACTAATTTTATTTTGTTTCTACCAAGAAGAGTTTGTATTAAAACTGCGATGTTTGAAATTTATAGATATTTTTATTCAAAAAGACTTTTTATGCGCCTTAGGAATGGTATCAGTGATCAAAACTAATTGTTAAGAACTCACCCACCAATGATTAGTATCTTGAACTATCTAATTTGGGGAAATGAATGAAATTGAAAACCAAGAAAAATAGTTTGCAACAGATGCCTCATTTCCAAAAATGTTCAACAATACCAAAGGAATAGGTGTCTGTATTCAGAGAAAAGGATTTGAATTTTTGGAATTGGTTGATTGCTTTTTAAACTGTTGGAAGTTATTTGAGGTTTTATATTTCTTTCCTCCTTCTTTGCAGTCAGAGCACTTTCCATTCCTAGCTTTTCGAGCTGATTCGAACTTCAAATGCCGTACACTATTTTACACCGCTATTGGGCGATTGCTGTTGGTTGATTTGGGTGATGAGGAAGAAAGATTTTTATCATTTGCAAGACCCTTAACTGGTATGTTTCGAGCAATAGATGCATCTTATCTTTGTTTGTGTGCATCAATTTGCCCGTTGTCTGTATCACATTATGTAATGCTACAGAACTTGATATTTCATAAAAGATTGCTTAAAAACGTTAGAGAATTAGCCGTAAGTCCTCGACTCTTTTCAGCAGTCAATTTTGTGTCAATAAACAATGACAGACATTCGATGCTTTACTTTTAATTGTAGGAAACTTAGTTGTTCACTTTTCTATTTCTAGCGTCGTTAGAAGATCTTTCAAACAGACTAGCTACTGCCGGCGCTAATTCATACCAAATGGACGAAACAAAGGTTTGTTATCTGTCATGATGCATTTTGGGTCGCGATGTCAGGGTCGAGACGTCTTAGTTGTCTCAAACTTTACGTAGAAGAACATAAGCCGATGTTGTGAACTCTGCCTTTCAATATTTTTCAATATTTCGGGAGAAGAGAGCTGGTAAAGCAACTCAATGTTTCTTAACTCAACACGTTTTTTGCCTTTTTTGATACCCTTTGTTACTGCCCCTTATAAGGGCGATTCACGCCCACTGTCACATGCTGATGATGGATCTTGGAATGGATCCGAAACGTTCGTTTAAATAATAATGATTTGATTACTAATAATTTACTTGGACTGTGTCAAATTGGACTGTCAAACTGGACAGTTGCCTTATTGTGGATTTAAAGGGGCTGTACAAGATTTTAGTAAACAAAGATAAGGATCAGCTGCCAATATGACAAATTCAAACAGAAATTTCTCGCTAATTGGTGCGTGGCATAGAATTTCTTCAGCCTGCAGTGGTCTTTCGTTTGTTTAGGTTAGGCTAAACACATCTAAAACCTTTGGTTCAAAATCCAGCTGTATCTCTAAAATCGTTGATGGTATGAAAAAAGTGATTGCACTGGCTAATTCTACGGAGTTCAAACCTATAGAAAATATCTTCATTTGCAATGTATCTGCTGCTATTTGCCTGCATTAGGAAAAGAAAACATTGGATTTGTTGAAGTTTTGCTTGTACAGCCCCTTGGATTTGTCATCTTTCGAAATGGATTTAGAATGGAAATATCAAGTATAAAAACTATGATTTTGTTTGTCGTCGCTCTAAAGATGTGGGCGATGAACTTTTTACCAAGATTCATTGCATTCTTTTATCGAATTCCTATAGAATCGTTAAGGATTCTTAATTGGAACGCAATGCATCTTGGTAAAAGTTCCTCGCCGCCATCTTTAGCGTAATCTTCTATTGGACAAGTGGTTGCTGGTTTATGGTGCATGAAAGTCAAAAAAGTGATTTCTTCGAAAAACAGCACTTTCTTTGTTCTCCAAAAATGCCAAAATCAAGTAAATACTGCAAGAAAGGGTTCTAATGCTGTGTTGGAATTTTTCTGAAGTTGACAAAGGGTTAATTGTGTTGTTAATTGATAACACAACATCATTAACCCATTGTCAAATGTATGAAAAATTCTAATAAAACTCTAGAACCTTTTCTTATAATATTTACTTTATTTTGACCTTTTTGGAGAACAAATAAAGTGTTATTTTTGAAGAAATCTTTTTATTGGTTTTCTTGAGCCATAAACCAGTAACCACT
Organism: Aurelia aurita; assembly: GCA_004194415.1. Classification (NCBI taxonomy): domain Eukaryota; kingdom Metazoa; phylum Cnidaria; class Scyphozoa; order Semaeostomeae; family Ulmaridae; genus Aurelia; species Aurelia aurita. Next base: position 394,890 of record REGM01000177.1, read on the forward strand.
AGTCCAATTGGCTAAAACAAGGTCTCAAACTCTAAGTTGAAGCCTATCCTATGCAACTGTATCAAAAACGGGATAATAGAAGTTACAGCTCTTCCACGGCAGCAGCACAAATGGGCACAAGATTCTTGAGACACCCTGTTTATCATGAACAAACAATATTTTGCAGATTTTCGTAATTGATTTCCATTATTCTAGATTTGATTTTTCTTCGGTCCCAAGGTTCCAAACCCTTGCCAGGTATCACACCAGTCCATGTTAACCCTTTCTGGATCTTCTCTATCTTATTTTACAGCAATACATCGTTGGCTTGTCTCGCGATCTTCGTGGCTTGGCTTTTTCTTTCAATACAAAAACTAGCTTTCTTCACTTCTTTGATTGGCTGTATCCTTTTTCCTGAACATTTAAGACTTTACTGCGTTCTCGAAGCTTTCAGCAGTTCACTTGCTTGTGTGTTTGTGCTATTCTTCAAGACGGCATGACGTCACAACAGCAATGAAAACACGACGCCATCTTGTTTCTGGGTAAATTTGCCGAACATTCCTATAGGTTTCTGCAGGAGATTTGCAAAAAGTTGCATAAAATTGCCCTTATAATCTACCTTGCGATAGTGAGAAGGGAATGGATAGGTAGCAATTGTCAGTCAAAGCAAAACCAATGAAAGTAATTGCGGGAATAAGCTGTTCTTGAAAGCAAACTATAAATTTAGTCCAAGAGAGCTGTTAAAAACTTGCCTTTCTGAAGATAATTTTGTAAACAGCGCCACAAACTCCGACTAAAGTTGCTTGTTGCTTCTTTAAAGTCAACCTTCCTTTTCAACGCACGCCTATCTATCTGCGAATATTTTCGAATGATTTCAACAGCTTCCCTGATTTTTAAAGTTGATTTATTTCGATAAACAATCGAGACATTTTCAAAATCCCAGTGCAGCCCTAAGTTCTGTAATGGCTTCATTTACCCCAACTAGGATTTTCGAACGCGAATAGACGATTGCGCTAGAGAAGGCGTCAAGGACTTTTCCACCATATTCCTTTGCGTTTCATGATGAATCGACCAATCAAAGCAGTCGAAATTCTTTCAGACCCAAAGGCCACATGGTAAAAATTACCTGACGCCCTCTTTATCGCTATTGTCTATTGATAAAGTGATGTGACATGTCGTCTGAATGAATATTGGACAATTTGTAGTATTTGGAAGGTCTGTCTGGATTTAGTTGACTTATATTGTTTGCCACAGAAGTCGTTCCTACGTTTGACAGATCATGATACACAAGTTTGAAATGGCTCGTGATTCACGAATTAACTTATCTAACTTTCAAACCAGCTATTGAGGAACAAGTGTGAAAAATTGGATGATAAAGTTGCAATTCATAGATATAAGCGCCATTTTTGCAGTGAATGCCACTATTTCCAAATCAAAATTTAAGCCTTGATTATTTTTGCTGTTATTTTACAATATATGTTCTGACTGTTCCAGTTGTAGAGAAACCAATTTACGGACTCATTCCTTTATTTGACAAGAAGGATAATAATGACGATCATATTAAAAAAAGACAGTTCCATGATATTATTGATATTTGATGACAATTTCAAGCATTATCAAAGACATTTCCAGTACATATTACGACAATTCTATATTATTATGTGAGACATAAACGGTTGGACTAGGCCGTATTATTATTATAAGTACATTTCGATAGGTTTCCTATCATCCTCAGCTAAGAAATTACACATGCAAATTTGTTTGTAAACCCTTAATTATTCAAACAACATGTATAGTTAATTTGTTTATCATCAAATCTACAAATAAGGAAAGTTCCGGTAAAAACAGTGAGCTAGAAAGTCCCAAGTGAGTTAAACAGAGAGAATGGAATAGAAGAATTCTGAAAGTTTAATGACGGTTGCCTTTATATTACTATACGTAAGCATACCTTTCTGTGGTTCCACGTACATATATTTTCACCTTAACTGTTGCAAAGATACCCAAAGCTAACACCAATATTTCAAAGAGCAATGGAACTATGGGCACATGATCCAGTTATTAGTACCGCATTATTAAAATTGATGACAGAACTGACACAAAATAGATCGCAGAGGCTATTGTTTGATGTCATGTCACCAAATGGAGTTCTTTTATTCAGAGAAGTCAGCAAAACCATATCTATTTATGGTAAGTAAGTAAATTAGTAGGCTCTTTACCTTAGTACCGGGTTATTAGAAGTGATGACAAAACTCACGCAAGATTGATCTCGGAGGTTACTATTTGATGTCATGTCACCAAAGGATGTCACGTGTGGTGTTCCACAGGGCTCATGCCTTGGTCCCCTGCTATTCTTAATTTATATAAATGATCTCCCTTTAGCTCTGCAAAATTGTAACGTGACTATGTATTCAGATGACACCAGTCTTTCATATGCATCAAAAAATATAGACGATCTGAACCAATTTATGAACGAAGATCTGAATTGTTTAAAAGATTGGCTCCAGGGAAACAAACTATCCTTGAATGTCCTTAAGACTCACGTAATGGTAGTTGGATCCCGTCCAAAGCTTAAAATCATTTCTGATGAAGTCGTTGAGCAGCCTTCCTTCTCTATAAATGGCACTCAGATAAAGGTAGTTGAGAACACTAGATACCTTGGTGTTCAGTAGGACAGTCATCTTGTTTGGGATGAGCATATAAACTGTATGAGAACTAAAGTATTTCGAGCCTTAGGTTTTGTGAAGTATGCAAAGAAATTTCTCCCAAAGGAAACGCTAAGTAAAATGTACAGAGGAAATGTTGAGCCCCATTTTCGCTATTGTTGCTCAGTGTGGGGATGTTGTGGGAAAATTCAAATTGAGACCCTCCAAAAGTTGCAAAATCGTGCTGCCAGAATTGTTACAAATAGCAGCTATGATGCTTCAGCAGCTAGTCTTATTAAGAGGCTGAAATGGCCAACAATTTCTGACATTATTCAAAATGAAACAGCGACTATAATGTACAAGTCAACAAATGGTCCTGCTCCGGAATATCTGTCCAATCTGTTTATAAAGAACCCAGCCCAAAATACACTGAGGCTGAGAAACACCGAAACTGACTTGCGTGTTCCACTTTTCAAAACGTAAAATGGGCAGAAGTCTATTTCATTTCGTGGACCTAAGCTTTGGAACAAATTAAGCTTGGATGTCAAACATGCACCCTCTTTTCCCACCTTCAAAAAAAGGTTAAACGAGCCATTGCAGAGGGTTTGATTTCACTTTTGATTTAATTTCGTAAAATTTTGTTATGGACATTTTTAGTTTTTTTATTGCTATTTAACTTAAGTTAGCAACATTTGTAAATTAGGTTTTTACTTTGTAGTCTTTTTGCACAGCCCCCTGTAGAGCAGTCTCCACAGGACTGACGGGGCTACCGTGGTTAAATAATATAAAATTAAATGAAATGAAATGAGGAGTTATTTTATTTAGAGAAGTCAGCAAAACCATATCTATTTATGGTAAGTAAATTTGTAAGCTCTTTACCTCAATACCGGGTTATTAGAAGTGACGACAGAACTCACGCAAGATTTATCTTGGATGTTACTATTTGATGTCATGTCACCAAAGGGAGTTCTTTTATTTAGAGAAGTCAGCAAAACCATATCTATTTATAGTAAGTAAATTAGTAGGCTCTTTGCCTTAGTACCGGATTATTAGAAGTGATAGCAGAACTCACGCAAGATTGATCTTGGAGGTTACTATTTGATGTCATGTCACTAAATGGAGTTCTTTTATTTAGAGAAGTCAGCAAAACCATATCTATTTATGGTAAGTAAATTAGTAGGCTCTTTACCTTAGTACCGGGTTATTAAAAGTGACGACAGAAATCATGCAAGATGGATCTCGGAGGTTACTATTTGATGTCATGTCACCAAAGGGAGTTATTTTATTTAGAGAAGTCAGCAAAACAATATTTGCTTACGGCAAGTGGATTTGTCGACTTTTTTGGACCTGTATGAAGTAGAAGAGCGATCATGGCATGTAGCTGAAGTCATAGAATTGTTTTCAAGAAGGTAAAAAGCAAAAATGTTACAGTTCATTTTGGTGATGTAGGATACGAACTGCTTCTGTAGGGGCTATGGACGCAGTATAGTAAGGAAGCTAAGATCAATCCAAAGCGCACAATTTGTTGGCAATTTCAATTCATGTTTAAAACACAGCTCTTCGGTCGTAGGTTGGACATCTCCAAATTACTTGTGGGGCTTGTCCAACAATCATTTGTCCACTGTGCCTCGCTGTGCCTATCCGTTTCTGTATACATTTTTGATACCGTAAAAACGTATATTTTTGAAAATGTTGGTCACAAAATTTTAGATACACTGACGAGATAGATCTTGATTAGTAGATTTCGAAAATGTACTTGTTGTCACATTTGATCCTGTCATTGATGAGTTGTGACATGTAAAGTGTTGCTCCCCCCCCCCCCCC
>REGM01000177.1:400751-489138 GCA_004194415.1 Aurelia aurita
GGGGGGGCTATATTCTGTCGTCATCGTCTGCAGCTATCACAATCTTTGATTGAATTTGGAACTTTGAGCCAGAGAGGCCCTAAACAAGTTGATAAATGGACAAGAAAACACAAGATGAATCGAGAAAACCTTGTCATTTAAAGTTGAAAAAAAACAGCCTGAACCTGGGGACTTTTGGGGACTTTTAATAAAATCTGAATCAAGACACCACAATTTACCCAAAATGGTTGTTGGTTGTAGATATGGTCACACCTGATGCGGTAAACTTACTCTTTTACTAACGACGATTTTTTGCGACACTTCGATATATTGGAGCATTAGGCCCATCCAAGAATATGGCAGTTAACAGTCGATATCGTTCAAAGAGATCGATATGATAAATGTCCTTAGCAAAGCAAACTTAGTATCAAACAGAAAACTTACCTTTTTGCGTACTACCAGCGATGAAAATGCATAAAATTGCAACTTCAAGATTGGTGCTGTGCTGTACTGTGCCGCCATTTTCATTTAGCGCATTTTGCGCAATTTCTGGAAACTCTGTGCTGCTGCTGCATGCTGGGAAGGACTGCCTATCCTCCTTGGTGGGCACTCAAAATTTAACCTGTCATATCTCGTCAATAACATGCTCAAATATGACAAACCATTGTTTTGAACTTGATTTAAAATTGCCCTGAAATCTTGCAGGTTGGCACCTTGATATTGGCCCTAGTTTCCTGACTAATACGTATAGACTTTAAATCTGACTTTGCACTCGGTAATGAGTTTCAATTGACCTGTGTTGTTTTGTGTTCCGTGTGTTTTGCATGCTTCTATCGTTCTTACACTTTGAGGTAAACATTTCCCTGTTTTGTTTTGTGTTCCACATGTTTTGCATGCGTTTATTGTTTTTGCATTTTTTGCAACGTAAACATTGCTTGACAACAAATGTAGCTTGGAGATTACTTTAGAAAGGTTTATCCAAGGTTCATTCATTACATTTGCCAAAGTTGAGGGCAGATGTTAGATTCATTTTGTATAAGGCTGTCAACTTTGATTTCCGAACGCCCACTATTTTATGTTTTTTTCAACGGCACATGTGGTGCTAATTTAATGGTTGCTAATGGGTGGTTCACAACAGTTTCACTTTCGAGCGACTTCAAAAGAGAAGTATTCTTAGAGTGTCGGTTTGCCTATTCATCTATCGATATAATTGTGAAAGCAGAATTTTTGTTGTTCAAAAGACAATATTTGTCGTCTAAGCATATGATAACAATAGCCGTGCAAAGACAATCTGCCTTGACAAGTGCCGAGCCATATTTAGGTAACTGATCTACATCAACAGGAAAGACTGATATCTGATAGGCTAGAATTTGACCGCAAGTGGCTTGAGCCACTTTTATATGTTTAAATTCCTTTTAATAACTTGTTTTTTTTTTTGTAGCACGTTGTCATAGATATTTCTATGAAAGACTAAGATTAACTTAAGACTAACTGTGAACTGTTAGTCTCATAGCAGACTGCTTCATAGTTTAGCATCCTAACACGATAAACATCCCTGGCCAATTTTGGCCCGTAGTTGTTTTGGAAAAGGAGCTCTATAATTAAAATCTCAGTACCTTGAATAGTGTGATATTCAAACTCTTCAAATTCTAGAAGTGCTTCTAGAAGAGCTCTTGAAACTTCAACAAAAAATTGAAATGTATAGTGGTTTCCCCTCAGTAAGAGAAAGCTACAAGTTAAAGTGTCGAGGAATTATTCAAACAGGTTTCATTGTTTGTATCCCGATGTAATGCATGATGCGAAATTCTGTCTCCGTTATTTCTTCTTGACGTTGTTAATTTTGCAGGCCAAGATGACCCTCTTTTTCAATGAATTGTTTAATTTGAAGACTGAAATCTAGAAAACGTTCTTTAATTCAGTATTAATGATAAATACGAACTTTTAAGAGTCTTATAGTCACGCAAACTTATGACTGGAAACATAAGAGTCTTTCAAAGATAACAATGAAGACCGAAACATAATTTGACAAGCTGAAGGTGTTTTTCCAACAACACTCAAGAGTATGAAACACCAGAGTAGAAAACTTAGTTTTCAGGCCAAGTACCTTTTTACTTTACTAGATTTGAGGTTTGCAACGAGTGTTTAAATCTGGTAAATCATCAAAATCGATGTCTAAGCAATAGATGATTGCGCTAAAGATGGGTCAGTGAATTTTTTACCATGATCCTTTGCGTCAAAAAGAATTTCGGTTTAAGTTGATTGATGGAACTCAAAGGATCATGGTGGAAAATTCCCTTGCGCCATCCTTAGCGCAATAGTCTATTGGGAGCGATTTTATATTCTAGCATTTGTCAGAAAGAATCGCATTTTCAAATCTAATTTTCTAGTGTATTTCATTCATTATCTGATGTTTCATACTAGGATGAGTTTCAGACCAACACGTTTTTACACCAACCTTTAAATATAAAGTTTCTTTCAGGAAGAAACATTCTGAATCTGAGTGGAGTACCAGATGATCAAGTATATGCTGTCAAGTATCCTTTCATGAAATGATATTGGAATTTACTTTGAACTCCTCACAGTTGCGAAGAGCTGTAACCTCGTAATCACCTATCCAGTAAACTTAAGAAATGTGTGCCTGGAAAATGCAAGCATGTTGCTGTATATTCGCGAGTTCACCCTAATGATTTGCAGCTTTCGTTCCAAAACCATCGATATTTTCTTTGAAAAACACGACTGAAAATTTCTGTCATACGTTTGCAACTTGTGTAGCTTACAGTAAAGATAAGAGGACGTTTTCTATCGTTATTAGGAAAATGACATTTGATGCACTTAGAGCGTAATTCTCTACAATTCGACGCCTTTTTTCTGGCAATTGTTTGGTTTGTCTGTTATACTCTCGTTATGCCCATAATCATAGTTTTCCCTTGGTTTAAGTTTTCAGTTCGAAATCTAATAAGACCATGGACAGGCAGGCCCACGTCAACCATGTAACTCATGTCAACCGAACAAGAAAGATACCATCGAACATCAAGTGAGAGTTTGTTTGCAAAGTTGACTCTTCTATTTGGCACGTTGGAAAGTGTAGATTTGACAAGAAATGCTATACGTTACGGGAAGACCGTTTTTCAGATACAAAACAGCAACCGTGTTTGATAACTTCGATCAATATCGAAAAGCTACAAATTTCGAGGGAGTAAAAAGAAAGCTTTGACGTAGACAAGCAGCAACATTTAGTTTTGCTGCCAATCTTTAAAATTTCCTTTTATCCGTTATATCAAGGACCAAATTATTTTAGCACAACTGACAAATTTACTTTTGCCACCTTGAGATTTCGAAATGCTTCAAAAGCTGTATTTTGAGCCACAAAACGTCATCATTTTGATGTCACCGCTAGGACAATCAGCATTGCTAACATCGATTGGATTTGGAAGTGGTAGGATCTTTATATTTTGATAATTTTTCAAAGATTCAAACTCCTTGATTCGACTGGTAACTTTCAAATTTATTCAAAATCTTGTAAGGCCTTTACTTCAACTGTTATAACATACTGGGTGTCCCAAATAGAAGGTATCAGATTTGATCTGGGGTAGCAATGCCGATTTTGTTCCAATCAATTCACAATACATATTTGTGCTTCCAAAGTTGAATTATTAATCTTGAAAGTTTAAATTTGCCTTCACCTCCAAACCAGAGCTTTGACCTACGCAAATTCTTGAAGCACAGCAAATAATTCAATAATAGCCTTGACATAATTTGAACAAAAATACATTATATCACACGGTATTTGCTAGAGCTCACCTATCATGCATTCTTGATTTTTCTTTAATTTTGATTCTTAATTTCGCTGTGCTTAAGGAATTTGCTTAGGACAAAACGCCAAACCTCTGGTTTGGAGGTGAAGTTAAATTTGAACTTCAAGAATACTATTTAAACTTTGGAAGCACCAATATCAATAAACAAGGTACCTTTGTTCAAGTTCTTGCTTGGAGCTAGATTGGCATCGCTAGGCCTGATCAAATCTGGTACATTCTATTTGGGACACCGGGTATGTTCATGCATCATTGTCATTTCTTTAACTCTTTACAAGATACAAAGGGATATCATTATGTTTTGACATGTTGAAAGCTGCCCTTGCTGGAGGCTATATCAATTTTGGTGTGATGCGGCTTTACGGCGATGAAGCTTTGAACGATGCTCTTGGAATTTTTGTCAAACTTGTCATGTCGATTCCCCAACAAGATATACTAGTAAGCTTTTCAAATTCAGCATCTAACACCTTTTTGTAGAAAAAATTGCAATAGGAATAACAAATTAGCCTTTTATCAGCTTTTATTGTTTGTGACACAGTTTTGTGCTGAAGCCCAGGTGAAATATTTAGCTGCATAAGCTTAAGGACTCTTCGGTTTTGGGAATCTGGGAATCCGGGAAACAGCATATTTTTATAACAGTCGGCAATTTTCCTTGAAGATGAAAATTAAAAGACACAATCTAAATAACCATTTCTCTTCTCTGTAGAAACGTCAAAAATAGAGATATTGTTGAAACTCTGGGTATAATGCAGACATTTATTATTCGCTACATCTCTGTAGCTAGTACATTTTCTGTAGATTTCCATGGATAATGTTCTGATTCGAAATATTTGCTTCGCGTCTGCGAATGTTCGCTCTCAGCTGCAGCGGATCAAAGTAGAAAGTCAAACGAAATCACTCTTTAGGTGAAACTTAATTATCACAGGTGTACTGATCTATTTGTATTTCTTTTCAGGAATATCCGAAACTAAGTCAAGCGTACTATGGATTGGTTGAAATCATAACTGAAAATCACATTGATCATTTGTGTCAGATCGATCCCCAGGTTCGTTTCTCGTTGCTTTAGTTAAATCTCAGTCTAAGTAATGCAGGTTGTTCTTTTTACTTCTACATGTTCATGCAATGCCAGGCATTATTACCCTATGATCAGGGCAGCAACTCTGTTATACAATCTGATTGGCTGAAAACGTTCGAATGTGACGTAATGATAGGGCATTATTATCCGGAAATGCCCGCTAATTACGTAGCAACTCGGCTTCGAACCACAAATCAGTGCTTCGAACACGAACAACAATGCGAACAGCATCAAATGGCTTCGTCTGCAATGGCTTCGTGCTAGTCCTTCGATCATTTTGCTTTTAAAAATTATCTTTTTACTTTTTTAGAAAACGAAAGGCTTTCACCCAGCCCTGACCATAGGGTAATAAACTATATAGTAACTGTTTCCTTCGGGCAATACCGAAAATATTAACCCTCAGCCTCTGTACAAAACCTCGCAAGCTCGGTCTTGTACTGACGGCTTCGGGTTAATATTTTCTGGTATTGCCNAGCAACTCGGCTTCGAACCACAAATCAGTGCTTCGAACACGAACAACAATGCGAACAGCATCAAATGGCTTCGTCTGCAATGGCTTCGTGCTAGTCCTTCGATCATTTTGCTTTTAAAAATTATCTTTTTACTTTTTTAGAAAACGAAAGGCTTTCACCCAGCCCTGACCATAGGGTAATAAACTATATAGTAACTGTTTCCTTCGGGCAATACCGAAAATATTAACCCTCAGCCTCTGTACAAAACCTCGCAAGCTCGGTCTTGTACTGACGGCTTCGGGTTAATATTTTCTGGTATTGCCCGAAGGAAACAGTTATGATAGGCTTAGTTAAATGATGGCTCGGAATATATGATGGTTCTCATACTGTACAAGACTTACAGGTTGAAGCTGTGACTGTTTTATTTGCTCGAGCAACCTTGCAGGATTTCAGTTTAAAAGCATTGTTTATTTTAAATTGTTTTCAAATAAAAGTTCTTTGTTTACCCAACATTAGGGGGCGACCGCACCCCCTCGCCCCACCCCTCTAGTGTCCGCCATTGCTGAAAAGTCTAAGAAGAACGGTAGGCTATTGATAGTACTTTATCCTATGCAGTATCTGACGTTGGTTTGTTTTCTTCATTTAGGTCTTCCTGTATGTTCTGTCTTCAGTGTCACAAGGCCTTGATGCTTTAGGTAAGTCTACATCTACTGCACCGTTTCCGTAAGCATCAAATTGTGTCCTTCTTTGCTTGGAAATCACAATGTTTGACGATAAATAAATTGCGTACGCATACTGAAAGGGCCTTCCTACTTGCAGCTGTTTTGCATTGAAGCTACTAATAGGGACAACTCTCAAACTTGTCAAATACACACTTAATTGCTTCTGCTTGGAATTCCTCCTGAGTGGCGCTCTGTACCTCGGCTATGCCTACTAGCTGACCCAGGAAAACTGTATCAGTGAGTTATTTTCTTTACAAATAACAGTTTGACAGGAGTGATTCAAACATCTTTTTATTGCTAAAAAAGTAGGCCATCCTGCAGTCAATTTTAATTATATTTACGATTTTCGAAAATAGAGATTCGGTGAAACTTTGACTATGTACTTGTTGGGGATACGAATCATCGAAGTTTAAAAGCAAACAATTATCCCCAACAGGAAACCTATGATCATGCGCAGAAAGCATGTTTGGTTTGTGGAAATAATGTGGGCAGAGAATCCAACCACAATCCAAACAAGGATTAGCAAAGAAACAAAGAGATTCTCACGCATCGCAATAGGTTCCCCGGCTATTGATTTGCTTGAACTTCACCAGCTTAACAAAAGGCTTAGACAAAAGGTGCAGTCCTCGGTATCCTCAACGAGTACAATCATGAAATAAGCACCGATTTCAATGAATTATCGACCATTTTATCGTGGAATAGCAACTTAGGTGTGGACATTTATTTCACTAAAATCGTTCACAATGTCCCCGAGTTTCACTTGGAAATTGCTTTTTGGGATACTTTATAAATGACTAGAAGTGATAGAAAATGATAAATTTACCTAATTGTTTATGTCGTAATGGTGGTTTCTGCATTCTCATTCCTCTGTTTAGAAATTTATAAAGCAGTGACTTTTCTTTAGCAATAAACCTTTTTATTAAGTAGAAAATGAGATTTGAACGATCGATTTTTTCTGGCGAATGGACGAAATTCAAGCTCGATCTTAGTTGTTTAGACTTCGAATAGTGAAGATTTTCCTATTGAAGTGCTCTTTCCAAATCCCAAGTCTAGACAATTAAATTGTCTATTGCACCATATTTTATCAAATACGTGTCTTCGGATCCATTTCAAGAAAATGTGTAATCTTTGGAGTTACATTTTAATCGCCACCATTATAACTATGTGTGTGTCTGATGCCTTCTATCATTTTATCATCTTGGTTCTTTTTCTCAGATTCTTCGGTATCAACTGGCTGCTGTACAACCTTAGATCACATAGTCAGCTACTTATTTCAACAATTACAAAAGGCATCGAAAAGTAATGACGCTCAGAAAGCAGTTGAAAAACATCCCGCGTTGAAAGTCGTTGAAATGCAACCAAATATCCTGCAACAGGTAAGCTCCTTAAAATTTTGATAGACCAAACAAGGTGACACAGTAGACACACGACATGATTTCTTGTTTTCATTTCATTCCGCCACAAGAAAACCCGATTTTGTAATAATAGGCCTTTACACAAAATCCCACAATTCATTGTAATAATCACGTGTAGCTATTGAAAGACTGACGTTCTGGTTTTGCCTCCCTTCGGAGTCACTCAACAGCGTGCATCTCTAACGGCAGCCCACGAAATATCTTAGTAATGTTTAGATTGGAAAACAGAGCGCCTTGTTTCCAGCAACAAAATTAGCTTCCTTTTGGAAATGGAAATTAACTTCCTTCCGCCTCGGATTGAAAGTTACTTTGCGTAAAAGTCTATAACATCCATGTTAATTGACACGTCATTACAAAGCGATAGCACACAAAGGAATTTCTACAACCAATTAGTGAAGCTGCAAATGCACACGAAGAAAACCACAAAAGACCGCGTGAAACCTTTACTTTTCTGCAAACAAATTTCGGACACTAAATATTTCGGACCACAAACATTTCGGGCACTAAAATTTTCAGACGTTTGAAATGTCAGAAAATAGTAAGGTCCGAAATTGTTTGCATTTAAAGAGCCATTGTCATCCAGGATCCTTTGCGGGCACACAGCAATGTCAGACTGTCTGAAAATAAAATTTGGCCTAAGCCAAATATATGGATCCAAACTGCAGTAGTTGAACTGGTAGAAAAGTTTGAGTTTAGTTTACTTTTCTATCAGTTTAACCACTGCAGTGTGAATCCATATTTTCCGCTTAGGCCAGATTTGATTTTCAGACAGTTTAAAAATGCAGCGTGTCCCCAAAGGACCCTGGGTGACAATGGTTCTTTAATGTATTAAGCGAAGACAAGTGTATAATTCAAAAGAAGAAGTTCCTGTACGTGGTGACAGGCTAGTCATGTGACCTGATTCATTGTATTCTCTCAAGAATTTATTCGATTTAATTTACCTATTCGCTTGAACTACGACTTTCATAAATGTTTTCGCTTTATTTCATAACCTTGCTGTTCAAAAACTCGAATAAACAACCTCCATCTTTTTATGGTGATAATTCTTGATGACAGGATTCAATAAAATCTCCAAACGAATTCAAAGTTATTCTCCAGTATTTGCGGAACAGTCTCATAGCCGTAGTGAAAAAATATGTTTGCATTCACACGCAGTTTGCTTTGATGTTCAAACGAAATGGGGGGAGAAAGTATCATCAGTGCTATCACAGATAAATCTTATTTTTTAAGTTGGAAGATTTTCAGAGAGTTTTTGTCTACATATCTTAAGATGTTCTTGTTTGTGCCCTTACTGGTCCTTGGGAGACCTTTTGCTTCGTTTTCATGACAATGCTTTCCTTAGGCACAAAGTGTAGTTTCTGGACAGTTTGTATATGAATGCTTGTTGAGCAGTGGTGGTTGTTGTTGTTGTTGTAGTTGTATAGTGAAACAAAAGGCTTTTGTCGTAGATCTATTTATAGGCCAGAAAGCTGATAGACCTCAGATTTCTCCCGCTATTCTATTGCGCTGGTTTGGGATCTGACAGTTGCTGGTTGGTTCCCCGACAGGTCACCACAAAAGCATCATCCCTTTGAGCTGGCCACTTATGTTAATAATTGATACAACAGATGCTATTCTGTTGTTTCTACGTCAGACCTTGTTTCCAAAACCTTCTACCGCTAATTCATTACGCTTCACATAAGAGCATACATTAGTTTGGGATTAAATTTTCAATCTTCCCACCGACGCTAGGTGACATAAGTTGCCGGCTAAAACATCTGTGCTCAGTTCCTTCAAAACTCAGGTTTCCAGAACTGGAAATCAAGAAGTTTCACTAGCAGTATTAAGATGAAGGTTTCCTACATGTATTTGTTAGATACCTTATTATAGGATATGTATGCTGCATGAAATTTGCGCAAATTTTAGAAATTTGCGTTGAACTTAATATCTAGCAATGCCAATAGACATTTTAGCCATTCTACAAAAGAGTCTGGATCGCGCGATATTTTTATACCTTTTTATAAAAAAGCGCTCGATTGAGTAGCGTTTCAGCTTCTATTACATTTGTTCACATTCGAAAATTCTACGAAATGTATAACAAATCATTCGAGTTGGACTCTTTTTTTAGAATAGCTAAAAGGTCTATTTCCTATAATAGACGATTCCAGAAAAGATGGCGTCAAGGGGCATTTCACCAATATGCATTGCGTTTGATGATCGAATTCCAATAGAATCACTGTTAGTCCGGGAGGAGAAAAAGAAAGAGATGAGAATTTATATGAATTGAAAATTTATATTTATATGAATTTATATTTATATGGATTGGTAAGAAAAGGATGGAATTTATATGGATGAGTGATTGTGGTCAAGTTTGGGGCGCTGATTACGAAAATCGATGTTATACGGCGAATTTCCGGGGCCTTCAGCCTCGTTTTCATGAAAAAGCCTCGTTTTATTTTATTTATTTATTATTTAATCATATTTTAACACAAATACCCTATCAGCTATTTTAAATAAGCTAAAAGAAAAATAATCGCTATAAATATATGTGTACAAATTAAAACCTTAAAGATTTGCTGGTCTTCCTAGGGATCGTGCTTCGGGAAGGATGCTAATTTTGTAGGAATTCCTTCAGTTTCCTTTTGAAAGTGGTGATCGTGGGGCTCTTTCTAATTTCCAATGGGGTTTCGTTCCACGTTTTTGCACCAGAAAAGAAAAAACTTCTTTTGGAGAATTCTAGGTTCTGCCTTGGGATGTCTAGATCTAACTGATTTCTTGTTGGATAGTTAGATATTTGAGATCTGGTGATAAGTCTTCCGCGTAGGTTGTCCGGGCAGAGGCCATTCATTATTTTATAGATCATTACTGCCCTGTCAAATTTTATTAAGTTTGAGACTGAAAGCCAATTGCAGCTCCATCCATCCTTTAATCTAGAGCCCTCTATTAGCGTTCGTGCTCTATTTTGTATACGCTGAAGATGATCAAGCTTTGTGTTCGACAAGCTGCCCCATAGTTCATCACAGTATCTTAGGTGACTCTCAAGCAGTGCCTTATACACTTGATTCAATTTTGATTGCGGGAGTATGTTTTTTAGTTTCCGCAGGGACGAGAGGGCACTTTTCGTGAAAACACATAAACGGAAATATGCTAAATGTAGCTTTTCGAAACTAAAAATAGACTATTGTGACCTCCGGTCACGTGATATTTGAGTCACATGACCAAAAACAATAAGAATGGGAAATTCAACCTTAATGAATTTCTGGCTTATTTTTCAGCGTTAGAGTGTTTTTGCTATGCCTAGGAATTCGTCCAACTCATATTTATCTTCAACAATGTGACGATTGCTGTCTATATTGTCATCAGTGGACTCTTGGACCGTTCATCTATCCCTTCTTAGAAGCAATTTTTTATTCCATTCAGATTCCATTATAGAACGCAATGCAGCTTGGTCAAATGCCCCCGATTCTATCTTTTCTGGAATCGTCTATTGCCCGCACCGAAGCGGGGATTTCTTAGAACAACACGCTTAAAGAGAACAAAAGGTCCTGTGGACTCAAAATCTCGAGAAAAGAAGTTTGCCTTCAGAAAAGAAGTTCGAAAAACCAGTTTTTCCCGAATTTTCTACAGAATTGTTTTGATGGCGAATCATGCTCCAGCTAACACAATGCATACCAATTCACCACTCATGTTTGGATTGGAAACTGATCAGACCGGTTGCTAAAGGAAATCTTTGAGACTAGCAATTGTGAGGTTATATTGTCTTTTCGAATATCAAATAGAAGTTGTCATATTATCGCATTTGAAATCAAACAACAGACATTCCTGAGAAATTATTATAGCAATGGCTGTTCTCCTCGTACGAGCTTGTTGCCATTGACGTCCACACTATCTTGGGATGAAAATAAGTTGTTTTGCACTCACTCTCTCTGTTTTGAACCAAAGACCGATTACTAGAGAACAGGGAACAAGGAATGGGACGAGAAACGGGTTGGGTAAACAAGTGCAGGGAATCACTTGAAGGGAGCGACTTTGGAGAGTATGTCATCAGTCTAGCCAGGATTTTATTTTGATTGTATGAATAAATATTGGGAGCACAGACTGAGCACAGGGTTTTTATCACTCCATACCCATTGATGAATTCACTTAGATCAAGTCGATTGTTGGGGAAGGCGAGGGGCACTTTAGTATTTATTATTGCTAGTAGCAATTTGCTAGTAACAAACGTAAAGCTATTGATCAGGCTATCTTTCACTGACATAATGTTTCTTTGTGGAGGCGCAGTTGCCTTGGTGAATTTTGCTCAATTGCTCACAGCTATACAGCTTTGTCTCGTTATAGCATGGCTATCTTGAAAACATGGAATGTGGAATACTGGAATGACATGGAATACTGGAATGAAAATTCCATGGAATATATATTCCATGGAATACATACTCCATGGAATATATATTCCATAGAATATATATTCCATGGAATACAAATTTGTATTCTAGACATATCCCAGACATCTTTTCATTACTTGATTGCTATCTCTTTCAATGCGTTATCAACCCATTAATCTGAATTTGCCCCCATCTAATACCTTACCACGTAAAATAGGCCGTAAGTTTCATTCACATAAAAGTAATTGCTGAATGGGTATGCAGAGGAGATGAAAAGGCATTATGCAATTGATTAGCAGACAACAGACGTTATTGAATGATCCTGGGAAATTTCTAAAAAGTGTCCACATTATACATTCAATTGAATTGAAAGTGTTGTCATGACTATGGTGCTGTCAAAGGTTTATTGGTTCATATTGACATACAAAAACTACCTGATCGTCGATAATTATTTCATCATATGAAGTTTTAATCCCTTTCACCGTGGTATTTCCCTTAACAAAGGAAACAATAGCCACCACTCCGACCAACATCATTCAGATTAATGGGTTGATAACGCATTGAAAGAGATAGCAATCAAGTAATGAAAAGATGTCTGGGATATGTTTAGAATACAAATTTGTATTCCATGGAGTATATATTCCATGGAATATATATTCCATGGAGTATGTATTCCATGGAATATATATTCCTATGTATTCCATGGAATATTTATTCCATGGAATATGTATTCCATGGAATATATATTCCATGTAATACATATTCCATGGAATATTTATTCCAGTATTCCATGTCATTCCAGTATTCCATTCCAGTATTCCACATTCCATGTTTTCAAGATAGCCGGACCCAGAGCCAACTAGTACATGTTAATTGGCAGACATTTGCGCTCTGATTAGAGGCTCGAAATCTTGTTCTCGTTTAATTTTTCATTTTAAATTCTTTATACACAAAAATCCTTTTAGCTATATAAACTCAATAAAGTGACAAAATAAATAGTTATAGTTACATTAAATATTGTATATACAGTAATCTATCTACATGGCAGCTGCTCTTCTTTGTTTGTCTGTTTGTTTGTTTGTTTGTTTGTTTGTTTGTTTGTTTTTTGTTTGTTTGTTTGTTTGTTTGAGTTGTGTTTGGAATTGATTTCAGCTCTTAAAATAACCCTTGAGTTGCTTTTTGTCTCCATTACTTGTAGGGAGCTCTGTGATATCATTGGGAATATCGTTCCAAGCTTTAAGAGCCGAATAGTGAAAGCCTTTCTTGACATGCTATTGTTTGGAATTTGTAGGTCCCTGCAGTTCCTTGTTTTAAAGTCCGAAGAGATTTACCATAACGCAAAATTACTCATGCAAAACACTGTAATTATTGTTATTCGTGGGCATTTTCATCTGACAACTAATTTGAGACAGAGTATTGTCCCAAATAATTGATCTATGATTAAAATCTACGTTCTTTATAATCTGTTCCATCTAAGCAAACTCTACATGAGTCAATAGGCACCCATAAACACATCGAATTGCATGTAATTAAAATATCTGAAATTTGATTCAAAAAATTGGTCTTAAATTTGTTTTCTTTTGTCATCACAGGAAATGCCAACTTGTTTCATGCTTATTTTCGGGGTATAGTTATTGAAAAATTAGCAAAATAGTTTAATTAAAATTTTCTTTTTCGTGTTTGTTTTTAGCTTTCCACAACAGGTCATTAGGGCGTATTATTTCCTGTAACCCTTTAATTTGTAAATAATTTAATCTGAACGGCAATTTTTTGCCATATGGCTGTTTTAGCTGTATTTATTTAATACCTTCTTCCTAGATGCTTTCCACGATACTCAACACAGTCATGTTTGAAGATTGCAAAAACATGGTAAGTATTTGTACATCATTTAATATGTACTAGAAATTTACTTCAGTTACTGATTGCCCGTTCTAGAGGATGGTCTACTCGAGGAGTTCTTAACTAAATTAGAAAATCATTAGCCCCAGCAAGCAGATTAGACCAGCATTACTACTGGCATCTCAGCCACACGTTTTTCTCCAAAGATGGAAGGATACAGAGCTCATTGGACGATTAGTAGTACTTCAAATAGAGGTAGCTATAGGGCTTGAACCAAAAGAAACTATATATTGCATTTCACTTTCATCCTCTTGCACGCTCTTGCATCAACAACTTAATTTAAAAATTTATCCTACAATAAATGATACAAACAAAACATTTGTAAATAGCAAAGATAGTAACGAACTAGTAAGGCGAGAAAACGTGTCATCAATTCAATTTGAAAATATCTGGGAAATGGAGAAAATGATCTTCTTGAAAAACAATTGCTGAAGGACTTTTACAGGCTAAAAGGGATGTTGTCGTTTTGACCCATGAAATAATTGAGCCCCCTTGTACTGTAAGCAAAAGTTCTTGTCCGCAGCCAGAATATTTTGTGTTGAATTGAATTTTTGAGTTTGTGTTCTTTTGAGTTGCTTAGAGTAAATGTCCGATTGTAATTGAAACATGTTCTGCAAGTCAGCTGAAAATGGCACGAAATTGCGACGAAAAACAGGTCTGGCCAACAGTTGTTGAGAAAAGAAAAACATCATTTGTATTGCTCAAGACATGATGCGAATTCAGTGGCGTAACGGAGGTAGTCGGGGCCCTTAGGGATTTTTCAGCTCGGGGCCCCCAGCTATAAGTATTAGAATAACATAGATATAAACGTAAAAAACCATGTCTAATTTACACTTGAGAAAATGACTTGCGCAGACAAAAAATAAAGCAATTATAATTATTTAAATTCAATACATGTGTTGTCTAAGCCCCTGGGTCCAAGCAAGCGGCATGGCCATGGCAAATCACCTGCAGGATATTAAAGCGAGGCGATTTGGGGGCGAAGCCCCCAGGAAAATTTTGAGGACACACCCTCTACTTTGGCTTAGAACAGCTCTACCAATTCCATGTTTGCTGGTGCTAAAATAGAATTTTTGACAATTTTGTAACAGTTTTCTTAAAAATCAGCATCCCCAGGAAACTTTTTGAGAAAACAAGATTTATTTTGGCTTAGAAGGCCTATCTTGATCCCATGTTTGCCTGCCTCAAAAAACCTTGACAATTCTGTAATAGTTCGCGTAGGAAAATTTTAAGGACGTCATCCTTTACTTTGGCTTGGAACGACTCTCCCAATCACATTCCACTATTTCGCAGAAAAATTCTAACCATTTTCTCCTCGTTTTTGAAAGAACTTTGAGGATCATATTTTGACAAAGTTCCATACTTTTTAAGGCCCTGGTACCCAGGGTAAAAAATATGATGTCCTCAGTCTGTTATTGCAGATTCTTTTACAATTAAAAGTTAATCAACAAACTTTCCATTCATTTATGTTTAGATATCATGTAGGCCTGGGGCCCCTTGGTCTCGTTTATCATATCCAGGGCACCAGCTTCAAAGTAAAATAACAAAGGAATTTTCTTGCTGGGGGCCCTTTCGGGGCCCTTAGAGGTCGGGGGCCCTTAGTTTTTTAACTAAAGGTAACTTGCGTCCGTTACGCCACTGTGAGAATTCCTTTGACATTTCCAGTGTTAGTTGACAAAATCATAATTAGAATATTCTGAGACGAGCTTCTCTCATCCTCAGCTAAGAAAAATAAACGTGTTATGAACTTTTATTGTGAAAATTATTCCAACATTACGCATAATTAACCTAACGTCGTACGATTTGCTAAGAAAGAAAACATCATCGAAATTAACTAAATAAGAAAGTCCAGCGAGAATTAAAACAACTACAGAATCATGATATGGAAGAGTTTTGACAATTCAAACTTGAGCATCCCTTAACCCTCTCAGGCGCTGTGTCCCACTTTTGAATTTTCTCGTCCCACTTTTTGTGAAAAAAATCGAAGTGATCAGAAATGGATGAAATTTGGCACCAAGGTCAATTCTAGGTCGCTGATTTCGAATCTGCTTTCAATTTTTGAAAATGTTGTCACACTTTGTCGCTATGTGGCTCTAAAAGTGGTTTACATAGCAAATATCTGCCGAATCGACACCGATCATCAAAATGGCTCAAAATTACAGGAAAATTTGTTGTGGACACAATGTGACGCCCCTAAATTCGAATCTGCTGTCACTTTTTGAAATCTTTGTCACCATTTGTCTCTGTGTGGCTCTAAAAGTGGAACAAACAGCAAATACACTGTGGAATCGACACCGATCATCAAAATGGCTCAAAATTACGGGAAAATCTGTAGGAAACATAATGTTACGTCCCTGAATTCGAATCTGCTGTCACATTTTGAAAATGTTGTCACCATTTGTCTCTGTGTGGCTCTAAAAGTGGAACAAATAGCAAATACACTATCCAATTGAGACCGATCATCAAAATGGCTCAAACTTACAGGAAAATTTGTAGTAAACACAATTTTACGTCCCTGAATTCGAAGCTGTTGTCACATTTTGAACATGTTGTAACCATTTGTCTCTATGTGGCTCTAAATGTGGAACACGAAGGAGATTTGCCTGCGAAATGGGACTAATTATCAAAAGTTCTCAAAATCGAGCGAAACCTTGCAGAAAATACAACCACAGGGCAATAAATTCGAATCTACTATCGCTTTTCGAAAATTTTGTCACCATACGTCTCTCTGTGGCTCTAAAAGTGGAACAAATAGCAAATACGCTGTCGAATTGAGACTGATGATCAAAAAGTCTAAAAATCGAGTGAAACTTTGTAGAAATTACAAGCACAGGACCCTGAATTCGAATCCGCTACCATTGTTTGGAAATTTTGTGACGCTGTATCGTTATATGGCTCTGAAAGTGGAACAAAGATCATACGCATTGGCTAAATAGGACCAATAATAAAAACACTTGAAATTGCACAACAAATTATAGGAAGTACAATTCTTGGGCGCTGAATTTGAATCCACTATTACTTTTTGAAACTTTTGTCACCCTGTGTCTCTATGGGGTAATTCCATATAGCTTCATCAGATGGATGTGAATTCATGTTGGAGAAATCTTTCCAAATTTTTCAAATGGCAAGACAAACAAGAGTTCCCCTTACATCTTTAATTTCAGCTCGATATCTCGTTTCGTTGATGAGTAATAATTCAGTGAACTGTTCGCCCATTTGTGAGTAAGGTATCACTTTTCATGAGGCAGCATGTTTGAGACCCTATAAAACCAGTCTAGCATTTTCTAGAATCACTTCCACACTGCAAGTGATTTACATTGTAGATAGCTTCATGAACAAGTCAAATTCCGTAAAACTAGTGAAATTGTTTGGATGTATAATTGCTTCCAAATCACATGACTGTCATCTGTAGATGTATAGGAACTGTTATACCCACGTTTTTCGGTAATTATGTCTTTTAATATTTAAATGCTGCCTTTTCACTAGCTAGTGCCATGAAAATGTGCGCAATGAAAAATTGGGTAAAAACGAAACTTCATTGTTGCACACATCAACGTGTCCGGTTTAAGGCTACTGCAATATCGATTACTCTGCTATAACCACATTTTTTTGAAGATTTTATCAACTTTATAAAAAAAATATTTTCAAAATTTCCATGCAAGCTAAAATTTCTTAGATGCTTGATAATGTGCACATATAAAAGAATGCCTGAGAGTTGAAAGAATCAATTTTCTATATTCACAAGATGCGAATTTTGCCCTTTCAAATGGCCCCAAATAAAAAATGGTAGATATATGCCATGCTCAACTGCTTCGAGCCATATTGTCCCAAATAATTAGAGTCATGCAAAAAATTGTGCTGGTTGTCTACCTTGAGTTCTCGTTATCAGGCAATTCTAGAGGTCTAGCGAGCATGGCAAGTCTTTCAATTTTAATCATGAAGCAGGCAATATTTAAAAAAAGTGGTGAGTTATGTAGCTGTATATATCATACACAACTCTTATTCTTGGTTGAATATAATTTTTTACTGTAACATCCTGGGTATAAGATCCTGTTGAATCACATGCATCTCTAGATTTTGGAGCTAAAATGAACGATTTCTAAATGATTGCCCTTTGTGCTTGATCTATCACATGGATGTATCGACATCGACAGAGCAGTAACAAATTTTGCAAAGTTCCGATTGCTTCACGATAGAAAACGCCCAAATATTAAACGACAGGAAAAGTTTCAAATTGAATGGGTTAAAAAGGCGCTTGTCACCAGTTCTAGGCGATAGGGTAGGTTTTTGTGCTTAGCTTCGTAGTTTTCTTGAGCCGTGTGTCACTCGTTAGTGCTCGTGGACAAACTGTATTTCAAGAAAGCGAAACGACAGTTTGTTCCACTTTTGGTGCCATTTAGAGACACTTGGTGACATACTTACAAACATCGATACCAGAATTGAATTCAGCGTCCTAAAATTGTGCTTTCTGCAAAGTTTGATGTAATTTTAAGTATTTTGCATTTTCGGCCCAATGTTGCCTGTGCATATGTTGTTTGTTCCACTTGTATAGCCAAAGAGAGACAAAAGTGACAAAACTTTCACAAAGTATCAGCAGATTAAATTTCAGTGGAGTGGAATTGTACATTCTACCATTTTTCATGCAATTTGGAGTATTTCAATATTCAGTTTCATTTTGAAGAAGTATTTGCTTTTTGTTCAGTTTTTAGAGCCACATAGGGACACAGGGTGACAAAAGTTAAAAAAAAAATGATTATGGATTCGAATTCAGCACACAGGAATTGTACTTCCTACAATTTTTGGTGCAATTTCAAGTGCTTTTTATTATTGGTCCCTTTTAGCACCATATACGATCTTTGTTCCACTTTCAGAGCCACATAGCGACATAGGGTCACAAAATTTCCAAAAAATGGTAGCAGATTCGAATTCGGGGTCATGTGCTTCTAATTTCTGCAAAGTTTCGCTCAATTTTTACAACTTTTGATCATCGGTCTCAATTTGACAGTGTATTTGCTATTTGTTCCACTTTTACAGCCACATAGAGACGTATGGTGACAAAATCTTCAAAAATTAAGAGCAGATTCGAATATAACGCCCCTTGCTTGTATTTTCTGCAAGGTTTCGCTCGATTTTGAGAACTTTTGATAATTAGTCCCATTTTGCAAGTGCATCTCATTTGTGTTCCACATTTAGAGCCACATAGAGACAAATGGTGACAACATGTTCAAAATGTGACAACAGCTTCGAATTCAGGGACGTAAAATTGTGTTTACTACAAATTTTCCTGTAAGTTTGAGCCATTTTGATGATCGGTCTCAATTGGACAGTGCATTTGCTATTTGGTCCACTTTTAGAGCCACACAGAGACAAATGGTGACAACATTTTCAAAATGTGACAGCAACTTCGAATTCAGGGACATAACATTGTGTTTCCTACAAATGTTCCAGTAATTTTGAGCCATTTTGATGATCGGTCTCAATTGGATAGTGTATTTGCTATTTGTTCCACTTTTAGAGCCACACAGAGACAAATGGTGACAACATTTTCAAAATGTGACAGCAGATTCGAATTCAGGGACGTAACATTATGTTTCCTACAGATTTTCCCGTAATTTTGAGCCATTTTGATGATCGGTGTCGATTCCACAGTGTATTTGCTGTTTGTTCCACTTTTAGAGCCACACAGAGACAAATGGTGACAAAGATTTCAAAAAGTGACAGCAGATTCGAATTTAGGGCGTCACATTGTGTCCACAACAAATTTTCCTGTAATTTTGAGCCATTTTGATGATCGGTGTCGATTCGGCAGATATTTGCTATGTGTTCCACTTTTAGAGCCACATAGCGACAAAGTGTGACAACATTTTCAAAAATTGAAAGCAGATTCGAAATCAGCGACCTAGAATTGACCTTGGTGCCAAATTTCATCCATTTCTGATCACTTCGATTTTTTCACAAAAAGTGGGACGAGAAAATTCAAAAGTGGGACACAGCGCCTGAGAGGGTTAAGACCGCAAGCTTGTCGCGGAGTCGGAAAAACTTCACCAAAAGTTCAGGAAAACGTATGAAAATTTCTAAAGAAAAGGGAATCACTAAGCCACGCCCTAAATGCACCCTTTTTCTATTAAAATATGAGGGGGGTTCTATAAAAAAACCTTATTTTTGTCCAGAGGAAGGTTGAACTTTTTCTTGACTCAGGCTTGTCGAACTTGCCATTTTGCTAATTATCGAGGCCGCATAGACCACGCACCTCCCACTGACATCTCATTAGGAAAACTTTACGCCTTCCTCGGAGGAAGAGAAATCATATTGATACAGAATTTATAGGATTATAGGATGAGCGGCGGTAACAGCAGGTACTATGGTTGATCACCTCCTCCAGGCAGCAGGAACTCTTGGACAATAACCGTTAATTGATCTATTTATTAGATTTTTCCAGTTTTAAGGCGGCCGCTCATTTGAAAATTTCTGAAATAGCCAATATCGCAAGAAAATAATTTGCTTCGTTTTAAACTGCAAGTCCTTTTGTATGAAACAGTGAAATGAGAGGCTACGTCAGCGCAATGCGTCCCTTAATTCTCTGAGTAGAGCGCTTGTTCAAAGAAGGGCTTGCTTTGGACGATATACGGTACACGAATTTTTTTTATAAGAAATTTATAAGAAACTGCTTATAAGGAACTCAACTCTCAGATCGCCAAAAAGTTAAGAAACTCCAGTACTGGGAAAATATAACATATACCCTAAGAAACTATTTTTTATTTTAGTAAAGGAAATTCTTAGCATATTTTTACTTTATTTTCACTTGTTTCCTGTATCATATTACTCAGAAGGTACTTGAGTAATGTCTAAACATTGGAAAGGCTTCAAAAACTTCGTTTCGAAATGTTCACGAGGGCACAGATAGTAAACATGAAGATTGTTATGGAACCTTTAAGAAACTCTGAGTACTGAGAATATGATAATGTTAAGAAACTTTCAGTACTCGCTCAAATTCTTAGTTTCTTATAAAAAATACTTGTAGTTGCCTTTTTGGCATTTCAAGGTCTTGTAGGTTTTTATCGTAGAACCACTGAAGAAGCTGGTACCGTATTTTCTTGATTACCGTATTTCCTAAGCGCCCGGGAAGCCCTTATCGTTTAATCGAAGGGTGTTTGTTGAAATTCGATAATAAACACGACATCAGAACATGTTTGGTAGCAAACGCAACTTTTTAAAGGAAGATCGATTCAGGAAGTTTTGTTATAGAAGAGCAAACAATAAGATATAGTGTTGAGAAAACCTAACACAACCAATAGACCATTCCGCAGTCGAATACCAAGGCGCTGTTCGCGTTGCATCTCCGTATCGCATATGAGGTTTCGAAATCGAATCCGACTTCGAAACCCCCATGCGATCCCGAGATGCAACGCGAACAGCGCCTTCGAATTCAACTGCGGAATGGTCTATTGGTTGTACGATGTTTGAGAGAATGAACTGGCTGTACCTTGCTTATATCTGGCAACATTAAAGCAAGGAAGAATCGCTGCAAAGTGATTTATTCAAAAATTGAAAGCAAAATTATACTCTAGATTGAAGTTTCTGTAAGAGACTTTTTTGTCAAGAGGAAAGCATGCTTTAAATAAGGCAACGAGAAGCGGATATTTAGCATCTGCTGGTTTGGGGATGTTCAACAACAGTATCCTATTGTTTTAGGAGCCAATCAGCTGCGTGACAGTACTCCTTTAATAAAGTCGACCAAGATACACTCATTTTTTTATAAGAAACAGCTTTCAAGAAACGGTAGGCTCAATTTTTTTAAACTTAAGAAGCCACCCTACGTGAATTAAAAGAGCTAAGAAACTTTTCTAATTTGTAGCTTTAATTTTCCCGGGTCACTCGAAAATGTTTTGACACTTGACAGTAATAGCAAATGTTTTGACATTGTTTTGAGTGCGAATTATGTTATAGCATGTTTTGAGATCTTATTAAATAATTTGGAAGCCCTTCGAACAAATTATATTGGCTCTATACTTAGGGCAATAACAATATAAGAGACACACAAGAAACTTTTTGTAGCAAAATAGGTCTAAAATTTTAGAAACTGCCTACCAACCCTGGACCTTAGTTTCTTATAAAAAAAATGAGTGTAGATTATGTTTTTGAACGATGCAGATGTTTGATTGAAGTTGAAAATGTTGACAATTTGCTAAGTTGAACTTTGATATTTTGACGCCGACGCCAAACAACATTTGCTAATACATAAGCTTGGGATAAGAAAGATGTTATTTTAAATTTCCTTAAAGTATAGAAATTGATTCGATCGGATTCAATTTCTTATTTGTAGAACAAATAGAATAGTTATTCGGTTATCATGAGGGCAGGACTTTTTGATAATTCACCTGAAGAGTTAAAACTGTTTTAGAACTACCGGATTTAAAGGGAATAGGTTTGATACAAAATACACATATTTCGTGTTGCATATTGATAAAAGGCTAGATTCAGTCACCTAGACGTTCACGATGTCTATCGTATAAACACCGATTCAAATCCGCCGTGCCAATTTAAGATAGAATACAAAGCAATTGCTTGAGCTGAAATAATAAAGATGCCTACTGTCGTGCTTTTTATTTGAATTGAGAAGATATTATGTTATTCATCGCTAGGGCTGTTTCACTTATAAAAACTAGCTGTTTGCCATCGGCAAAACTTTTTGCGACCGGTGTTTTTCGTGGAATAGCCCCATTCTTATAATCTAACTGTACGTTGAAATGAGGATTGGCCGAAGTTATCGATAGGACAACATCCGACGCTAAAAACACTTCGAAATTTAGGTTTCTGGGACTCGAAAACGAAAATGCTAATTAGTGATACTGAGAACAATGCTTTTTTTGTCCAATAAGTTTTAAAACTTTCCACAGGTACTCAGTTATCTTGCTGTATGGAGATGAAATAGCTTCGGTAAGTCGCTGAAAAATGTTGTTACAACTAGACCGCTACTGCCAGCGACGACCTTTTGCATTTGCGTCCCTTTCTTGCTTAACAAGGAATGGGGTAGCAGGAATGCTTGAATTTATAGTGGTTTTTGTCTTTCACCTGTTAAAATATATCCTGGGTTTCGACTTATCTCTTGCTGATTTTTTTGACAGTGGTCCATGTCAAGGCCGCTTCTTGGACTCATACTACTAAATGAAGAGGTATGTTAAGCCCTTTTTAACATTATGTCAACGGAATTATAACATCCGTAGAATAGGCGGCAAATCTTCGCAAAACTTTAAAATTAATGGTGTGAATGTTACTGCCCTTTTCTTTCTGGTGAATTGCTTCAAGGGAACTTTACGTAATTTTCCATAATTCCAGAGAGAGTATTTGTTATCATCATTATTTTTGGAATTACAGCGTTTTATATTTTATGAAAGGATGTATGAGAGGAAATATTAAGCTTTGAAAAAACTATTTAGCACCCAAATATGAATATGTTAGCGCAATGAATGCTAAATAGACCTTTTAGCCATTCTAAAAAAGTGTCTGGATCGAACGATATTTTGGTACGTTTTGTAGATTTTTCGAATGTGCACAAAAGCGATAGAAGCTCTAACGCCACTCGATCGAACCTTTCGTATAAAAATGTATTAAGATATCGCTCGATGCAGACCCTTTTGTAGAATTGATACAGACGGCATGCCGTCACAGCAGCATTAAACACACGACGCCATCTTGTTTTGGGGTAAATGTTCAGAAAATTTCTATAGGAATCTATAGGAAATTTGCAACAAGTTGCATAAAATTGCTCCTCTATTCTACCTTACGATATAGGTGGCAATTGTTAGTCAGACCTAAACCTATGAAATAAACACACGAACATGCTGTTTTTAAAAGCAAAACAAAAATTTAGGCCAAGAAAGCTGTGAAAAACTTGCCTTTGCGTCGATAATTTCGTAGTTAGCAGCACAAACTCTGTCAGCTGTGAGTTGTTCGTCGCTTTTTCAAAGTCGACCTTCCTTTTAGACATTCGCCTATCTATCTGCTAAAGTTTTTGAATAATTTGAACAGCCTCCAAGCTTTTTGAATTTATTTATTGCGATAAATAAACGAGACACTCTCAAAATCCCAGTGCGACGCTATTCTTTGTAATGGCTTCATTTACCCCAAGTCTGATTTTCGAGCGCGAATTGATCAAGTCACGTGACATGTCGTCTGTATGAATAGCTAACAGGCCTATTGAATGAGCAAAATGAACAGATTTTTCAAGAGCACCTCAGTGTATGAAGGTCTATAAAATGGTGGTAAGCAAAAGTCTGTCGCTTTTATGGTTTACGATTTAGCAACTTGATGAGATCACAGCCTCAAAACCACAGGTGGCGGAGAAAAATTGTAGATTTTATCAAATTTGATCTTACTTGCCTGTTAATTGTGTCACATTTCTCTCATGTTTTCTCTCTGTCAGTTCAGCTTCTATTTGTATCCGTTTAAGCCCACATGGTGTTGTGCGTTGTGTTGTTTTGTTGTAGTTGCGGAGAAACTGGGCAAAGGAAAAGAAAAGTTAAAGGTCTGAAGGTTCACAAATGGCCTCACGGCTAGTCATATTTGCTTCGCCTTTGCCCGCAGCTCTTCCGCCACTGACTGGCCACCGAAGTACATTTGACCAATCCTCAGCAAGCCCTTTGTCTTCTTATGAACCTCTTATTTCCACTCGCATCGCGCGAAAAGTTCTAAACGAGAAATTGTGAATGTGGGTCTGTCTTATTTGCAATCTCTCGAGGACCGAGGAAAACCAACGGAGCACGCCTGCGCACTGCACATTAACATTGCGCCGAAAACTGATTGCGCTTGCGCATACATGCCAGATTCTGATATGCGCAAGCGCAATCAGTTTTCGGCTCAATGTTAATGCGCAGTGCGTAGGCGTCCTCCGTTGGTTTTCCTCGGTCCTCGAGAGATTGCAGATAAGGCAGACCCACGTTCACAATTTCTCGTGTAGCACTGTTCGCTTGATGCGAGTGGAAATAAGAGGTTCATAAGAAGACAAGGGCTTGCTGAGGATTGGTCAATGTACTTCGGTGGCCAGTCGGTGGCGGAAGAGCTGCGGGCAAAGGCGATGCAAATGTGACTAGCCGTGAGGCCATTTGTGAACTTCAGACCTTTAACTTTTCTTTTCCTTCGCCCCGTTTCTCCGCAACTACAACAACACAACACAACGCACAACACCATGTGGGCCTAAACGGATACAAATAGAAGTTGAACTGACAGAGAGAAGACATGAGAGAAATGTGACACAATTAACAGGCAAGTAAGATCAAATTTTATCAAATCTACAATTTTTCTCCGCCACCTGTGTCAAAACCAGCAGAAATATAAAAAAAATTGTAATTCTTAAAAAAGTGATGATATCAAAAAATTCTTTCTCTGGAATTATAGCAAATGCCTGAAGTTTTTATTGAACAATTAGTTTAAAATAATTGCTGTGCTGAATTCCGTAGCTTTTGATTGACACGTGATTAGCAAGAGGCAGGAATGAATAGGACCGCTGACCATATGCCACTTTGCGTCTGCACAACAACACGTGATTACAATATGATTAGCGGCTACAAGAAAAGGTTTGCTGCGACCAAGTACCAGTTGAGTCAAAAAAATGTGCCCACTGTTTGAAAAATCATACTGCAAAAAGCATGCAATCAATTTGTAAACTCTTAAATCCATCATCTCACTGAGGCTTTAAAGGTCAAATCCGGGGTTTGCTAAATCAATGTTCGAAAATAAACTTACGAACTGCTGAAGCAAACTGCCAGCTGTTTTCCGCATTTTCACGTTTCTAACAGCTTTCAATTCGTTAAACATCTTTGATAATTTAGGTCAAATGTCGTCGCCAGTTGTCGCCATTTGTCCACGAGTACACGATAAGGAGGCTAGCCACGATTCAGAGGCAAGAAAACAATAGGGCAGCCTCGTTCGCGTTGAACATGACGTCAGAAAGAACGGACGTTTGTGCGTAATGACGTCACTACTCACTAATCGCTTATTTGCATGCGTAATTTCGCAGAGAATAGACGAAAAATTTTGAAAAAAATTACGATACACCATACATAAGAGTGTGATCTTTTATTTTATCATTAATCATACGAACCCCGGACTTGTCCTTTAACCCTATAGTGGTTGGGCTATCTGAACTACCCTATTTTGGTTGGGGGGCAAAATAACCCCCCCCCCCCTACCTAACTCTTGACTGATAATAGGTAGAGCAACCAGATTTGGTCTGCTAATAGCCCCGGGCATGTACTTTTAACAAATATAGAAAATAACCTAAAATTTGCCACAGATATTGCTCACGTCAGCATTTTCCTTTGTGTGGTCCAGAGAAGCGGCAACATCAGCCAAAATCAGGAAATATGAGATAAAATAAAATTTAGAGCACAATTTCCATCCAAGCATGAAAATTATGATAGAATACATCAAATAACACTACTCTGCAAAAGAAATTTGCAAAATATTGCGATTTTGCTACTTTTTTCGCGAGAATTGAGATTTGAGAATTTGCGATTTTGACAAGGTCAGTCCCGGAAAATTGCCTCCCTCCCCTGATTCGTCATAATATTTCAATGAAACTTTATGAGTACTTGCACAATAGCTAGTTGCTAAAAGTCAAAGAGTTTTGTTGTTGTAATTCTTAACCTTGCGGATTTATCAGAAAAAATCTACTAGGGGGGGGGGGGCAAATTTGTCTTCCAATTTGCCCCCCCCCTCAACCAAAATAGGGTTCACTTAATTTTTGGGATTTTTCGCTAAGTTTCAGATACGTTATCTCGCTCTAAAATGCCAAAAATCATATTCCTCGATATGCTACCCAGTGCAGTGGGCAAACATCATTGATGAAACTTCGAAAAATTTGACTCTCATAGTTGCATCTACGTTGGTGAAATGTTGAAAATGAAACCTTTTGTTAACATTGAAATTCAAACGTTCAATCAACGTTGTTTTCAACTGTAACGCAAAAGTCTAACGCTGAAATGACTCGGAAAAATTAATGTTGATGGAACGTTGATATCTAGGCGGCTGTCAAGGTTGAAATATCAACCAGAACTTAACGTTGAGTCAACCTAATTTGTCCCCACTGTATGAAAACAATCCAAAAATGTGCTCTTCATTGTCATGTGAATTTTTACAGAAAACAGTTTTTTTATCTAACGTTGATTAGTTGATAAGAGGGGATGTTTTAATTTAAATGGTTTCTTTTTCATTACAAAGCGATACCTGAAATAGCAAAAACATTATTTTGCCATCTTAATGGTTTAAAAAGGAACTGAATTGCGCAAATCACTTATATTTTTAGCCAAAGCCCATTGAATCCAGTTTTTTGGGAACTTGTTTATGTGAGAGCAAAACAAATAGCGCATTGTAAATTAAGAACAAATTCTTGAAATTAAGTTAGAGCCGTGAGTAAAATTAAGCTGTTGAGTTAGCATTTTTGCAATCGGTTGGATGGTTTTTCAATACGAGTTTCAAGCAGTGAATACAGTCACCCGGTAGTCAAGCCGCACATGTAAATATACTGAAAGGCAGCATGGGTGGCTAAAGAAACATGGGTGGCTAGCTCACCCATACAGACTGCTTAAAGTATATTTTAAGACGATTCACGAGCACATCTCAAAAGTAAAAGCAAGAATTCAATAATATACCGGATGTCTAAAAAAGTACCCCTTTTGACTGAAAATAGGAACAAAACAATAAGATATCAGGACTTTCCGAGTGCACAACTAAATTTGTTAATCTTTGACTTAAATGCAGGTGCCTTGAATTTATAGATCGTCCACCAAACACCGGAGATACGAGCTTGCAAAGTCAACATTTAGAATGCACCTGAAACCAGGGGTTTTGAGAAAGGCATGATATCATGTGCATTTTCCAACGGAATTTTAAACTGTTATTCTTAGTTTTTGCTTTTTAAGAGAATTATAGACGGTAATCCACGACCCTAATTAAACTAATAGAAGACAAATGTGGTGAGAATAATAAACTCGTACCATATCTCCAAAATAAGCGTGCATTTGTTCCTTTTTCCTTTTCTTTGATAGAAATGACTTTTCAATGGAACGCAAGGAACAATTTTTCCGTAAAAGAAAAGTGACTTCAAGATCAATTAAACATCTCAAAGTAGAATTCTTTTCAAAAGTAAAAATTTTAAAAAGTTGAAAATTCCTTTGGAAAATGCCCATGAAATCAAAGCATGGCTGCTGGGCCCTTTTTCAAAAACCTCTTGTTTCAGGTGCACTCTAAATTTTGACTTTGTTACCTCGTATCCCCGGTGTTTGGTCGACGATTTATAAATGTAAGGTACATGCATTTAAGTTGAAGATTAATAAATTTGGTTTTGTACTCGGAAATTCCCGATATCTTATCGTTTCGTTCCCTTATCCAGTCAAAAGGGGGTAGTTTTTTTAGACATCCGGTAGTAAACTTAGTTAAACGTTTCGAGTTGTGATCTTCATCAATAAAACTGTCCTTCAACTGTCATTTTGAGTGGTGATCTTCATCAAAAGCAGTAAGATAGATCCAAACATTTGCCGCCAGAATTTTATCCATCTAATGCAGCGGCTCATCATCAAACTTTTAAATTGCACATAAAAGTAAACAAGAATTACTTTGCCTTATGTTCAGCTTTTGAATTATATGAATAAATTTCCAGCGGCAGATTTTTAGATTTATCCTTGTACTTTTGCGATGTGCTTGTGTAGTCTCATAATGGAGAGTTTGCACAAACTTGAGAGTGTAAAACTTGGAATCAGCTGCCCTTGGACGTAAAACAAGCAAATTCGCTTACTTCGTTTACTTCGTTTAAAATCCAACTAAGACGCCATTTGCAGCCTTCTGGTTGAACATTTGTTTGAAATTTAAGTTCCATTCGCCAGTTTTAATTTTTACTTGGTTTTTATCGCGCGTACTTTAGTTACATTTTGTTATTAGTTTTTATTAGATAAAGTATTTCAATTTTTGTAGGTTTTTAAGATGGCCTCCTGTGAAGCAATCTTCGATTGATGGGACCACAGTGTATAAATACTTAAAAGGGAAATGAAATGAACAAATTTAAGAAAACACGACGGCAACTGCAACTGCAGTTCAATTTTGCTTTGTTTCAGAACTTTGGCCTCAGTAAATTCTTGTTTTTCGTTCGAATTTTGCTTCCCTTGCGAGTCTATGAAATTGTCCTTTTCAATTGCATAACTTGGAAATTCCATTTTTGTGGCTCTGTACTTCAGATCTAGGCCGCCGAAGTAACACTTGTTCGTTTTAAATGTTAGTCTTCAAAGAAAAAGTATGGTTCTCAGGCATTTAACTGATGCACTAGGTCCTGTCTTGGCCTTTGAATAATACAGGGTGTCTCAATAAAATTTCGACATTTGATTTAATATTAAAAAATAACGATGCAATGAACGGGCTCCATGGAAAGACAATCCTTCCCTAAGATCTTTGATTAATTTTAGACACCAGAATTTAGCAAATCCGCTGAATATTCACGGAGCTACAAGCTCTTGAAGTTAAAGTTTATGCGAAAGCTGAAACCAGAGGCTTCTCCATAGCATTTGTAATGAATGTAGCATGGGGCTGTCGTTTGTTTCGTTTCTAGTTTATTTCAGGGCAAACCAAATGGGATTTAGAAACTATTATCGATAACCAAACTCTGTCGAACATTATTTCAAGCGAATGTTTACAGGAATTAAATTACTTTGGAAATCCCATTTGGGTCGCTCTGATATTAACGAGAGGTATGGAATTGGATAGTCTTGCTTTACCTCGATTTTGGAGCTTTTTTGCATATTAGGTCGCTTTGGGGTCTCTGGTTTCAGCTTTCGCACAAAACTTGATCTTTAAAAGCTCATAAATCAGTGAAAATTCAGCGGATTTGCAAGAATCTTGTGTCTAAAATTAATTCAAGATCTGAGGAATAGGGGTATCTTAACACGGAGCCTGTTTATTTTATCATTATTTTTCAATATTTAATGAAATGTCGAACAATTTTTTTTGGGGACTCCCTGTATTCAAACGGTAGAGTATAGAGAACAATACTTTGTTTGTAATATACAAGATGACGTTCTAGCTGGCGTTGCCGTCCTGGTTTCTTGAGCTCCCCTGTAGCCCATTTTAGATGGCAGCACGAGTGAGTTTGCAACCAAGGTTCGGGGCTATTTTTTGCAAAAAGCTTTATTCACATTTACATTGCTTGGCTAATCGACCGTAGATAGCTGGTGTGTCATTCAAAATCAACGGATGATATCGTTACAAAATCTGCCTTGTTGACGTAATTACACGTACTTTGAGGGGGTCGGGGGTATAGAGGGGAATCTTTTTAGTAGTACAGTAGTGCGTATACTTTTTAATGATGATAAGATATACAGGAGCTAAAATTATTTTAGTTGGACTACTGATATAAGTTAAATTGCTTGGAGCAGTTTCTGTACTGGCTGAGTTGAAATTGTAAACTTAGGCAGGCCCAAAGAGGTTTCATTGTAACTCATTTAATGGTATCTCATTTCGCTATTTTTAAAATTCCATAAAACACTGCTTAAGAATTACAATGCAATTAAAAAATTGCCTCCACTTTTTTCTGCTTGGAAACTACGAAAAGGCTTCAGTGCTGACAGTCGCTTAGTATTTCTTGACTGTCAGAACAGAAAATGTCTTAAGTCTAATATTTTTCACGTTTCCAGCACAATTTACTCAAAACCTGTTGTTTCTTAAAACAAGAGTGTGAGCAGCCAATGTTACTACATTTCACTTTGTACTTGCTTTCCAGTTCTTTACAGAATTAGAAAGAAACATCACGCGAATGCAAACACCTGACAAGCAACCAAGAATGGCAGAATGCTTCCAAGATCTGATGGAAAATGTCGAAAGGTCAATGACAACAAAGAACAGAGATAGGTATGAATATTGTTTAGGGAAGAGACCAGTCATATCAATCGAACCAGCCCGGTTAAAGAGGCAGCACTGTTTTGTATTGGTGAATGAAACGGCAAACAGTCTAGCCCGCTTCACTTGGCTTCGCTTCACATGATCACTTTCTTAGCCTCCCTCTTTTAGCTCCCGTCTAGTGATCTGTCTTTATGTTTGGAGATTTGGAGCTCCTCTCATGTTTCAAAGGATAACTCCGGGGTAGATTCAATTAAGGTTATAAAACAGGCTTACCTTGTGGATAAGCAAGATATCAACGCTGTTTTACCTTTCACGCTTTTGGCAGCCATTATCCTTCGATAACTTTTGAAGAAGTTAGGCCTACCTGGCCTAATTCCATCACAATTTGTCTACGGTTGCACGATAAATACGGTGGCCACGATTTAGAGGCAACATTATGACGTCATAACGCAACCAAAACAATATACCAGCCTCGTTTGGGTTGAATGTTGACGTCACAGCGCACCTAAGATGACGTCACTGCGCATAAGCAGATTATTTCAATGCATAATTTCACAGAAATAAGAACAGAAATGCTAGAAAAAAGTACCGGATACTATTCATAAAAGTATAATCTTTCAATTATCGTCAGTCACACCAGCCATGGAGTTGTCAGCGTAGGAATCAAATCTTTAAAAAGCTTCACAGAGCTTGTGTTGTACGTCCCTGCAGTCCCCTCAGTCGCACATTACCGAAGCCGCGCAGACCATCCAATACTGTAGTCTTCGGCAATCGGCCCGGAAGAACGGACGTCAGGAGCGCTAACCATTAGGTGGCTTACCACTTTAAAAATCTTTATTTTATTAAATGGTTGTTTACCCTGAATTGTAAATACTTTGATTTTATCAGGTTTACGCAAAATTTGTCAACGTTCAGAAGCTGCGTTAAGAATCTTACAACAAATGCACCTGCAGCAACAACAACATCAGTTGGAATTGAGATGATGGGTTATGACATGTGACCACATTTTGGGTTTGTACTATTTTGAGTATTATTTTAACCAACACTCGAACGTGAATTACTGGTTGGTT
Organism: Aurelia aurita; assembly: GCA_004194415.1. NCBI lineage: Eukaryota > Metazoa > Cnidaria > Scyphozoa > Semaeostomeae > Ulmaridae > Aurelia > Aurelia aurita. Next base: position 432,418 of record REGM01000177.1, read on the forward strand.
CAGAAAACAAGTTTGGACATTTGCTAGCCTGTATTTGTTTATTCATTAACAGATTCCCTCAAATTGATTTTCTTTTTAGCAGAAGCAAAGCGATATTATAATTTAGAAGATAAAAATCGGCCTTTAATTCTCAAGTTATTCCTTAAAATAAGAGTTAAAGAAATTCTTTATCATATTTGCTGAAGGAATCATTGTAAGGAACAAAATAACTTTTTGAAGAAAATTTGAATGAAACTAAACAGTGCACTTGGCAATTGCTAGTCGTGAGGACCAAGTAAACTTATTTTTAGACAATGACTTAGAGATCGTCCGAATTGATAGGTTTTTTAGCCGGATTCTACTGAAAGTAAACTTCATCTGCAATTTAAGTATTCGGATATTGCAATTTTGGAAATCAGTTATTTAGCAAGCGAATTCGGCTGCTCATTTTCATTTCTTTTTTATTTATTTAAACAGAGTAAAGTTGTCAAATAAATACATTGTTTTCCAAACTGCCTTGTGAAAAGAAAAAGATAAAATCCTAACTTACAATTCAAATACACCAAATAAAATTAGTTAAATACCAAGTAAAAGTAGTTCAAAATAGTAGCAAGGATCTACAAGGGTTCCTTCAGGTTCTGGAGTCTTCATATTTTTCTGGATATTTAATCGAAAACTTTTGCTCTTCATATTTTCATAAAGTCGGCAAAATATTTTATCATCCACCTGCCGGCATTTAAGCGGTTTTATCGGCTGTTTTATCCAACTTGCGGCTACTTTAGATATTTCAATGTACCGAAAGTTAACCAATCAATTCGGACGGTTCCTTATTTCTGATTTAAAGCTGCAACGAAAGTGAAGGGAAAGATCTCTAAAAATTTAATTAAAGCCACAGTAAGGCGACCAATTGAATTTCAAGATTTTCAAATAGTGAATGTATGTTTTATTAACTCGTTACAGCTATAATGCGCTTTAAAATGTTTGTCTAAGCAAGGCCTCAAATATTAAATTGGTAGCTAGTGGTTGGCTAGGACGTCAGTAGGCGTTCTTTAGAATTGAATGTCAGAGCAGGAAGACTACGTCGCTTAATTCGCAACTTAGACTACGTTCACAAGATGCAGGCACATTTTGGAAACGGTGAAAAATGTGACGGTAGCACAATTTTAGCTAGCGTTCACATGATACCGGCACAATTTGAAAACGGTAGGAAATTTGACGTTAACCAACTTGTTGCAATCTCCCCAAGAATTTGATGCCAAAGAAATTTACCTAATCCTTTAAGAATCGATCAGCCTCGTTTTGAAAGCGTCGAAAAATGTTCCGTTTTCGTCGTTTTCGAGTGTTCACACGATGCCGTTTTCAAAATGTGCCGGTTAGAGTTCCGTTTTCAAAATCTACCGTTTTCAAAATCTGCCGGCAAAAAATGTGCCGTTTTCGTGTGAACGGGAGGCCTATCCGTCACATTTTTCACCGTTTTCAAATTGTGCCGGTATCGTGTCAACGTAGTCTTAGTCTGTCTGTCTTTCATAGTTTTTATTGTAACTCATGCCTGTTTTATTGCTATTTGAAATGGAAATACTACTAAATTTAACCATCAAACATCCATAGAAATAGACGGAGCACAAACCAAGGTTTGCACCACGTTCACCATGTGAGAAATTGTCTTTTGGAAGTGTGGTTTGCAGGATTTGATGTTGGAGAGATGGAGACTGGTTAAAGACNGTTTTCAAAATGTGCCGGTTAGAGTTCCGTTTTCAAAATCTACCGTTTTCAAAATCTGCCGGCAAAAAATGTGCCGTTTTCGTGTGAAAGGGAGGCCTATCCGCCACATTTTTCACCGTTTTCAAATTGTGCCGGTATCGTGTGAACGTAGTCTTAGACGCGATTTTTAATTGGATGAAGTCCTAGGCCCGGTTCTTGTGAGCGTACTTTATGCCTCAGCAATGAAGTCTTTCAAACTGAACAGTGCTTGAAAAAATTTACTTCTACAGGAGAGTCCTCTTCCTAACTTCTTTCTTGTGAAAAATTGTTATGTAACTTCTTTTTGTCAGATCAATGCCCGTGAAAGTTTGCCTGCTCCAGTGAAATACAGTAAAAACCTGCATGTATATGGGCCACAACTTTTAGGAACCTTTAGGCTAAATTTTTAGAGGAAAACACAGCATGGCATTGATATGGTTTGTGCATAGTTAATTATCTCTTCATCGTACTATTCTAAAATTTTAAACACCAAATTAAGAACCTTCACTAGCCTAAGCTAATAAATTGATGATTCTTACTCGCGGGTTTTTACTGTACATCGACCAATCGTATCAGTGCGAATACGACTGTCTGAAGGGAGTGGCAACGACTGTCTGAAGGAATCTCGTAAGCTTCCAGCAATTCAAGCCAATAGAAAGTACCAATAGCAAGAACTACGACGCTGCAATGAGTCTATGAGGCATACATTCATTTACTGTTTTTTGTACTTGATAGGATTCCAGTATAAGATGCAAAAAGTCGTTTCCCGTGCCTGTTTACGGAGATCTCACACCAAGATGGCAATATTCTCACCAAATGGCTAGTTTGGTAACACGCGTGGTGTAACATGCCACTCGAAACCCGTGAAGAATTTGTGACGAAACAAGGTTTGTTCCATGGGACTCTTCAGTCAGATGGTACATGTGTGCGCAGTATAAAAGATAAGGTAATATTGTTACAATTATAGTGAAACTTGAACAATGTGTTGGGCACCCTGTGGGTATTCCAACCTCCTTCAGATAGTGATGTGAATTTTTTGTAATGATGTAGTGTGTTTTGTTGATTTAGACTAGTGTTATGTTGCTCCTAGCTATACTCATTATCCAATGCATTAGAATGGTGTATCCGTGTCTGTTACTGGATGTTTAAAGACGAATAGGAATGAAATGAATGCAATGAAATTTTGCAAAATGTAGAGAAATAAAATGCGCATATTCTGTGGAAAAATTAGCTTGCTATATACTTTTTTGAGATCGTAAAAACGTAAACTTTCGAAAACTTATTTGACAAAATCGGATACACTGATGAGATAGGTTTTGATGAGTTGATTCAGAAAATGTATTTGTTTGTAACATTTGGTTATGTCATTGTCGAGTTATGATAGATTCTAGTTTGAATGCCCCCTATAAATCAATTTTCGTCAAGCAGAATTATTGCCCTTGGACGCATGATTTGAAATTAATTTGATTTGAAATTGGCCGACATTTTGAAGTTCAACACCCTAATATCACCCCTTAGAGAGTGCCCCGTGTTACAATTGTCCCCGGTCTCCCCTACATTAACTACTAAAATTTATATATATTGTCCTAGTGGTTTGCGCTCTCTCCCTCTGCGAGGAAGGTTGTGAGTTCGAGCCCTTAGCTGGCCGCCTGGGGAAGTACCACCGCTCATCCTAAAAAGCTCTGTGTGCTTCTCTCTTCGGAGAGAAGCTTAAAGTCCTTGGGATGAGTTTCCAGTTTGAGTGGCCTGGTTGGCTTCGGTATATGGCCCCTTGCGGGTGATGGCCCCTTGCGGGTGATGGCCCCTTGCGGGTGCTTCGACCAGACGATATACTACAAAAACACTTAGCCTTTAATAATAACTTTTTCCGAGGGCGATACCAGATAATATTAACCCGAAGCCGTCACTACAAAACAGAGCTTGCAAGCAGAACTAGAGAATCTCTCAAGCGTTATGAAATTTGTTGACTTGTTCAGTCCCTCGGGGATTATTTTAAGTTTTTTGTTTATCGATTTTGCAAAACAAATTTCGTACCTAAGAAAACTATGATGTTTTCTTATTAGGAATATGTAAGTAGAATAGCGTTGAGATTCGTTCCTTCTGAAATTGTGAGCTTTGAAGCAGACCCCGCTAGAGGTTATTTCCTTAAAGTTTTATTTAGAATGTATAGGGCCAAAAATCTGACCACAGTGCAATCTATCACGCACAACACCTAAACCAATGGCTCTTTGCAAAATCTAACTTCATATTACTATTTGCGAGGCCCTGTACTCTCGAATGATGAACAGGAGATCTGAAAAATTCTAGAAACAAACAAAAATTCCTAACATTCCCAGGAGACTAAACCCCTTAAGTAACCAAAATTTTAAAATTCCACAGATCCACTCGCTAGGCTCTTTAAAATGATACTAAGTTAGCAGTATTTTGCAAAATAATGATGGTTCTATGTCCAAAAACAATGTTACTCTACCGGGTGTCCCAAAAAAAAGTATACAGATTTGGTTGGGTCCAGCGATGTGAATTTAGCTTTAATCAATGGCTAATCACTCTCAAAATGTTCCTCTGTAGTTAACTTGAACATTGATACCTCGTTTGTTGGTATTGGTGCTTTGAGAGCAGACATATCAATCTTGAAAGCTCAAATTTGTACCCACGTGCAAACCAGAGCTTTGGCCTTTTGGCCTAAGCAAATTCTTAAAGCACATCAAAATTGAAAACTGAAATCAAAGAAAAATCAAGAAATTGCCCAATGGATGATTGGGGGATGACTTCTGGCAAACAGAATATAATAAGATCTAACATTATTCAAATTTTATCAAGGCTATCGCTGATTTATTCGCTGTGCCTCAAGAATTTGTTTAGGCCAAAAGGCCAAAGCTCTGGTTTGCACGTGGATGTAAATTTTAGCTTTCGAGGTTAATATGTCTGCTTTCAAAGCACCAATGCCAACAAACGAGGTAACCATGTTCAAGTTAACTATCGAGAATCATTTTGAGAGCAATTAGCCATCGATTAAAGCTAAATTCACATCGCTGGAGCCAACCAAATCCGTATACTTTTTTTTGGGACACCCGGTACATAATTTTTGGTTGTACTTTATGTGTAGATCTCTCAGGAGTAGAGGCTCTGCTGTTATCTTTGATATGACACTGACACATCCCTCGAAATCTACAATCGTGGCAAAAAGGTTACTGGACATCCTTCAAAGAAGGGCCTTGATGGTACATCTTACATCTTTAGAGTTCTAGCCCTCTCTTGGTTTCGCGACCCCTCCCCCCGAAGTCAATGTTATATTTTTCCATAAACAAATTGTTTTTCAACTTCTTTACTGTCAGTCTGTCCCAATAATATTGACTTAGGGGGAAGGAGGCGGGGACGTTATCTTCGAAATACCTAGATTTTGATCTATCGTCCAAAAACGTTTGGCCACGATTGATTGTAGCTCCGTTTTTCAACGATTTTGCAAATTAATGAGAGCTGATTTCCTACAGTAAAAACGAGCATATAAGAACTGCAACTCTTAAGAACTTTCAGGCTAAAATTTTGAAGGAACATTTTCTGAACTTTATTTCTGAAAAGTGATGTTTCAAAGTGCCACAATCACTTGCAAAATTTTTGAGCCACTTTCAAAAAATCATCCCCCCGTTTCAATGTTGTTAAGGAAAATAGCACTTAATTTTCTTTGCCAGCATGGATATGTAACTTTTAAGCAGTTTCTTGACATTAAGTGGGGGAGAGAGGGCCAGGGGAGACAAAAATTAGTAAATTTTGTCCTGGCTCAACAATATTGTAAGTGGTTGTATGTGCATAAAGCATGTCATTCATATGCTTTTGTTCTGTGCATGGATTGAATTATTCTTAAATTTTAGACCCCTGAATTAAGAAACTTCGCTATTCTGAGCTCACAAAGCGATGGTTGTTATATGGTTATATGGCGATGGTTTTTCTGTACCTAGAATGTGATTTTCACGTCATGCAAAATGCTAGGTCAGCGCCCCTTGGTTACTTATTTACACCCAGGATATAAGGAGCGTGTTTAATTTACCTTTTCTCCCCATACCTACTTGAATCCTCTGAAACAACAAGATTTATCGTCAAGTTTTTAGACTTGCCTCTTAGAGTTTCATTCAGTACTGTGTTAAATGTTATGTCTTCCATACGTCGTTTAAATGCATTTGAACAGCCCAATAAAATCGGTGATAATTATATTTTGCTAAATTGGTTTGTCATTGTACTTTTCTTGCAATTCTCGTTCATATTATTTGCCCTAGAGAGGATACTATGTTCGCCGGACCGTAAAGATGAAATTATAGCGTCGTTTGTTGATCAAAAATGAAACATTTTAGCTGATTTTTTGTCCTGTATATTCCCGGACGGGTACACAACAATTTTAAGGTACGGGTGGATTTGAGGGACCAAAATTCTCTAAAGAAGGGTCACTTTTCGGCGGATTTTCCAGAAACATGGATCTTTTTGGCTGAAATCGACAAAAAATTAGCAACAACGGTTAACATTCCGCCAAAATTCCTCAAAAGTGGGTACGATCGCAAATTTTGGCAATTAGAAATAGATGACTTTCTGAAAACCGAGCGGCAGAGCTCCGTTTATCCATAAGTAATGTTCCCCTCCCCCTAGCCTGTGGCCTGTGTTCCGTCCTCCCCAGGTTGTATATTACGCTTTGGCCGAACACATGTACGATCTTGAGGATAGAATAACAAAATGGATTCATATTTGAAAGTAATGAGACCTCTTCATCAGACATTGGTCGCAGTTTGAAACTTCTTATAATAACTGAAAGATGTAATGCAAGGCTAACTATGCTTTGAAATAAGCCAATCAGAATCAGCCAATTTTCTTTAGAATACCAATCATAACCACGTATTTAAAGTTCTCTGTACTTTGATACTCAGCATTATTTTCATTTATGTGGTGTGATTTTCTCAAAAGTTGCATTTGTTTCTTTGCCACCTGACATAAATTTAGGTCAAAAACATTTCGGAATAGGCTGGCCGGAATTTTGGACTACATTGCTCGTAATTTTGGACTAAATATTGGCATGATAGTCAGGGCGTATCATCATCATCATCATCGTCATCTATTTATTTAAAGTAGGCTGAAAACATGAATAGCTAATTTACAGGTAATTAAGGCCTACTATTTACAATTTACAGAAAAATACCAGACACTGCGTTTTGCAGGAAATGGACTGATTTCAAACTCTATTAGTGCATTTTACATCTGCCTGAATCAATTCTATGTCGTCAGTACTAAAAGCTGACTGATACTCAACTGCGTAGAATCTCCATATCGACGACTCACTGACAAATTCATGATGTATTGAGCGCAGAAAAAGCAACTGTCAGAGCTAAGAAGTGGATAAAGATGATTATGCAAGTAAAAGATAAGTAACAAATTGTGCAAGAATATCGCTAATTAATAGTTCTTTTCTCTAAAATATCGGTATCAGTAGCAAAATATCGTAAAATATCAGTATCGACAATACCCCCATAGGCACCCTCAAGGATAGGAGGGAGACGATATTGCGTTAGTTATTCACCATCAATAACGTATAACTTTCCTATCGTTTTGAAAATTTTGCGATACGAAGAATTTCAGTAATTAAAATTTTCGGACATCTGAATTTCTGAAATCAAAATAGTCTGGGTGTTTCACCTATTCGCGATTCAGCTGCTGCAAAAATCGATTTTTTGAGTATTCAAAACAAATTTTGGTTTCGATTTGATCAATTAAAGACATTTCTGCTGGCAGGTTCTTCTCTGTGGATGGTTCACATATGCGGCTTTTTATTGCACATGAATGGTTAAAAAGATTCAAAACAACGGCACCTCTGGATACGACAGTGCCCCAGAGCCGTCAGATGGGCATGGTTGTGCTCTACGCTCGTTAAACAGATTTACTCCGCCCAGGGCATTGTCACATAACAGTTTTTTCCTATGAAATCCAAGCAAGAATTATGACTACTTTATCACTTGCTTGGCGCAAAGATGTTAAAGGATTTAATGCAGATAGAATTAAGGTTACTGCCCTGGTTAATATGACCAAAAATATCATTTTCAGTTTTTTCCTTTTATCAATTATGCAGGGTCGAAGCTATAATTTGAACCCCTCCCAGTCAATATCTAAGTATTAGAAGTAATGATAATTCTTAGTTAAAGATAAGAAACTAAAAGTTACAGTAGAGTTTTTTTCCTAAATAGGAAAGGATTAACGATAATCACTTGACCTTCAAGATGAAATGATTGCGTGTTAATCCAAGATTTGTGGTTGTAATATCCAAACTTTGCCTCGTTGTTTCGATTTATTGACATTAGTCCTGCGCCACACGCTTCATGTTGCTAATCGCCTTGACCCGGTTTATGTTGTGGTCTGATCAGCATTGCAAGTCGCATTTTTAAGAGCCATTACTAAAGGCCAGCTTTCTCGGATTTGAAAAATCCTCTGGTATAGTAGGTACTAAGTTTCTATTTAGGACCCGCAGGACCAATCAAATCATGAGAAATTTGGCGCAGTGGGAGATAATTCATGTAGCTACCAAAGAGTGTCTGCATTTTTTTTTACGATCCACTGGTCTGGATTTTAGACCGAACAAAGCTGCCGGGAGGGCTAACAAACTTAATCCAATTATTGTGGAAGCTATAACGTGCAAATTAGATATTATATCAAAATTCTCAGACACACTTTGGCAAACAAGGAAATGATCTATCGGCTTAAGTTATTTTCGTGATTCTACGGTCTTGCTGGGGGTCCTAAATAGCCTTTGAAGGAAGGGTATTTTAAAATCATGATATCTTTGATAAATGATTTACTGATGCTTGTTTCAACTGGATTTCCACATAGAGCTATTCCTAGTTAAATTACGCATCGAATGAGGTATGGGTTCGCTATCATCAACGCACAGTACGGTCCTTGAGAGGAAAAAACCGAAATTACTGCCGTGAGGGTGGGCAGTAACCTTAATCTGAAGATTGCTGTTTACAGTGAATACTCTTAACCCTATTCTAACAGGGGGGCGTTTTTCGCCCCCCCCCCCTACCAAACTTATTTTAATAGTTATTAGGGGGGCGAAAAACGCCCCCCCCCCGGTAGGAAATCGATAAAAATTTACCCGGTTAGAATAGGGTTAAGTAATTGATGGTATCTTTTTATCTGAGATTTATAACGCCTTGAAACAAATGCGTTAAAACAGCGAAGACTTAACGGTTTTATCGAAGATTCCTGAAAAGAAATTGATTTCTCTTTTGTCGAGTTGCTAAATATTTGATAAATTCAGTTCATCTTGTGTACCCACACATTGCTACATTTCATACTTTGAGATTTATGTGCTATGTCGATAGGCGTTCTACGGGCGTTCTACCTATTGAGTAAAAAATTTATCGGCGTTTGCAGATATTCAATTCAATTCAATTCAATTCGATTTTATTCACAGACTACAACAGCCTAATACAATAGCCTAATACAATGTAAGATAAAAAATATGTATTCTACACGACCCAAGAGAAGTAGAGCTTGTCTAGCTAGGCCGTAAGCGGCAAAGCAGGGTCGAATGCAGGGGCGAAGCTAAAGAAAGTTATTGGTGGCTGACATGCTAAAATTTAGCGGGTGCTGCACCCTTTGGCTACACCCCTCTAGACAAGTAAAATCGCGAATTTTCCACAAATTTTTTTAGGAATCAGAAATTTTTATTTTCATGCTTCAATTGCAGCGTAGAAGAAGAGTAAGCAAAAATTATTATCGGATCAGTTCTCGACCATTGCTATTTCATCGATAATATTTTAGCAATTTATTTACAGTAGGCGTAAGTAAACAAACATTTTCCATAATAAATGCCACTTTAAGCCAACTTTCTAGCAAACGTTAAATTCGAATATAAAAAAGAATCCAAATAGGATAACAAGCTACATATGATGACAGAATATACCCGTTTTTACAATATTAACAATTTTCCTAAGTTTTAATTTTCTTACAATCAGATGAAAGAGTAGATGAAGATCTAAAAAGATGAGAAGAAATTTTAGGAAGATTAATGAAGATTTTAAAAGGTTATCTAAAGACCTAACAAGCTAAATTGAAATGAGATTACTTAGAATTCCTGGAAGAACACAGGCAAATACTAGAAGGGTAGATGAAGATTATGAAGATGAAAAGAAATTATGGGAAAGTAAATGAAGATTAGACAAGGTTATCTAAAGACACAACAAACTAGATTGAAAGAAGATTGCTTAACCCTAATTTAACCGGGCTTTTTTTGAACTAATATAGCCGCCCCCTCTATAAATTGCCTTAGACTAATGGGAAACCATTCAAACCTGACAAGGGCGTAGTACTTACCATTCTTTACTGATTGGCAGTTTTGGGTGTAGCCATCTCATTAGATGACGTCACTATGACGTCATAATGTTGAAAAATGTCAAAATATAAGTTTCTCCAGCTAATTCGCTCTAAAAACGGAAAAATATCATATAATTCGCCATTATTCATCTTATTTGCCGTATTATTCATTCCTAACTCAGAAATAATTCCTAAAGGTGTTTTTAGACAGTTATTTTTGAAGAAAATGACAAATATTGATGACGTCACAACAATGAAGTGGGTTTTACGACCAAAAATTGATACAAAACTTGCTAAAAATACTTTAAATATATTGCAAAACGCAATTCTATGCATTTTCTACAACTTCCGCGGGAAAAATCCTCAAATTTTGCAAAATTGACCCAAAATGGCAGCACATGTGACGTCATCATTTAAAAATGCTGATGTCAGCAAATTCCATTGTTCTTGATATCAAATGAAAGCTCTTTGTTTGCTGATTCTTTTAATCCTATCTGGACCGGGGGGGCTAAATTAGCCCCCCCCCCCTACCATGTTTGTCTGGGTAATTCTGTTTTGCAATTTTCTAGGCTTATCATTTTTTGTGACTTTTCCTAACTATCTATTTAGCATCTTCTAGCAAAATTTATTCAAGATATCTCCTGTAGTTTTGGAAATATAATAATTTTCTGAGAGAGTAGTTTCAATATCTTGTTTGTTTTAGGGTCAAACCCTTTATAACTTAAAACTAAGATAATTCTTGACAGAAGAAAGATAACTGGATGAAATTTTCAGTTCAGCCATGAATTAATAAGAAAATGTGGAAAAAATTTTAATTTTATTGTTTTTCTAAGAAATGACGTCATTGATGACGTCATATATATATAATGAATTTAGGTATTAAATATAGGTTTACAGAATTCATTATTTTTTTAAAAAATTATGTTTTTATGAGATTTTGATATTTTATCTATCAATTACAGTTAAAATAAGCATAGTATTCCTCTCGAGTCAGATTTTACAGTCAAATCTGTAATAGTATTGTTTTTGGCCTAAACAAAGAAAAATGATGACGTCATCAAATATACAACAATTAGAGTAAAATAAATTATAAATTCGGACTTTTCGCATCAAATTACATAAGATGGCAAATTTTCTTTCTTCTAGCCCTTGTCAATTCGGAGTTCTGAGGGGGGGCTAATTTNGATGGCAAATTTTCTTTCTTCTAGCCCTTGTCAATTCGGAGTTCTGAGGGGGGGCTAATTTAGCCCCCACCCTGCCTGAGGATGCTCAAAAAAGCCCGGTCCAGATAGGGTTAAAGCATAATAATCCACATTTGAAACTAATTCTGGTTGTAAAAATATCAAAAACATTGATTTTGTCAATACCATCTTCTAAATATGGTATCGCCGTCTGTCACGTGACTCCCATTGTTCAATAATTTTATTGTCAGAATGTAGCTAATAGATGATTAGTAGTTGTTAGAAAGTTAGAGAGTCATAGCTCATGCCGTTAAATGCTCTGCAAAAAACCGAGAGGGGGGTGGAAAGCACCCCCCCCCGGTTAAATTAGGTTTAAGACTTCAAGAAGAGCAGATGAAAGTATTAACAGCGTAGATGAAGATCTAAGAAGATGAGAAGAAATTTTGGGAAGTTTAATGAAGATTAAGAAGGGTATAAGGGTATATAAAGACATAACAAGGTAAATTGAAAGAAGATTACTTCAGACTCCAGGAAGATCACAGCAAAGTACTGGAAGGGTAGATGAAGATCTAAGAAGATGGGAAGAAATTTTGGGAAGGTAAAAGAAGATTTAAGAAGGTTATCCAAAGACACAACAAAATATATTGAAAGAAGAAAATTAATTAAGACTCCAGAAGACATGGAAGATATGGTCTAGGTCTAATAAGGTTTGAAGAGCCTGCAAGAAGATCAAATAGATGAAATGCTGATATAAAAAGATTAGGTGAGATTATAGGAGCGAGAATTAATAACAAAATTTGATGTTGGATGCTTAACTAATAAGATATTTTAAAATGTGTTGCCTGTTTAACTAAGGGCCTGTTTATATGGGGAAAATCATCCCACCTCCCAGGCTGTGAGCTGAGAGGTGAGATCCCACCCTCCTATACGATCCCTTGTAATTTTCATCTTGCGTTTATATGGAAAACAAACCATCCCGGTTAGGTGAGATCCCACCCTACGAGAGGTGGGATCTCACTGAAGTGGGATGAAAATTTCCATATAAACCCTGGAAGGTGGGATGAAAAGCTGGAAGGTGGGATGAAATTGTCTGTTTTGCGCACGCGTCAAGATTAAAACAATAGGAAACCTATTCGCTGCTGGCGCCAAATAGCAATTATGATTGTTATTGTTTGAAATTATAAGCTGAGAGGTGGAATGAAAAAGCTGGAAGGTAAGATGAAATTTTACATATAAACAGGCGCAGATTTCATCCCACCTGACAGCTCATTCCCTGGAAGGTGGGATAGTTTTCCCCATAATAGTTACTTCGAGTCTTCTTGATTTCGATTTAAATTACTGGATAGTTGCGTTGTAAAAACGCCTATTCATGAAGGTTAGCCCAGAGTCATATTGCCACCCGCGAAAATTGGCTTAAAATCGTGCTACAAGTGCCGTACAGCAAATGCAGCAAATTTCAGACTTTAACATTTTTCAAACTGTTATTTCAAATTTCCGAAAACTTTAGTGTCTGAAATGTTTTGTGGTCCGAAATTTTTACAGTAAGGAAAGGAAAAATCACAAGAAAGCATTTTTACTGTTTAAAAACGTAGTGTCTTGCTCGTGAAACGCATAGCATATGAAAGGAATCTGTTGGGAGAGCTATTTTGCGAAATATCATATCTTATCACCAAAATTCACTTTAGCAATCATTTTCATCATCCTCAAGAATGATTATTGAATCGAAATTTCTGATAAGCATCCCTTTACGAATTTAAAATGAAGCAAGATCGGTAAAATTCTAACATATTTATCATAAAACAACCAAAGAAAGCAGTAAATTGACCGTTCTCAATAGTCGTCCTAAATTTATTTTATAACGTCCGATATTCCGTGAAAAATTTCCGAAAATTTTTTTCCCGAAAATACATTGTCCAAAATTTATTCCTCCGAGATTTTTGCGTTTAATGTAATTTACACAATCCTTTCAGGTTTTTTGTGGGATAAAATCAGCCCCTCGTTGGGAGACATTAGTGGTAAAAACCATGGGTGGTAGGAGACATTCGAATCGCTTTTTGAAAAATGATGTGGTCATAGGTTGCGGTTATTAGAGCGGCTTCTTGTCATTTTGTAGCCACTTGAGGATTGACGATGCTTGTATTTCAGGACATATTACTTGAAGAAGTTTCTTTTGGGTTTCTTAAACTCTAGCTGTAAATGTAGAATTGTTTTATTTTTGCTAAAAGGCCTCCAAAAGTACCTTGTAAGATCTCATTTCATTTTTATTTTTAATTATTTACCCAGGGTAATACTTTCAGTTATAAAGAGAATAAACTGATTTACGATATGCCCTGCTGAAAACCTAAACTAATAACAATGTATGTTTCTGTGATTAAATTATAAGCTCTAGAATAAGCGTAAAAAGAAAATCTCAATTCTAAGAAAGGAAAATTGACCAAACTCTAGATTCGATGTGTGATATTCATTTTGGAATATCTCTATGACTTTTCAAAAACGTTTTCGGAGCTCGATTGATTCCAAACAGTCACTCCGCGATATGAAAAGCTACGTTGCCCATCAGATGTTTTACATAGTGGGATCCTAAGATCTGTTTCAGTATTCCGCAGGACTCGATTCCTAGAATCAGACAGTTTGTGAAACATGTCCTGTATATAAGGAGGTGCTAGTCCACGAAGGGAGGGCGAAGGGATTTATAAACAATGGTAGCTGTTTCAAAATCAACCATTTCTTTCATATTTAGCCACCCGAGTTGAGTGGCTAATCTCAAAACAACTATCAAAAGAATTCGTACTCAAGGCAATGTTCGAACTTTTGTTAGTACTGTACAGTTTCAAACTTTTTTTTAGTTTGAGTTACCTGGGAATATCAAGGTTTCAAATAAAAAAATTTAGTTCTCTTAATCCCAGTAGCACATTTTCCTAATTTTTGAATAATTGATCCTACAGTTTCTTAACCCTATTTTGGTTGGGGGGCAACTTCCCCCCCCCCCCCTAGTAGATTTTTTCTGTAAACTCCCCAAAGGTTAAAAATTAAAAAAACAAAANTTTGAATAATTGATCCTACAGTTTCTTAACCCTATTTTGGTTGGGGGGCAACTTCCCCCCCCCCCCCTAGTAGATTTTTTCTGATAACTCCACAAGGTTAAAAATTACAACAACGAAACTCTTTGACTTTTAGCAACTACCTATTGTGCAAGTACTCATAAAGTTTCATTTAAATATTTTGACAAATGAGGGGGAGGGAGGCAATTTTCCGGGACTGACCCTGTCAAAATCGCAAATTCTCAAATCTCAATTCTCGCGAAAAAAGTAGCAAAATCGCAATATTTTGCAAATTTCTTTTGCAGAGTAGTGTTATTTGATGTATTCTATCATAATTTTCATGCTTGGATGGAAATTGTGCTCTAAATTTTATTTTATCTCATATTTCCTGATTTTGGCTGATTTTGCCGCTCTTCTGGACCACACAAAGCAAAATGCTGACGTGAGCAATATCTGTGGCAAATTTTAAGTTACTTTTTATATTTTTGAAAAGTACATGCCTGGGGCTATTGGCAGACCAAATCTGGTTGCTCTACCTATTATCAGTCAAGAGTTAGGTAGGGGGGGTTATTTTGCCCCCCAACCAAAATAGGGTAGTTCAGATAGCCCAACCACTATAGGGTTAAAATGTCGCAACAAAACAACTTTAGTCTTTTTGTTTAATAAATAATAATAATCTGCAACTATTTACAGAATACAGAAAACTCTCAAACCGTGTTTCCGCTGAACGCAACATTTCTGTGTTTATGTTTGATTAGAGTTTCCTGCTGGTTACAAAAGGCATCTTGGGACTAATTAAAGAGATTAACGGGAAGAACTGTAGATCACTGCTGTAGACTCATTCATAGATAATTCATCGCGGTAAGAGTGAACATATGTTACCAATGATGGGTATATGATGTTTTCATATTTGTCTGCTCTCCCTTTAAGTGGACTCGCCAAAAAGAAAGGCGACTTGTTCCCAACTTGAGACTGGTGTGACCTCACTTGACCGAAAAGAAATTCAGGATCTTCATAAATATTTGTCAGAAATCAAGATAAATCAAAGAACCTTAGAGGTAGGTCACTACGTAAATCGATTTGAAAACATTTGGCATCCTGTGAGCAGTTATTAAGTCTACATAGCAAAAGGCCATAAAGCGGCCTTCTCTTCCATAGGAATTTTCTTTACGTCAATTTATCTCAAACAATAAATCCATTGTTTGGAAGCATTTCCCCGTTTAAAGTAAGTGACCTGAGCTATAAGGTGCCCGTCTATAAATAGGATAAAGAAAAACCAAAACACGCCATTGTTTTCTTTGGCTTTGCTTTCTTTGCCCACTTGCTGGATTATCAAATACAAAAAGCTATTTATAAACCTATGAGATCTCATCTTTTAACTCAGGATATTCCCTTTAAAGGGAGTACAAAGACCAGCATGCTTTGCGCACAGTCAGCGACTTGCTCTGCACAGCTTCCAGAATAACTGACTGTACGAAATTCACAAAAACAAAAACAAACGATGGCAAAGGCTGCTGGTCTTTGTACTCCCTTTAATTGATACCATACCATAGCTATCAAAATGTTTATTCGTTTATTCATCCTTGCATACTTGTCTGGGAAATGTAAACAAACAACTCTTTATGCTGTGCTGATTCCAGGAATGCCTGGACTTAGCATGACAAAGAAAGACTTATTCAAAACTCTCGCTTCCTGTTTGTAAGGTGCCCCCCGTCCTTCCTTCGCTTGTCCAATCATAAGTCGTGATACTATTTATTTTATCATCTTCATCCAATCAGATTCACTTCTTTTGCTCGTCTCGCAAAGCAGGATGGGAGGAGATATAAATATTGAACCGGGGAATTGCCGGAAACATTTTTTCTCTAGAACGACCACAATGGTACACTCCGTGACCAAACATGTTGCCTGTCGTACCAAACATTGTCCGGCTATCCAGCTGTGAGTTGTTGCAAACAAGTCGTCGTTTCTTTTCTTTCAAAACGACTTGAAACTTTTTTACCACTGACACGACTTGTTCACGGAGACACATACCAAATTTGAAGGCAAAAGCTTGGCTAGATTTTCCGCAATGAAATTTTAAAGTTTGGTAGCCTACTCGAAAACAAACACTAGGAAAACTGGTCAGTCGATTATCGATAGGCAAATGCAAAAGAGTCGGTGAAGTTCTTGCAAGCATGAATCCATGAATGAAATGGTTCAGCATTCTTTCGAAAAATCTATCACTTTCCTTTAAAATCTTGCATGAGCAATGAGGTATTTTACTTGATCCCCAGGCGGAGGGAAAAGAAAGCAATTGCGAAAGGGAATATGGATTGAAAATATTTCTATGCATTTTAACTCTTCGCTTTGGGACTGAATCAAGATATCAAATGGCAAATTGGCAAGGAAAATCTCAGATTCTTTTTCTCGATCTCGAAAGAATGCTGAAATTTTTCATACATGCTTGCAAGCACTTCACCAATTCGTTCGCACTTGCCTATCGATAATCGACTGACCAGTTTTTCTAGTGTTTGTTATCGAGTAGGCTACCGAACTTTAAAATTTTATTGCGGAAAATCTAGCCAAGCTTTTGCCTTTAAATGTGGTATGTGTCTCCGTGAACATGTCGTGTCAGTAGTAAAAAAGTTTGATTGAAATCTTTAGAATAGCGGAGTGGATAATGAAGTTCTTCTGAAACCTACCGGGTGCACAAAAAAAAACTATCCACGTTTGAGAAATCGTGGTACCTAGAGTACTGGATCGATTTGAATGAATCAAAGTTTGGTTGATAGCAGAAAGACTGAAGTATTTTTGTGATTTTTCTCGTATTTTTATGAGTACAGATAATACAGCTAAATTCGAATTTAAGAAAATTCTGTGTTTGCAAAATGCCTGAAAAAGGGCCTAAAACACTTGATCAAATCTTACAGAAATTTCTCACACCGAACAATGCAAAATTACAGTTTTTCACGGGTATCGGATGTCGTCTGCACTTGCATTGCCATGGAATTGAAAATCTTTAGTATTTCTTTAAGAATTCATTTCCTATACCCTGGGTACCAGAGCCTTAATAAAAAAATCCGGTTTACAACGAGGCTCTGGCACCCAGGGTACATTTCCTATAACGCGGGAGAGAGATTAAATGCTCTTGCATCTTGTTCTATGCGGGAGATTTCGTACGATTTGATCGAGTGTTTTAGGCCTGTTTTCAGCCATTTCGCAACAAACGAATTTTCCTAAAGTTCAATTTATCTATGTTTTCTCTGCGGATAAAAACACGAGAAAAATGACAAAAATACTTCAGTCTTTCAGCTATCAGCCAAAATTCAATTCATTCAAATCCATCTAGTACTCTAGGTACTACGATTTTTCAAACGTGGATAGTTTTTTTTGGCGCACCCGGTATAAATTTTTTTTAAATGACCAGTATAAAAAGCTGCGAAAGCTAACGATTGCGTTTAATATATCGTTCGATTGCCAAGGGTAATACCATGCTTTTTACAGAATGTAGATACACCGATTGGTTCCGGAGTATTTAATAAATTTCTGGATAGGAGGATTTCTGAAAGCCTGCTTTCCGTGCTCATCAGAGCGGAAAACAGAGTTGCCTTTAAAGGGAATCTAAGCATATAAAAGTGGCTCAAGCCACTTGCGGTCAAATTCTAACCAATCAGATATCAGAATTTCCTTGTTGACATAGATCAGTTACCCAAATATGGTTCGGCGCGTGTCAAGTTCTGTTGTCTTTCTATGGCTATTTTTATCAAAGGCTTATATTAAGCCTGCAGTGGGCTTTGGCGTGTTTAGGCTAAACACATCTAAATCTAAAGCAGATTCGATTTAGATTAGTTGTATGTATATATGTATATATATATATAGCTAGAAAATCAATCGAGTTAAAATAAGGTGACAAACAAACAAAAAAACTTGTGGTCTGGAATTCAGCCATATCTCCATAATAGTTGATGGTATGAAAAATCTGATTGCACTGGCTAATTCTACGGATTTCAAACCTATAGAAAATATCTTTTATTGCATTGTATCTGCTGCTATTTGTTTGCATTAGAGCGAGAAAGTCATTGTTTTTGGGAAGTTTAGCTTGCACAGCACCTTTAAGACGCCTGCAAAACGTGTAGCGGCCGAGTCGATTATAGTCAAAGAGTCTGTACCGTGTGTCCCAAAATGAAATATCGGCGTTTGCTGAAATGAACCATTATCAATTTTGCACTCATTTCATTGAATCCCCAACCATTTTGTAGCAACAAGGCTGGTTTGGCAGATGTGGAAATTTGTTGTGCTAAAATCGGTGACGTTATAGAGTTCTGGAAAATTTTACCAGGAAGCTGTTTCTGAAAGTGTTGAGAAAATTAAATTTGCAATCAAATTTCGTCGATTTTTCAGTTTTAAAATGATGACAACTTAAAGGGAATATGCAATGGTAAATAGGCTTGTCTATAAATGGAACAAAGAGTTATAGATGCAAGGACGTCTGAATTACCTTCACGTCTATTTTTCACCCTATATTTAGAAAGGAGTACAAGTTTGAAGCTGTCGTCCAAAGTTTACTTTTCGTTACTGGTGTACAAATATTTAATCAAATGAACCTTTTCATCATACCACTTTGAAGTTCCTTTGGTCAATAGTCAATGGAAATAAAATGGAAATAGAGGAGATCAAACTCATAAGGGACTGAGAGATCAAAGTCACCCCGTTTGACGGTAGTGGATGACTGATTGTAGTTGACGCCAGGGCGGGCATGTCACACTGTGAACGCGGTCATACCTTTGTCCGAAAACCGGTACAGTAGTTCGATAAATATTTTACATCACCTTTGTCCAAAAAACCGGTTTTTTTATGACGATTTCCCGCTGTTATTTTTCTTCATTTTCGCAGACAATTTTGAATTAAATCATCACTGACGATCTTTGTCCCAAAAACCGGCAGCTTTAGTTAAAAAGCTTCATACGACATCTGAAAGCAGGTTGTAGTTATATCTGGTAAAGCAGAAGTGTCCCAAAACTGGTAGTCTTTGTGGAGATACTGGTCTTTTTTGCGTAAATTTGCCGGACAAAGGTAGAACTTCTCTGATGAAAATTTGATTTTGTGGCTTTTTCCACATAGATTTGCCGGACAAAGGTAGAATCATTGAAAGGTAAACTTCAGAATTTTGTGCAGGTAGAACAGCTGTGAAATGTGTTTTGGTAGAACAGAAGATGAGATTCTTCAAATTTCATCTTTTTTCCCAAACTGGTTGTTTTGGGCAGCAACATGTGATAAGAAAACCGGTTTTTTCTCCCAATTCCTTTGGACAAATATGGAATCAAAGTTTCACAGTACTTGCTCGCCCCTGTTTGACGACAGAGAAAGCACGTAATTACGTAGATCAAAAAACTACGGTAGAAAGACTATTTGTCGATGAACTTCATCATTTTGAAAGCCGCATACATTTACTGTGTAAACAAGAAGGATTGGAGTTCAGTTTATAATTGATGACGAAGCACAACATGATTACGCACAACTAAGTTCAAGTTCAAAACAATATTGAATCCGTACAATTTTAATCCGAACACCGACGCACATGGATGGACTTCTAAACATGACAGAGTTGAAAGAATTACGCTTTTTACACTAAAAGACTTTATTACATACAATTTCAAACAATTGAATACATGTTTTGAGCTTCTAAAGTTTTGCGAATTATTCATTTGTGCAGCTGCTGCTTTTAAAACGTCAGCTGACAATAATCGCACTTAATATTTTCCACTTTGACTCTTTATATGCATAAGGGTGCTGACGGTAATAATCGGACACTTAAGGAAAACAGAATTTTTTGCAGAAGTAAAGTAATTCGCAGACAAAAACTAAAATTACCCGGTGAATGGAGAGATATTTTGGCATATTTTCTGAAGGTAGGTTTTTTGGTTGTCCACTTGCTTGCTTGCCTTTGGCGATGTTTTTCGTGCTGATCTCGGTGGTGGTTGTCGGACGGCAAATTCATGATGCAGAATGTGCCAACAAATTTACTTGAAATGCATCCCGTCTATAGAAGTCTCTGTTTCACTTTATTTATTGTGCTGTGCAAGATTTGCCTTCTTTCTTATTCTTGGATGCAAAAACAATCGTTCGACTAGCGGTTCTCATATCGATGTTCTGGGAGCTCTCCGTACACGAAAACTAATCTAGAGAATAGGAAATGCGCGAGAAAAAGTTGTTTTGATCTCAATGTAAGATACCGGGTGTCCCAAAAAGAGGTCCTCCTGTTTGAAAATCACCAAAATTTGATTACAACGCCAATCTTCAATTTTTTTTTTTGGCAAGTAGATCAAGGACCAAAGTATTTTCTCAGGTGTAGCTGAACTTGTAATTGGTTTAGAAATTAGCAAGTTTATCTCTTTTTAAAGCTGCCTGGTTTTGAATTATACTGCAAAAAGCACTGATGATTACCAGATCAATTTCTTTGTGTATATCAAGCTTTTTATTTGGTCAGAAAATGACAGAAAGAGACGCACACTATCATTATTGGAGACTTCAAGGATGATAAAAAATCAGAAAATTTTGGCTCTCGGGCAAGATTACTATGTTGCTTAAAAAGTATAGCTCAAAATAAGGTTTTTCAACGTGTAATTTCTTAACCTTGAAGTATTGTCATCTTTAGATATTTTTGGGTCTTTGACAAAATAAATCTAAAAGAAAATTTAATCGTAGGTTTGATGATCGAGTTTTGGTGAATTTTTAAACAGGAGTACTTTTTTGGGACACCTGGTATATATTCATGAAAGAGATAGGAAAATCTAAATTGCATTTAAAATCTGAAATATATTCATTCTTCCCGAAAATGATATACTTGGTGTCCAAAAACACCGCTGACATCCTACACAGATTTTCTTTATAAAGCATGGTTCAAATCAGGTCGTTGCAGTCACTGGAGTCCTTGAGGTCGCTGGAACAAACGTCCCTAAAGACCCAAAAGACTGAATGTGAACGGCGAAAATAAACTCCCCAATGATCCTGACGACACCAACGACTGAGTTTTTGCTGTTCACATTCAGTCTTTTGGTTCATTGGTTCCAACGACCCCAGCGAATCCAGCGACTGCAACGACCTAATGTGAACCAGACTTTAAGAATCTATGAGCGATAGGACACAAAATGAATAGAATCGTTTAGTAGAATCAGCCAAGCGTGCAAGTATAAAACCGCAGTGATATTTGGGTCTTTTGGGTCGTTGGCTGGTTCACACTTGGTAAAATCACTCAAGCGTGGGTAGTTTGGATCTTTGAGATAATGCCTGGTTCACACTTGGTCGTTGAAGTCGCTGGAGTCGCTGGGGTCGTTGGTACAAACGACCCAAATACCCAAAGACTGATTGTGAACGGCAAAACCTCAGTCGTTGGTATCGTCAGGGTCATTGGGGAGTTTATTTTCGCCGTTCACATTCAGTCTATTGGGTCTTTTGGGACGTTTGTTCCAGCGACCTCGACGACTCCAGCGACTTCAACGACCAGAGTGAACACGGCTATAGAATATTTTCTGTCTCAACGACTTAGTCGTTGGGGTCGTTTGAGTCGTTATGAAATGGTATTCACATTTGGTCGTTTGAGTCTTTTGGGTCTTTCTGAACGACCCTAACGACCTAAAGATCTAGTGTGAACCAAGCTTTACCATATTCCCAAAAGAGGCAACGAGCTGCTTAAGCCTGGTTCACACTAGGTCGTTGAAGTAGCTGGAGTCTTTGAGGTCTCTAGAACAAACGTCCCAAAAGACCCAACAGACTGAATGTGAACGGCAAAAATAAACTCCCCGATGACCCTGACGACACCAACGACTGAGTTTTTGCTGTTCGCATTCAGTCTTTTGGGTCTTTTGGGACGTTTGTTCTAGAAACCTCAAAGACTCCAGCGACTGCAACAACCTAATGTGAACCAGGCTTTACTTTGAAATCATAGCTGAAAAGTTTTATCTCCAAAAAGGTCGTTTGTTTTTCATCACGTAGAATTTCAAGATTTTCAAACAGGCTGCATCGCACCTTTGAATCCAAATCCCCAAATCACACTTCGTTTCACCTCCCGCCCTGCTCACTCCCTGCTGATGACGTATTGACGAAGAGAAAGGCTGCCCTACCTGTGCACCCGACTTTCATATAAACAAGGAAATTTACCTCAATTTATCTTCTTCTTTTTTGTATGAAAATCTTACTCAGAGCCAGCAGGACACTCTCAACCAAGCGCCTTTACTGTCTAAAAACGATGTCCTGAAACCCATGACTTAACTGTTGCAGCTGAACTTGTCAAATAACTATATTCTCATATTGTAGAACGTTCAGTAATTGCCGCCCTTCTCTCTCTTACGTAAATCAACTGAGTATTCAGTAAACTCTGCAGGCAATCTAATGTTTCGGAGGATCACATAAATCTTTGTAAATCATGTACGCTGTCATAATATAAGGAGCGTTCCAGAGGCTCATTGCTGGTTGTATAAAGTGACGTTTTAGTGGATAAGAGGCGACTGGTTTTATACGTTGCTTGTGGAATCTTCTGCTCATGAGATGAGATCTATGAGATATTAGTCTGTGATAGAGAGAGGATTTCTTATGAAGCAGAGCCGTGCAAAAGAACATTCAATGCAGGTTAGTACGAGTAGGAACTTTCAGTTTCAGTTTATATTTTAAATTCCACTACATACAATTCAAAAAATATATAATTACTATACAAAAAATAAAACCAGACTACGAAGATATAAGACCATATTACAGAAAATTAATACATGTGTATAGGAAATTAATACAATATACAAATACTAACAAATGAACATAATAAATTGCATACAGGGGAATTACTTAAAGGAGGAGCCCCCTCAATAGGTAAACTAATCGAGGAGGGAGCCCCCTAGAACTTTCTGATCTAATTTAACTGTACACGTGCACTTATCTTATGTTACAAGAAACTTGGCTCTGAACTTTGTAGTACTGTTTCTTAACTTTTGGCCCATTTCGTATGATAAACTTTTCTTGCAGAGTTTCTTAATTTTTCCAAAATCTAATTTCACAATTTATCATAATTAATTGAGGACTGCAAATATAGCTTTTAGAGCCCAGATAATTTCAAGAAAGGGTTGGTTGGTAGTGCACTTTTTGTTGAAAATTCTTTGCAAAAGCTAAAGTTGAAAAAGTTTCTTAACTTCGATTTGAAATCTGATCACTTCTGGTAAATGAAGTTTTTACTTTTTCTGCAAGATACTACCAGTTTCTTATGAGCGATTTCTTATAAAAATGAACGGGTGTATTTGTTTATAAGAAATTAAGAATTTGACCCAGTACTGAAAGTTTCTTAAAATTTTCGTGAATTGAGTACTCGGAGTTTATAAAGAATATCTCTTAGAAGTTTCATAACATTCTTTATGCTTACATCTTGTACCCTGGTGAATATTTCAGGACAAAATTGTGCCACTGTCTAGACATTATTAAAGTACCTTTCGAGTAATACAATACAAGAAACGAGCGAAAATAAAGCAAAAAATGTGCTTTGTATTTTCTTGTAATTTTGTCCCAGTACTGATGTTTCTTAATTTGTTAGTGATCTGAGAGATGCAGTATAAATTTCCTCGGATTATTTCGTGCATGAACGTGTTTCAGAATGTTTCGATCTTGACTGTTTTTTGGCCTGCCCTGTATGTTTTTAAACTACTTTGTCTTGGTGTGCCAATGAATTCTAGGGGACAATATTCCGAGCAAAATTGCAAGTGCGGACAGTTGTTCCATTTTCTGCCATTTTCTATATTTCTAGCGCAATTATCGCATCTTTAAAGGTCCTTTTAGACGATTAAGCTTCTGCGTGAAACTTGCTTGCAATGGCGTTGCGTGATAAGTTTCACAAGGGGTGTTACACGGTGAGGTTCAGATAAAATCTAGATTTTTGTTGTTGCAAGCAGTTGCCTAAGTAGAAACAAGTTCTACTTTCGTGAAACTACCTCATAACGCTCGCAAGAGAAAATTTGACAACTCGTCATCCAGTTTCGGGGTACTATACACGGTGCAATGTTTGTTGGAACTTATCTCTCAACGCAGTTGCAAGGTTTACGTAAAAGCTTATTGTGTAACAGGGCCTCAAGCCTTCATCTGTATTGTGTTCGAAGCTTGGGTCACCTGTAGTGAAAAGGCGTTACAAATGCGTTAAAAAGGTGATGGAAAAAAGCGTCAAAATAATCCTTGCTTCGATTTGAGATACTGCATTATGAATGACTTTTGAAGATGTCCTATCGCATGTGGATGGAATTAAAACGCTTAATTCCATTTGAAAGCGATTATTTACTGAAAATGCGTTTAAAATAATGTGTTTTCTAGTGAAAACGAAGCTAAGTGCTTCTTTTACAAAGTGTCCTTGGACGAAATTCGTTTGGGAGTTCTTCAGTTTTAAAAGATCTTTGCCACACACATCCATAAACTTGAGTATCCCCTTCCGCTGGCTCTCGTGTATATCGGACAGCTAAGCATGTATGTATCGGACATTTTGCCTTTGGTAGCGTACGACAAAAATTGAACATTTTTGAAAGTGAACCAAAATGTGATCCTATTACCGATCTTGAAACTTAATTCTCGCATTTGTGTCAAAGACACATTAATTCGAGAGATTTTAAAAATTTGAGAAATTTCTTTGAATTTGTGAAAATAATTTGTACTTTTTGGAAATATCTGACGGAAACAGGGGTGGATCCAGCACGAAGTTGAAGGGGGGCGAGGCAACCTACAGTTAGAAAAAAATTCTTTGGCTTTCCTACTAAATAACTCCTGAATTATGTTATTTCGTCACAGTCTGATGGAAAAACAAAGTACGTTAGTCTCGCGGATTTGATTTATTAACTTCAAAGCTGAACGATAAGCCCTACAATTCTAGTATATTTTGGGCGTAATTCAATTCAAGCACTTAATACTCAGCTTGTGAAGTAGTAGATCGAATCCACGAGGCAGATGTTTAGATCTATCCCTCTTCTTTCGATGTCTACCCATACTTCTCTTAGAAATTCCTTTCGCGTGCACATCAAGACAGTTAGCCGTACTATGGTTTCAGGACATCTTTTGCGGCGTTGTTTGTTTTGATTTGTTGCTTGAGTGAATTCCCTTTGTCTATGAACGCTAATCGCTTTGAAATGGCGTGTCAATCAAAAGCAACTGATGCTATTATTATAAAATCTGCCATTGTTCCCTGGAACACGGGCTACTTTTCACTGGCAACGATAAAGATGACTTAGACCACGTTCACACAATGCCGCCACATTTTGAAAACGGCAAAAAATGTGACGGTACCAAAAGTCTAGCTAGTGTTCACACGATGCCGGCAGAATTTGAAAACGATAGAAAATTCAACGGTATCAATCGCTTTCCAATCTCTTCGACAAAGAGGCTGGATTTTGACCACAAAAAATCATATAGGCCTAAAGAATCAATCAGTCGTGTTTTGAAAGCGTTGAAAAATGTTCCGTTTTCATCGTTTTCGAGTGTTCACACGACGCCGTTTTCAAATTTTGCTGGTTAGAGTTCCGTTTTCTAATTCTGCCGTTTTCAAAAACTGTCAGTAGCATTTTCATGCCATTTTCAAATTGTGCCGGTATCGTGTGAACGCAGTCTAAGACTACGTTCACACGATGCCGGCACATTTTAAAACGGTGAAAAATGTGACGGTAACAGAATTTTAGCTAGCGTTCACACGATACCGGCACAATTTGAAAACAGTAGGAAATTCGACGGTAACAAATTTGTTGCAATCTCCCCAAAAATTTTATGCCAAAGAAATGTACATACACCTCAAGAATCGATCAGCCTCGTTTTGAAAGCGTCGAAAAATGTTCCGTTTTCATACGTTTTTGAGTGTTCACATGATGCCGTTTTCAAAATGTGCCGGTTAGAGTTCCGTTTTCAAAATCTACCGTTTTCAAAATCTGCCGGCAAAATATGTGCCTATCCGTCACATTTTTCACCTTTTTCAAAATGTGCCTGCATCGTGTGAACGTAGTCTAAGACTAAGTCATAGTCTTGGGTCAAAATCCTAAATTATGATTTGCGAAATTTTGTCGATTTTTCGGTGGGCTGCTTCACGAGTTATAACGATTTAATACAAAATAACTGTTTGGAAACAGCCAACATCGATTGAAAAACATCGATCAAATTTCCTAAAGACTGTCTAAGAAAGGACAAACGAGACAGCTCTTGGATACAACTTGGAAATTTAAAGGATTAGTTATGAGTGGTTGCAAACAAACAAGGGCAGATTTCGTAACAACAATAGCACTAGCTGCTCCCGATCGACACCCCATTGCAAAGCGATTAGCGTTCGACGACAAGGGAATTCTCTCAAGCAGCAAATCAAAACAAACAAAACCGCAAAAGTTGTTCCGTAACCAGGATGGCAAACTATCGCGTTGTGCAAGCGAAGAGGAGTTTTTTGAAGTGAAATCACGAATGATCGAAAGACGAAGGATAGATCTAAACATGTGTCTCGCGGAGTTTGTTTATCCAATTCAGAAGCCAATCAGTAGATCTTACAATTCTCGTATGTAATAGGATGTAAATAAAACATTTAGTACTCAGCTTCTGAATTAGATAAATAAAATCTGCGAGAACGATGTTTAGATCTATCCTTCTGCTCTCGATACATATTCGTCACTTCACTTAAAAACTCCTCTTCGCTTGCACAACGCGATAGTTTGCTAAACTGGTTTCAGGGCAACTTTTGCGGCTTCATTTGTTTTGATTTGTTGCTTGAGAGAATTCCCTTTGTCTTCGAGCGCTAATAGCTTTGAAATGGGGTATTGATCGAGAGCAGCTGCCAGCTGGTGCTATTGTTATAAAATCTGCCCTTGTTTGTTGCCAGCGGAAATCCTCCAATTTCAAGCTAATCAGCGAATGACTTTCGCTGCTTTTCATCAAAAATGAACCATGGGAGAAATATTTGACCACTTGAGGTGAATTTAGAGTACTTCAAGAAAAGTTACATGGCTACTAAGTGACGGCAGTTATTTGAATTTATTTGATAAATCGATAGGTATGCCCCTTAAGAGTCGTTTGCATGTTAGGCCAAGTATTGCGTTTGGGGACGAATTTACATGCGCTTTCCGATCAGCCGATGTTCGTTTTTCTTAAAACATCAACAAAAATCGCTGAAATGAGATATAACAATGATAATTTCGAGGCACACGTAGAATGCCAAAGGAATGCCTGTGACATACTCGCTAATCTTAAATTGTAAGATCGAGCACAATATTGAGCGAGTTGCAACTGCCATTTCAAATTTGTCTACCCTTTTCGTCAATTAAAGCCATTCCATAAATATTCAAAAGAACGGCTGATTTAAACAAACTTAACTTTCATGATATAAATAATTTAGCAATTTTTTGAACGAAAAAGTTTTAACAAACACAATTTTGTGGATTTTTGCCAATTACAACCCAAAGAATGCCTCACATTTTCTCACTAACCAAATTATGTATATGTAACTGTTCTATGAAATATTAATCGTTAGATGGTGCAATGGCTAACTTAGCTGTGAGTCTATATCATAGAAATCAGTCATACTACGGGTCATGTTGTTGCAGTTAAGATAGCCTGCATGCAGGCTTTATTCAAAAAAAGTTTGTTTAAGACCAAGTTCACACGATGCGATGCCGGCATTATTTCAAAACGGCAACAAATGTGACGCTACCAAAATTTTAGCTACCGTTCACACGATACCGGTACAATTTGAAAACGATTGATAATTCAACGGTACCAATCTCTTTGCAATCTCTGCAATAAAGAGGCTGGATTTTGACAATTTATCTGGGCCTGAAGAATCAATCAGCCCTGTTTCGAAAGTGGTGAAAAATGTTCGGTTTTCGAGTTTTCACAAGACGCCATTTTCAAATTGTGCCGATTAGAGTCAACCACGGAGTCAACCTCGTATCAGGTGTCAATGAAGGTTTTCCGTAAACTGCAACGCCTACATTCACCCTGGATCCTGTTAAACTATTCTGCTGTTTGATTGGCTCCTTTCGAAACAAAAGAAATTTCTCACCTTGAAGAAGTGGCGTTCAGTAGATTTAGAGAAGGTTAGAACGGCTTAATATCACAATGAGTGGTGTTCAAATCATGGAATATTTATTTCGAAATGTCGAATATGGGATTCGAAAGAACCTGCTGTCTGCCTAATTATGCTAATTATTCTAATTATTCAAGCCAAAATCTGCCAAAATTTTACAACACGTCCCAAGGGCTAGCCCAGACTTACAACAGATACCCTTGGGAACCAGGTTGGATTGGAGTTCATTTTCAAATCCTGCCGTATTCAAATTCTGCCCGCAAAAAATGTGCCGCGTATTTTCGTGTGAACGGGAGTCCTATCCGTAAAAATTGTATGCCCTTTTCAAATTGTCCCGGTATCGTGTGAACGCAGCCTAAATGTAAAGTCTGCACGCAGGCTACTGTTTAGGGCAATTTCCCTCGAAAATTCAAAACATATTTCTTATTGCCACCCGTGCAAACAAAACAAAATTGAATCAATGTGACGGGGAATCAGATAAGCAATATTAGCAATTTTTAACAGTTTTGATATGATGTTGCATAACAAACTCACCACCGAAATTTGAAATTTTCTACTTGTGTTTTCAAGAAATTGTGTTTATAACTTTCATTCAGAGTACCTAGTCAAAATGACTTTTACCGTTTATGTCGCCCATTACCGCCAAGTGCATTCTTTTCTGACATTTTAGACCAAGTAAGATTCTTGATATCGACAAAGAAATCAATCTGATAATCATTTGTGCATTTTTGCGGTATGCTTTTCGCCCAATATTTCCTTTGTAGGCATGCGCAGCTCAGAAAGTTCGAAAAAATTTATATTTTGTCATTTGACCATGGGCAATAAGAAATGCGGTAGTTAATTCCTAAAAATGTTTTCTTCCTGTGTCCTTATGCCCAATCCCCCCTGTGTCCCTATGCCTGTGAAAGTTGTTGTTGTTGTGCCTGGTTTTCCTTGTTTACCTGTGTTCTGATTTGAGTGACTGAACTGGAGAAAAGAATGGGTAAGAAGTATGAAGCGGTGATAGGGTCAAAAATGTTCCGTCACTGAAACCTGCTTCGTCGTGAGTTATTCAGCCGTCGTGATGCAATTCTTCGTCGTCACGGCATGGTACATCGCCGTCGTGCTGTCATTCGCAATTGCGACTGTGGTTCGTCAGTAGCCCTACAGCCGTGGTGGAGTGTTGAGCCGACGTGACTACCTCGGCCATCGAGGGGTAGTAAGCCATCGCAATGCAGCAAGCAGTCGTGACGATCAGCCCTCGTCATTGCTTCGGCCGTCGTGGAACAGCCAGTCGTGGAGCGTAACATGATAAGCCNCCGTGGTGGAGTGTTGAGCCGACGTGACTACCTCGGCCATCGAGGGGTAGTAAGCCATCGCAATGCAGCAAGCAGTCGTGACGATCAGCCCTCGTCATTGCTTCGGCCGTCGTGGAACAGCCAGTCGTGGAGCGTAACATGATAAGCCGTCGAGCGTAACATGTAAGCCGTCGCTCGTAACGGCGCAACGATCTCAGCCTCCTTTCCAGAGCCTATCAAAGGTTGACGACTGATGACTTGTCACTGTCACAACTGAACGGTAAGGCCGAAAAGTCGGAGTTGTCGGAGATGTCAGAGATCTCGGAGCAAGGAATCAAACTTTTTCTACTCCGACTTCTACTCTGTGTGCAGATTTCAGCTCCAAATATTCTTTTTCAATTTGGAAATACTTCAAAATTTTACATTTGGCTCCCTTGGCTCTACTGAGTGGAGGGTCACACACAAGAGATCTTAATTTCATTTTTAATGAAATTACTAAGCTCTTAAAGATACATTGAAATTCCCTACTTTCATGATGTAGCAGCAAAGATAACACAAATTTCAGAAAAACGGCTTGCAAGGAAAATTTTCAATTAGGTTTCACGTTTCACCTTTATGCACTCCAGCACTCCAGCACTCCATAGAAAACAATTTTTTTAATAAGGAAATTAAAAACATCTGCAAAGAAGCTGTTGGCAACAATACGATGGAAGGATTGAAGGATCAGTTGTGGATATGGAGACGCAAAAAGCAAGAGACATTAGGAAAGGGGACAATTTCAAGCAGGCAACACTGTTTGCATGCCTTGAGGAAAAAACTGCAAAGTTCAACCAGTGACGAGAAAATTCATCTTTGCATTTTGACTATGATTTAAAAGTGATTGTTTCTATCACTTTTAAATTTGCTCTTGCAGAGACCTTTTGCAGTATCTTGTAGGTATATTTGAAAACTACTTGTTTAGATTTTTCCCTTAAAAAATTGATAGCCCCTTCAAAAGCTGCAAATATTTTCTGTGGCCCATTAAGAAACAGTCACAATTTTTACTGGCCCCTGCCTATATCCTCCGCCCCCCCCCCCGGTATCAGATACTTTATGAAAGGTCCCTTAGCTAAAAATTGTCTGCAAAATCTTCAGTAGCACGTCAATTTATGATTTTTGACCTTTGTTTTGAATTCTGCTAATGCTAGGGACCCCTCCAGGGACGTCGGCAACGTCCACCAGATTTTTGACAAAATTCCTTTGTTAAAAAATCTCAGACATTGCCGACGTCCTTGAATGAGTGCCGAACATTACAAAATCTTTAAAATAACCAAATTTTCCAGCAAACTTTCAAATAAATATAGCTGGTCTTCAACATTAGGCGCAAATTAAACCCACTTTTGGGGACAAAGATCGTAAAAATGCATGGTCCTTACTCCCGTTGTAGCATAAACTGGTTGCAAAGGCCTTTAAAAACTCCTGGCTTTGAGGACAAACATTGTGGAAGTAACGACAAACAAAAAACAGATTTCTGGGAGATGCACAAGACCACTGGCCCGATACCTACATTCCTACTATTGGCGAAAATTAACAGCTGAAAACGCTAATTACTTATCTACTATGTATTCATCATTGAATTCTTTGTTGATAATTTCCTACGGAATGAACTTCCTAACTTTCTATCAAAAATCACTTTGCTTAAAAATCGATAAATTTCAGAAATTTTATTAACCTGGATCTTACTTGAAAAAAACTGGCGTAATACGATTATTTCTAGAATAAAATGACTTAAAACCCTGGGAATCCATGGAAAACAACTGTTTTCTCACTGGTGTATTGAAAAAACTAAATTGAAAATAATTGCGAAAAACGTAGATTTTAATAGGGGTCCAACACTTTGTAAGAGATTGTAGTTGCGGTGTAAAGGGCGTTTGTTTTCTGGAAGACTTTGTTGCAGATCTTTTACCCTTTGGACGGGAGGCTGTCCTTCAGAATAACTGCTGAAATTACATCGGAATAATTGTTATTGACACTTTAATTCGGCAGACGCGAGTTTTATTTGGGCAAAAACAATAAGAACGCTTCAAGTGGCGATTTTGTGGTGCGATGCGGCGTGGCGTGATTAAGCTCAATTAATCCAGTTTTGTTGCCTTGGCAATTCGTCGCCGCGCTTCATCGTTAGCCGGAATGCGTTAAGAAAACGCTTCAAGTGTGAATTTAGCTGATGAAATATGAAATGCAAGCCTTTCTTTTAGCAGGGTCGAGAAAAACGCTGCAGAGTCAGCTTGCCTTAATTTAAGTTTTGTAAGTTTTGAACAGGATGCATTGTAAAACAGTGTAAACTGATTTACATTTTAAAAACTAAATGGCTTGGAAGGAACTTAGGGTAATTTGCTGTAAATCTGTCGTGGAAATTTTTTGTTATCTTGATTATTTTCAAAATGGCAGCATTTATTATATTTGCGGCTGTGACGTCATCAAATTTCTAAATCCTAAACCAGAAAAGCGACAGATTTCTGCTTGCCATCATATTGTAGACCTTCCATAAAATATGGTCTTCTTGAAGATTATATCATTTTTCCTCTATTGATTTAGAATTTACGGAGATTTTGATTTTTTCCGAAATGTTCCATGAATTCTTTCAACGAAGATAAAAACGCTCCATTTTGAAAATAATAACGATATAAAACAATTTCCACGACAGATTTACAGCAAAGTACCCTAAGTTCCGTTCAAACCATTCAATTCAAAGAAAAATGTAATAGAATTTTACACCCACCTTTTTAAAGATTTCAAAGATTTTAACGCTATGCTACACCCTGTATATATTATAAAATAAAAAAATTATAAAATTCTTCATGGGTGAATTTAGCTTCAAGGAATTCGCCATTTGATTGGACCTTCACTTTCAAAACGCCATCTGCTTGGACCTCTTCATTGCTGAAGCCATGCAAGATCAACATATACCCTGTCTAACCATGTCAATTCCCTTTAAGGGAATATTCTGCGATTTTGGGTGGACTTAGAAGCTTGTCTTCCGGAAAGATTCGGCCCTTTTTGCATTTCATTTTCATTTGAATACATTTAAAGAAGGTAGCCATTAGACTTACTCCACTCGTCCCAATGTTTCCACTCCATTCCTTTATTACAGCACGAAATACGCTACTGCGGAGGAGCATAAAATATCGATTCGTTAAAAAAGGAATAAAAATTTAACTCAATTAAACATGTAAAAATTCAATTCAACTAAAAGTTTACAAAAGTGTTGTTGCTGTTGCGACAAATGGGACTTCGTACTGATTCTGGGTAGCCATTCGCAAAGCTGATTATCTTGACAGAGCATGGGCGTTAAGAAACGCGGTAGTTATTCTTACAAAATTTTTTCCTCCCTGTGTCCCCAGAACACAGGGAAACAAGGAAAACCAGGCACAACAACAACAACTTTCACGGGCATAGGGACATGGGGAGGAATGGGCATAGGGACACAGGGAGGAAAAAATGTTGTAGGAATAACTACCGCGTTTCTTAACGCCCATGGACAGACGTAGCCCTTCGTTGAAACTTGGTGGTGACTGTTGAACACGGGCAAAACTTTCTTGGAAAATTCCAATAAAAATAAAAAGCGTTTTCGTTCAATACTACAGGAACTCCCCGGTTTTTGGCTATAGAAACTTGCCTTGTAAAACGTGCCTGCTAGCCTGAGCTAGGCCTCATCAAAGCTTCTCTTGAAGTGTCTGGGGCTGTTTGGGATATGATGGGCAACAAAACAGATTGTCTTGTGGTTGTAACCCCTGAATCTTCACTACCACAGGAGCAGTATTGTTTCCACTGTTCAAGATACCTTACTGCATTTCTGATTTCATTTCAATTAATCTCATCTCAATTCAGTATACAATGTTTATACAGCTTTATGAGTTGTTCGAATTGATCTGTTAAAAACGCAGAGGAAAAATGACTCTAATAAAAATGTAACCAGAGAAAAACCTCGTTTAAAATATCATCTAGGAATGACCATGAAAAGAACGGAAGATCGCAAGACATGATAATGAATTTCTCATTCCTATCTGCGTCTGCGTTACGATGATTCGGGCTTTCGTCGCTTTCGTACAAGCTAAGCAAACGGCAATACCGTGAAAGGTTTATTTAGCTTCGATCTCTTATAAGCCCATCGCTCTATCTCGCGTTCCTTTCTCCAAGCTCCAAGCAACAATTCTATATGCTGAAGAGTCAATACTGCGTTGATTTAAATGCATAAGCGAAATTGCTTATTGACTCAGGAAAAGATGAATGGATATCCCTACAGTACTACAATCCATAGTCTTGATTTTTACTTTCCATATAACCTCAATTTTCTTAATAACCCCACTCTGTTATAAGCCTCCTACAATCTGCGAATTGAAATACGCGCCCTGGGGGGCTGTAGAGATTTTTAAGTAATATTGATACTACTAATAGCACCTGCTTGTTTCATGCAAAGCCATTTCCCTCGCCCTGTCTTTCTGAACGGGTGATGCAATTCTGGAAAGCATCCATAACCTACTCCTTAAAATCAGGTGCGGCTCATAAATACGGCTACAACAGGAATACCCGGACCGAATTTAATTGCGTAAACATCTTTTGCAGCCTTCACTACACCTGGAAAGGTAGCACGGGTATACATTCTGCCACCAGTCTGTTGTCACAACTCATTAAAATTGATGAAGACAAGATGGGATGTGCGATATTAACATAATTGACATCCAAAGAGAACAAGGTAAAGTTGTCATAAATTGTGTGCGATTTCATCGAACGACGTCTGTTATTGTTGCTTGTCACACGTGTTACTACGGTTAAAAAAGATAAAGACACATTCACAAAACTTTGTACGTAAATAATTGGCAAGTGGCGATCTTAAAAGTTATTGTTGGACTATTATGATAAGGTTGCATAAGAATTTTGAAAGAAAACGCCTGTTTTCTTTACACGTTGCAGCAACGACAGTGAAACATATATGCAACTTGAAATAACTTTGAAAGCGTAATATTGGTAAGTGGCAATCTTAAAAGTTGCTGTTAAGCTTCAACGATAACTTTGTATATGTTTTCTCAATGAGAATTTTGCACAAGACTGGGGGTAGAAACTGGCGTCAACGGAATCACATGAAAAAGAACTAATTGACTGGCATTGCATGTTTCACTCGCTAACCACCTTCTACAGTGAACAATATAACAGCTGTCTGTGTATAAAGTGCAGATAGCTGGCTAAAATCAGAATAACATTGCATTCTATTGGAAACTCGTTATATCCGCTACATATCGAACGATATGCCAGTCAGTGCGAGAGGATAAGTGTACAGTTACCAAAGTGCACAATTAGCTAAAGTTAGCAGTGAAATTAGAGGAATAACATCAACCTCTCTGAAGTTGCAAACTCGTAACAGACGCTTCTTATCAAACTTCACACCAGCCAGTGCGAGAAGCGAAATTGTACAGACAGCTTGCTGAAATTGGCAAAGTAACATTACATAAAGAAAATGCTGAAAGAAAATATCAACAAAGACAGTAAACCGGCCACAGTTGACAGCAAAGAACTTGCACAAATGCCAATAGTCATTGAAGATTTCAGAAACTATTATCTCACCCAACGAGCTGCGATACGAGGGAGGCGTAACGCTATTGCTGAAAGGGGATCAAAAGAGACACTCTGGCAGAAAGGGTTCCCTTTGGGAAATTTTTGCAAGGTAGCCCCCGTTAAAAGGAGTCGTTCTTCGCTTAGAAGAGATAGCTGGGATGATTATGAG
This sequence comes from Aurelia aurita, assembly GCA_004194415.1. NCBI lineage: Eukaryota > Metazoa > Cnidaria > Scyphozoa > Semaeostomeae > Ulmaridae > Aurelia > Aurelia aurita. Next base: position 467,787 of record REGM01000177.1, read on the forward strand.
ATTTGTAGAATGGTAAGAGCACAATTTCCGTCCACTTTTAAAGAACGAGTTCTTGAAAAGAAGAGACCAAGCATTTCACTACCAGACATTGTAATTTCTGTTGAACACGAAGAAAATGAAGATTATCAAGTTCGAGAGGATTGATATTAATGGGACCGACAATTATATTGCGACGTCGGCGTAGAGCGCCGGTGTAAAGCGCTAACTGGCCTTGGCAACGCAATGCATTCACTAACAAACGCTCTTGGTGTCTAATGAACTGTTTCGTTGCTTGCGTTTGTATTGTGAAGAAGGCGTTTATGGTTGGGAGTATTTAGGTTACATACCCGGTAATTCAAAACAAATATTTCGGCGATGAAAAAATATAAAATTCTAAATGCAATGTTTTGAACCCAGTTAAACTCTATTCTTGCTAAATGTTGTCTTATAGGTCCAGAAAAATACCTGTAGCAGTCGTAGAAACTACATCATAATTCTTGCGCTGAAAACATAAGAAGCAAATAAATGAACTTTTAGTACCTTTGATTGTTAAGATCTTTAAGTTGATACATGTTTGATAGTGATTTTATGAACAATACAAAATTGATGGTTAAGAACGTTACTTGTCCATTTAGAATGTGGCAGTACTATATACTTTAATATGAAAACTATTACCATTCAAGTTACGGATGTTTATGACTAAGACTTACGACATTATTCCCAGTATTATTGGTTCAATATTTTTTATCTGCCTAAAACTTTTCATTTCAACCCAGAAAACTGCGACTCATGTAGTCAGTCTAGTTCATGACCACTACAGTAAAAACACTCGTAAAAAGAGCCACCATTTTTTGATTTTAGACTAGCAAAAGCTGTCAACAAGGGTTGAGAATCAACGAATAATGAATATAAGAGGGGGCATTACTATACGAAACCATATAAATTACGTGCTTTGTGCATCATTACGTACTTTAAAACATCTTTTTCCCAATTTTAATGCACTGTTTATAAAGTTCAGAAAATATGCGTCCAAAATGTCAACAAGATGTGGTTCTTATACAATAAAAACCCGCATGTAAGAACCTAGGTTTTTCAAATCAGCCTATTTATTTTTGTATTTATGTGGGGGTATTGCTCGAAGCGCACCGCAGCGCCTTTTACCGTAATCGACTGCAAAGAAAGTGAGACTTGAGGCAAGTCCAGGGTATTGCAAACTCAGGGTACAGGCTCCTAACACGGGGTTTTGGTTCTGAATTATAGAAAACTTGATGTCAAATGCAAATGCATCGCTACTTTTTCGTAGCCAATGTACAGTATGACTACAGTATATTGAACATTACCAAAGTTATGAAATTAGACTCACTATTTATACCTATGAGATAATTAAAATGTGTGTAATATCTCAAAATCATTATATTGTTAAACTTCATGGTCGATTTTCTTTTTCTTTTTTTCTGCAAATCAAAATCTTCTGATGAGAATCTGGACAGAATATCAGTGAGAAAAGGTTCTTATATATAGGGTTAGAAATGTCAAATTTCAGGCTGTAGGTTGTTCCTAAATGAAGTTTCTTACAAGCGGGTTTTTACTGCATGCGGGTTTTTACTGTTCTATTTTAGATGCAGGAGAGTGGTAGGAGATTTACATAGGCGAAAATTCATCTTTGTGAGAGTTAATCTCATCAATTTTAATAAATGTATCTCAAGGGAGTAAATTTGTATGTTTCCTATCTAAGGGCATCAGCTCAATTGCTTCTATGTCTGAAACGATTTCACAAAATCTGTTTTGTAACTTTTTACGATAAAAAAGGTCTTGATTTTGCTGTCATAGCTGACTGCATCTTAAATAGGCCATGCCTACAAAAATATCAAGTAAATGATAAATAATTCCATTAATCCTATCTGGACCGGGCTTTTCTGAGCATCCTCAGGCAGATTAGCCCCCCCTCAGAACTCCGAATTGACAAGGGCTAGAAGAAAGAAAATTGGCAATCTTATGTAATTTGATGCGAAAAGTCCGAATTTATAATTTATTTTACTCTAATTGTTGTATGTTCTATGACGTCATCAATTTTCTTTGTTTTAGGCCAAAAACAGTACTATTACAGATTTGACTGTAAAATCTCACTCCAGAGAAATACTATGCTTATTTTAACTGTAATTGATAGATAAAATATGAAAATCTCATAAAACATAATTTTTGGAAAAAATAATGAATTTTGTAAACCTATATTTATTACCTAAATTCATTATATATATGACGTCATCAATGACGTCATTTCTTAGAAAAACAATAAAATTAGGTTTTTTTCCACATTCTCTTATTAATTCATGGTTGAACTGAAAATGTCATCCAGTTATCTTACTCTGTCAAGAATTATCTTACTTTGAAGTTATAAAGCGTTTGACCGTAAAACAAACAAGATATTAAAACTACTCTCTCAGAAAATTATTATATTTCCAAAACTACATGAGATATCTTGAAGAAATTTGGATAGAAGCTGCTAAATAGATAGTTGCTAGATACTAGAAGGTGCTAGATAGACAAAAAATTACAAGCCTAGAAATTAGCAAAACAGGATTACCCAAACAAACATGGCAGGGGGGGCTAATGTAGCCCCCCGGTCCAGATAGGGTTAATGTATCCAAAATCCAAACGGCATTTCACTGGAAAGACGATAGATTGTGCTTTCAGATAGTAAACATCAAATCTATTCTCACTGGCTGAAAAGCCCTCGTTTTCAAATTCGGCCTCGATCTAGATATTCTCTGGGGTCCTACATGGCCTAGGATGCCTCTTTGCATGCCTCCACATGTCCCAGAGGACCAGGAGGCATGTTTAAGCTTGAATCCAGTTAGTTAGGCCCCTTTCAAGCAACAAGACGTTCATCGGCGGTTTTTCGAGTTTCAGTACGATAACAATCATCGCTGACATACACATCTATATGGCACAGGCATGGAACAAGCTCAACGTGGCTTTTGTTGAGGCCCTCGCTTTACTTATAGGCCTAGGTAGGGCAGAATTGAGTCGCTATCGTGTAAGTTGATGGACAACAGAATGCTAACAATGTAAGTTTTGAACATTTTCTTCATTTTCTTGACCAAACCTCGTGCAGTTGGCCAACTGAAGTGCGTAAAGTAAATTGTAACAACTTTTTTTGCCCAGTTGGTGCATAATTTAGTAATGGTGGCCCAAATGAAGTGCGTAAAGTAAATTGTGACAAATTGTTTGCCCAGTTGATGCATAATTTAGTAATGGTGGCCAAAATGATGTAGATAACTATATTCTCGCCTATTTGATGCTTAATTTGGTTATATTTGCCCAACTGAAGGGCACATTAAGTGAATTCAAAACTGTTAACCCATTTTATGTGTGGAGTGATAATTTTTGCCCAACTGAAGGGCTTTGATTAATGTTAACGCATTGTACACCCCAGATGTTGTGTGTTTTATCTCAACTGAAGTTCTTGGTATGTCAACATGCAGTTTGTTTGCAAATTTGCTATCATTCATTCCTGTTGCATGACTGAATTTTTAGGTTGTTCTTGGCATTATTTCGCCATGTTTCTCCTCATTATTTTCTTTGTATCACCTGTTAAAGGCAATCGGCAGTGTTAAAAAGGTGTGTGCATCAAACTTGGATGAGCCCATGGTTCTAACGTTTCTTAATTTTCACATGAGAAGTTGGACGATTTAGCACAAAAGCTTTCTTAATTTGTGTTTATGTCTTTTGGATGCATGAATTAAGTTGCAGTTTCTATCACTGGCATGTTTTTGTTTCTTGTTAGAGCAAAATGTTTAGCAAGGAAAAGAGTTGTATTTGGCTCAAACATAAATTTATAGTAATATCACTCAAGCATAAAGAGTCAACTATAGTTTTGCCATGATTCTTCAGATTTATCTTTCAGAGATTTCTTAGCGCCTCTCAAACATGGTTTTATTAAGTTTTTGGCCGTGCTAGTGCTGGTTTGTTATAAACCAGTTTCTTATACAAAAACCTTAAACAACTATTTCCAATCAAAATTACTCAAAAGAGTGGAGTATGTTGAACTTTTACTTGAGGCATCCTCTTCCTAGCCATCTGGGGCCTATCTAAGGGCTATGCACGGGACTTCGGTTTCGTTCCGGCTGGCTAGGTTGCAGGACCGCCCCTCAAGTGTCTTATTCTTGATACCTGCTTTTTCCAATTCCTTAGCCTTGTAAACCCTTGTCATTCTATGAAGCCATCTCAAATCTCAACAAAGGAATTGGATTGAGGCAGACTGGTGATATACTAGAATTGTAATACCTAATACTGCTCAGGCTCTGAATTAGATAAATAGTATCGCAGTGACTTATATTTAAATCTATCCTTGCTTTAGGATATACAGGGTGTCTCAGAAAAAACGCAACCCAACTATAATTGAAAATTTTCACAGTATAATAAGATTTGAATAGTAACCTATTCTCACTGCCTTTGCCGCCCCGCTATTCAAATTAGGTTAAGATATGGAGAGTGCGAGGGAATCGCGGATTTGAATAGCGGTTTGGCGTTCTTCGATTACCAATCATCGCTGAGGGAGGAGGGTGGGTCGAAAAACCTGGATAAACGTCTTGTTGCTTGAAAGGGGCCTAACTAACTGGATTCAAGCTTAAATATGCCTCCTGGTCCCCCGGGACCTGTGAAGGCATGCAAAGAGCCATCCTAGGCCATGTAGGACCCCAGAGAATATCTAGATCGAGGCCGAATTTGAAAACGAGGGCTTTTCAGCCAGTGAGAATACATTCTATATTTAGGGTGTAAATAATGCACTTTCAAAATCATTGTTCGCCAATGCCGAAAGGAAATTTCTGGAAACTGTTTTCTGCAAAGGTCTTAAAGACAAATGACGGAGATATAAGGCGACTTAAATCAGGGGCCTGGGCAATCCAAATATAGCCTATTGTATTCCATTGTATTTGATGACCTCGAGAGATTATCAAATGTACTGGACAATGAAGCCACTCAGACATCTTTTGTCCTATTTTTAAACTAGGCGCTATATATCCGGCATTTGTCTTTAATGAGTGGAGTAACTTTATTGGATGTCTCAGGAATGTTCAAAAGTCTAGTTGCATCTGCCGCTAAAGTTCTTACCCTATTGGAATTGTGTATGCAGGCGAAAAGCGTGTGATTCTTTGGCTCTTTTCGAGGGCTTATCACTTCTTAAAAATCTCGTAAGCATTTGGCAAAATCTTATTCTTCTAAGAAACCAACTGCCTTTCGTTTCAAAAATGTTCGTACTAGTGATGCACCTCTCGAGTCATAACTTCACACTGAAAGCGTTTCATTGCTGCTGCTTCAAATCGCATCTGCACACACAAGGCTCATTAACACAAGGCTCATTACGCATCATAAAACTAAACCCTCACATCTGCAGCGTGAAGTAGGAAGTGTGAAATTTAACTTGATGCGTCATAGAACGCAAGCCTTACCTCTGCAGTATCAAGAAAAACGCATCAGGTGCGAAGTCAACTTGATGCGTCATAGAACGTAAGCCTGACCTCCGCAGCATCGAGAAAATGTATCACGCGTGAATTCAACTTGATGCGTCATAGAACGCAAGCCTGACCTCTGCAGGATCAAGAAAATGCATCACGCGTGAATTCAACTTGATGCGTCATAGAACGTAAGCCTGACCTCCGCAGCATCAAGAAAACGAATCACGCGTGAATTCAACTTGATGCGTCATAGAACGCAAGCCTGACCTCCGCAGCATCAAGAAAACGAATCACGCGTGAATTCAACTTGATGCGTCATAGAACGCAAGCCTGACCTCNTGGCCGTCAATTGATAAACTGATCAATCGAGAAACATGTACAATGGTATATAAATCTTTAAATGACCTTGCACCTGAAAACCTAGGTAACATTTTCTCCAGATTGTCTGATGTTCATACCAGGGTTTTACGCAATACCAAATGCAATCTTGCTGTACCAAAAATGAGAACATCTTATGGCCAAAAATCATTTGCGTTTCTTGGAGCCAATGCATGGAATAAACTCAACTCGGAAATGAAATTAGCCCCTTCGATTCAGTCATTCAAAACGAAACTCAAGGCTTTGAATTGAGAATATTCAAGGAAAGCTGATCTGTATCGAAAGTATTATCTTTATTTTCTTTTTCACATTTAGTAGCTATTTTATATGAAATTTGTGTAAATAGGTTTGTATCTTTAGGTTTATTAGCTATTTTTGTTTTGTTGCTGGGACAATTGGAAAGCAGTTGCTTAATTACTTAACTGAATTGTATCCCAGGGTAAATATGTTTAAAATAAATAAAAAAATAAAATAAATGCGTCATAGAACGTAAGCCTGACCTCCGCAGCATCGAGAAAATGCATCACGCGTGAATTCAACTTGATGCGTCATAGAACGTAAGCCTGACCTCCGCAGCATCGAGAAAATGCATCACGTGCGAATTCAACTTGATGCGTCATAGAACGCAAGCCTGACCTCCGCAGCATCAAGAAAACCAATCACGCATGAATTCAACTTGATGCGTCATAGAACGTAAGCCTGACCCCCGCAGCATCGAGAAAATGCATCACGCGTGAATTCAACTTGATGCGTCATAGAACGTAAGCCTGACCTCTGCAGCATCGAGAAAATGCATCAGGTATGATTTAAGCCAAGTGTTTCCAGCTGCCTTCGAAAGATGAATTGAAAACGGAGTTAAGAACTTTTTGTGTAATTGTACGTGACACATTTAATATTAACAGTTTGCCAGCATTATTTAAACAGACTTCTCGAGTATTTCAGTTTTGTATTGCAAGTAAGTTTCTAAGACTCTGCAGTCTAAGACAACATCTGCCTTCACGATTTGTTTAGCTGCAATGAGTGTAAATTTTGACTGCCAGACTTCTTCCTTGTGGGAACAGCCGTGTTCAGTATCAAGAGATAGGTAGTTAGTCGACTGTCCTTTGAAAATACCTTACAATTTTGACTGCCAGACTAATTCCTTGCAGGAATAATGTATGGGCGTTGCAAAACAACGGATTGGAATGAAACTACTTCATACTTATTGCACGCATTACCTGCATGTAGTATCAAGAGATAGACATATAGTCGACTGTCATTTGAAAGTACCTTCTTCCAGAAAAAAATTTAATTTGCCTTGGTTTCAAACGTGGCATCTGTGCCTTTAGCGTGGTCATTACAAGTCCATGACAGTCACTTAAGCCTGTCTCGATCACAAAAGTCTTCTGAAAACAAGCTGGGCGATTTGTTAAAATGACATCAACGGAAGACTGATGAGTACTAGTAAAACAAGTTTTGGTCTTGACCAGGTTTGTAAGTTAAAAATGTCGCAAAAATCACTTAGCCAATCAAAGTTACGGTCGAAGCCCTTGGAGTGCTCACATGACGAAGGCGAAATGAAACTCAGGTCGACCTGAAATTCGTTTCGGTCTCTCAGGTCGGTCTGAGTTTTCAGGTCGACCTGAAATTTTCATGTGAGCAGAATTTTTTTTCGTTTCGGGGCGAAATGAATTCTCAAACCAAGTGCGAATTGCATTGTGGGATGTATCTTGGGAATTTGGCGCCAATTTTCATTCGTGATTCTGAAAGCATGGCGAAGGCCAATCCTGGAGTGAAGAAGAGGTATGTAGGCTTTATATATTGAAAATATTATTGCATCTCTCACATTCAGTTATATTAGGCCATTCATTGCATCTTTCAAATTCAGTTATATTAGGCCACTCATTGCATCTCTCACATTAGGCCACTCATTGCATCTCCCACATTCAGTAATATTAGGCCATTTTCACTAACCAATGCGACCATTTGTGAACATTTTATGTTACCTCCCTGTCGTTGTGGTGGGTGCCTTGAGAAGATGTATTTCAGTACTTGGATCACCAGTAAGTTAGAATCGATTGGTGCCAAGTTTGTTTATGTTCAGGAAAGATTTTGTGAAATGCGCATGTGCAGAGTAAGTGAACTGAACTCAAACCGGTTTGAAAATTTTCATGTGAGGGGGAGGCAAATTAGCAGACACTACCCCGATCTGAAACTCAGACCGGTCTGAGTTTGCTCATGTGAGGGTAGTCTAAGACTCCTTTTCGCCTTTCTAGCAGGTGGTCACTGCATCTAAACTTTGCAAAAAATCGTCTTTTTTTCGATGTCTTTCAGAAACATATATGGTTCTACCTGGAATAGGGACTTGAACAGGTTATAAGTACGCAGTATATTACCACCTTTACGACTTCTACCAACAATTAGAGAGATTTTCTCTCCCCAATGCTGTCTGAATTTGCTCTTGATACGTGCAAAGGCTGCAGAATTTGCTCCAGAAATTTGAACCCTATTAAAAAATCATCACAGTTAGAGAGTTATGAAAGCGTGAGTCTTACTTGACTCTTTCAAGGCTTGGTCAGCTAAGTCAATGGGTGGTTCGAGATTTGATAATCATCTTATGCGATAAGCTCCCAAGTTACATAGCCCTTATTCACACAAGTTTTAAAGCCATGTTTACAGCAGGATTTATTTGGTCATGGACAACTGTAATTTTTCAAAAAGTTGTACATTTTTAAGGTTGCTATATATCCAAGGTTTCCCAGATGTAACAACCTCTGATCACATATATTTAAATTTTTTTTTTTAAAATTAAGAAATCCAGTAATGACAGTTTCTTAAAATTCCTCAAATTTGAGTACGCAAATGTCACAAGGGTTTCTTAGGAGTTTCTTCGAATTATGTTTACATCTTGTGCCCTCGTAAATGCTGTGTGTGCCACTGTCTAGATAGTACTGAAGTACCTTCCGAGAAATGAGATACATGAAACAAGTGAAAATAAAGTGAAAACATGCTTCAGATTTTGTTGATTAAGCGAAAGTAAACGAACGGAGATATAGCGATCTAATCTTACATAGCACAAAAGAATGATACGCGCCACTTATATTCCTATTGTTTTCATCGATCGAGAACATCAAATACAATAGGTTACATTTAGATTGACCCAGTCCCCTTAGCTAAGCTACTTTTAATTCCGTTGATTTACTTTAAATACTTTTATCCAAGTATTGAAGTTTCTTGATTATTAGTGATCGAGAGTTGAGTTTCTTATAAATTGTTTCTAAAATAAAAATACGCGTGCAGCTTTCTTGTGCCATAAGATAGAAGTTACGCCTGATTTTTTCATACAAGGTCTCAAACGCTAAGTCGAACACTTTCCTATATAATATTATCAAAACTAGAAAACGCGCGTCATAGATCCTACATAGCAGCCAAAAAACAGGGAAAAAATTCTTGGGGAGACCCTCAGAAAAATGCTCAACCTTCCTCCAGACGAAAAAATAAATTTTTTGAACCTTCCTGATTTTGTATAGAACATGGATATGTTTAGGTCGTGGCATAAGATCCTCCTCTTTTTTTAAACATTCCTCACAGTCAGTGACCAGTTTTGGTCATTGAAACTGTCTGTAACAGATATACTCTAAAAACTTATGTACCATTGTAAATTCTTTCACTATTTAGCAAATCATGTACTTGGGGAACAAACGAATTAGGACGATCGTTTCAAAATAGCGTCGAAAATCACCCATTGGCCTCGTAACAAAACAAAGAGGTTTTTGCCCAACTCAGACCTCAACTCAAACAGTTTTGGCGGGAAAATATTCACCATTTCTTTCTCTGTTTACAAGAATTAAAAAGTAAAATTGATATCAATATTTTGGTGAATCACGAGAAGAAAACTTTGAAGATGTGCTGTTATCTTGAACGGAACAAAGCTGACGACATGTCTGGTCGAAGTGCGTCATTTTATGCAGTCTGTGGTGGACATTTGAAAGACCATTCGAGGGACAATGTAGCATTTTGGAGAAATTAAGAAGAAACAAAGTCAAAGTTGCTTCGAGCAGGTGTACATTGGATACAAGTGTACATTGGATAAATAAGGATAAATAGTTGTTTATCAATCAAAAATTTTGAAAACTTTCAAGCAAGTCCAAAAGTTGCAATGGTTTTTAAAAGTTTCAATAAATCTCACAGAATCAAAGATTTTGAAAATGTTGCCAAGAAACACATGCTCCATAAATTTCATCCCCTCAATTCTGTGGTGGCAAATTTGTAAGAAGATCAGAATTGATATTAATTTCTTATTAATTATGTGGTGGCGGATGAGCTTGAAAGGTTTAGGAACAGATTGAAGCAACAAGGGAGACAAGCTTATAACTCAATCCTCAGGCCTGTGTATCAGACCCCGGCAAACCTTAAAAGATAGAAATAGCATCATATTAGTACCGCACTTTTAATTATAGATATAGCTAAGTCATAGCTATGGAACAAAAGTAAGACGTTGTCATTCATTAAAGTTTTAAATCTCATACGTCAAATAGCGTCGCGATAAATATAACGAGCAAGCCAAGCTTACAACTCATCCTCAGGCCTGTGTATCAGACCCCGGCAAACCTTAAAAGATAAAAATAGCATCATATTAGTACCGCAATTTTAATTATAGATATAGCTTAATATGTGGGAGTAAGAAGTCATAGGGATGAAACAAAAGTAAGACGTTGTCAGTCATTAAAGTTTTAAATCTCATACGTCAAATAGCGTCGCGATAAATATAACGAGCAAGCGAAGAGATCAATACCTAGACGAGTTTTGTTGACACAGTAAGTACTCGCAAATAAGACGATTGTTTCGAATCAATTTCAAACCATAGCTTCGAGCCGGCTCCATAATTTTATACTTTTACTGCTCTTTCAGTCATTTCTCACCTAGTTCTTCATATCGGAAGTCTGAAAGATTGGTAACTTTGTCGAAGGATTTTAGGCCTATTTTGAAGGATTCTGAGATGAAAAATTTTCACAAGATCGCTTGAAACTTGAGAATGATACGACTGATTTTGATGAACCAAATTTGAATACCTAGGCTTGTATTTTGATATTTTGACTAAACAAGGAAATCGGTCACAAAGAAATTTGATGCATAGGTACCAAGCTACATGCTTTGAAACGTCCACATCTTTTTCTGACTCTCCTCCAAGGAAGATGCGAAAAATAACAAACACTAAATGAAAGGGTCCTTTTCATCCAGGGTGCTTTGCACGCGAGTTCTATTATCATTCGATGTTTTGTTTACAATTATATATTTCATAATGGCGGATGATAAGAAGAAACAAGGCAGCAGAATGAGTAGACCAACGAAGTGGAAATTAGTATTTTTGACAACAGCATAAATTCATCCTGAATGCAAAGACCCGTGAAGAGAACAACCTAAATTGCAGCCTCAGTGAGAAAAAGGATTTTGAATTTCAAAGCTGGTTGATATATGCCTACAGTGTTATATTCCAAACCATTAAAACAATTTTTTATTTATCCGCTAAACCTGAGATAACAAAGTCACAACAAAGACAGACAATGATGAATATAAAATTGAACTAATATTTCTGACAAGGCAAGGTAAGTGTATAGAGAGGGTTATTTCCAGCTTTATGTTAAATCCGCGAAATTTTCAAATGTTAACGAAAATGTTATGATAGCAACAACTGTACGAACACCTGGTTAATTTGTTTTCCACCAGCAAAGTGTCCATCTCTAGTCAAAACAGATGAATTAAGATCAAGGATATTGAACAAATTTAACAAGCCTTAAATTTCTTAAATCTTGCAGTCCCCTCCTTTTTTAAAAATACTAAAGTCAATATGATCATACAAGCTTTAGGAACGGTTTTATTGTTCCAAGTTTGATCAGTGAAGGGATTACCTCCTTATAGGAAATAAAAGTTGCTAGGATATAATTTCTATTAAATTTATGTGACTTGAATTCACATAATTAAGGATGATTGGGTAAAAACTTAAAATGAAAGGAAATTAACGCGAAAAGGCAAGAAAGATGCTATGTGAAAGGAAATTAACGCAAAGGACAGTACAATGTTGTCAGTCGATAAACGATTTTACGATGTTTGCAAGGCTCCCATGAACTGAAGGCCATTTAGGTCCCGAACTGTGTTGAAAACATCAAGAAACAAATGACGGTTACATTGGAATCTGTAGATACACAATTCGGTACTTGATCAAGATGAAGGAAATGATAAATCTACACTGAACAAAATATGCACGGTTGACGGTTGACGTAAATTAACACGAATTTTTACAACACGTTTTTGCATGTGTGACCTCAAACGAGAAATAGACACGATATCAAGTCTACAGTAAATGGTATCTTTCTCCACAGCCGCAGCAATTAATCATTGTTTTTCTCCTCACAACAACAACAACAACTACAACAGCAAAAGTAGCAACAGCAACAAACATGGCAACGTCAGGGATGACATCAACTCCAAGCATTGTGAATTCACCTCAAGCATTATCTTAACCCTTGTTTACAAACGACAGAAGCTTTTCCAGCTAGAAACCAGTTTAAAGATATGATCAAATCTGTTTACACCTGTTTGGTCGAGGCTTGATATTCTCTATTGATAACCGACAAAGTAAATTTTTTCTTGACGCACCCGGTATTCTAGGACACCGTTGCTGCTGATACTACAGCGCGACTTGGAAAAAATGAAACTTCTTAAAAATCCAAGGGTGGGTATGTTGCGGTGAGGACAGTGGTTCCATGCAGTGGCGGACTGGCCCTCCTCAAAATCTGGCAAAAGGGCCCTCTTTTCGCAGAAAAAGGGCCCTTTGCACAAAGAGAAATTTTTCTCTTTCATGCCCCCTTTCGAATAACGGACATCTCACTATACATTATGATCGCTCCTTGTTAGTAAACTAGGTAAATGAAACGTGTGCTTTGAGGCTTCTGTCAAAATATCGACGCCACGAGAGGACCTATGACATTCAATACTTGGCGTACAAAATCTTATGACATTGCCGGTCACCAGCGGCGTGGCCAGGGCAAATTAACTGGGGGGGGTATTAAAATGAAGGGGTCTGGGGGCTAAGTTCCCAGGAAAATTTTTTGAGGACACGCCCTCTACTTTGGCTTAGAACGCTTCTCTCGATCCCATGTTTGCCAGTACTAACATAGAATTTTTGACAATTTTGTGAAATTTGCTTTAAAAGTTATCATCCCCATGAAAATTTTTGATTAAACATAATTTTCTTTGGCTTAGAATCCATATCTCCATCCCATCTTTACGAATTGGAAACTTTGACAATTTTGTAACAGTTTTCTATGAATCACCATCTTTGGAAAAATTTTGCGCAAAAACCTTATACTTTGTGTTAGAACGCTTCTCATAATCCAATGTTTGCTTGACCATGNTTGAGGACACGCCCTCTACTTTGGCTTAGAACGCTTCTCTCGATCCCATGTTTGCCAGTACTAACATAGAATTTTTGACAATTTTGTGAAATTTGCTTTAAAAGTTATCATCCCCATGAAAATTTTTGATTAAACATAATTTTCTTTGGCTTAGAATCCATATCTCCATCCCATCTTTACGAATTGGAAACTTTGACAATTTTGTAACAGTTTTCTATGAATCACCATCTTTGGAAAAATTTTGCGCAAAAACCTTATACTTTGTGTTAGAACGCTTCTCATAATCCAATGTTTGCTTGACCATGAAATGGAAGCCTTTAAAATTCTGCGATAGTACGTCTGGGAAATTTTTTAAAATGCAAACCTTTACTTTGGCTTAGAATGACTCTGCTAGTCACTTTCCAGCATTTCTTGGTAAATTCTTACCCTACCCTACCCTACCTATACCCAGCTACTTTCTCCTCGTTTTTTAACGAATCTCGAGGACCATCTTTTGACAGAAGTGGGGGGGGGGGCAAATGCCCCCCCCATCCCTCCCCATGGCCACGCCACTGCCGGTCACTCAAGTGAGTCAATAGCGAAAGATCCTTCTGAAAGTTACAGGTTTTAAAAACTCGCTTACGAAATACTACCGGGTGTCCCAAATAAAAGGTAACAGATTTGATCAGGGTAACTTAGCAATGCGAATTTAGCTCCAATCAATTCGCAATGAGTTTTAAACAAATCCCGAAGAGTTAACTTGAACATTGATACCTTGCTGGTTGATTTTTGTGCTTCCAAAATTGAAGTATTAATCTTCAAAGTTCAAGTTTGCGTTCACCTCCAAAGCGGCCTTAAGTTAAGCAAATTCTCGAAGAACAGTGAATAAATCGATAATAGCCTTGATAAAATGTGAACAATAATAAGATCATATTATATGGTATTTTCTAGAGTTCACCTATAATGCATTTCTTAATTTCTTAATTCTTAATTTCAATGTGCTTCAGGAATTTGCTTAGGCCAAAACGCCAAAGCTGTGGTTTGGAGGTGAAGTCAAATTTGAACTTTAAAGAATAATATCTCAATTTTGGAATCGCCAATATCAATAAACGTGGTACCTATATTCAAGTTAACTTTTCAGGATTAACTCAAAAGTTATTGCGAATTGATTGGAGCTAAATTGGCATCGCTAGCCCTAATGAAATATATTACCTTTTATTTGGGACACCCAGTATACCGCATGCGCCAAAAAAACTATTTACTTTTGACAGACCACGATAAATCCTTCATTGGACTGATTTTGAAGATTTATGACTTAATTTTAGCTAAAATTCATAATTAGATTCAAGGATTTTTGTAAAATTTTTAATCTTCTTTTTCTTGAGCTCTAATCAAGTTTCCTAAAACTTTCAGTCTCGGAAACACTGAAAACGATAACAAAACATCGATCAATTTTTCAAAAGACTCGACATGAATGGACACAGAGAACTATTTTAGTTGTGATTTGGGGATTTCATCAAAGGACCCTTGGGGTGACTCACGAGAATTTTATATCGAGGGATCGAGCAGATTTAGGGGCCGATTACATGGAGCGGGCTAGCCCGGTTAACCGAGGTGAAGGTTTTCAACCGGGATCCCGGGGTCAATAGCAGTTACAGTGTTTGAGAGACTTTCGATTACATGGCAAGCGGGCTAGCCCAGTAAGCCGAGATCTCGCCTGCTGCCTACCGGGCTAGCCCGGCAAAACGGGCTGGAAGTTACACATTCTTCTCATGAAATCGATTCAAGGCCGGGCTAGCCCGGCAAAGCGGGCTGAGAAATCTGCAACGCATGTGCTTTATGAACAGATTATAGGATTATGGCGCCAAGTATTTCACAGCCCGGGCTGGAATTCTCCATGTAATTCTCCATGTAATCGTTCAGATCATTTCAGCCCTGTTAGGCGAGCCAGCCCGTTGAACCGGGCCAGCCAGCCCCATGTAATCAGGCCCTTATTCCCCGAAGACGCCATATGTCCTCCTGCGTCCTCCGCAGTTCAGCTTCTCTTCCCCGAAGACGCCATGTGGCGTTTCAAAAACATGGCTTAGAAATTGCACAACAGTGCCTAAACAAAAGGAGCTTTGTCAACGGGATTAGTACCATTGGATACAGGAAAGGCTGAGCATTCTTTTGGTTACAAAAGGTCAACAGGGGTCAGGTCAAAGTTTTTAGAGAAAGTGCGTGTCGAATATCTGTGTTTACATTTTTACGATCGCGGTAAATTTTGTCCCCTTTAACATGGAGGCAAACTTACAGTATTAGAAGCAGTTACATGGCATTTTCAGAGAAACTTCAGAGGATGAAGGAGAGTTTTCGGGGTCTTGAGAGCTAATGGAGAAGTTAATTCGGACATTGAGGCTGACAAATAATTGTCAGGGGATGACAGTGGAGGAGAAGAGAAGCGCTTTAGGCCGAAGGGCGAAGGGAAGTTAGGCCGGAGGACTACGGAGCTCTCAAAAGTTCTTGATATTCCAGAAGAATACTTTATCTGGTCCTGTTCATAATCTGGATGCTAAAATCTTGATATTCTGAAAATTCAATCATTTCTTTACCTTTTATTTCTTGAAAGTTTTCTTCTAGCACCATTTGGTTTTGAGATATAAGAGATTCTAAAATAGTTCTCAAATTTAAGTGATAAAAGTGGAATCACTGCGGGGACAAGGGCTGTCTGGAGAGCTTTGTTTATGGGGATTGAAACATCACACATAACACTTTTGTTTGGGGATCAATGAGTTAATGAACTAATAATCAAAACTTTTTGATGTCCTCGACAAGAAACTCACCTTCTGCTTCTGCTTCGATCCCACACTTTCGCAACTCCTGAATTCCTCCTGCGTCTAAGGAAGGCACGAAGTAGCTACTACCAGTGATCTGATTGGCTGTTATTCCCAGCGATCGCACCACGCAGCAACCACGCAGCAAAACAAGCCAGCATGGCCTTTAGTGGACTTGCCCCGACTTGGGCAAGTCCAGGCCTTTAGCCGCTAGATGTCATACGCTCTCTAGGCTTGATATTGATGCTATCACTTCCCAATGCAACCCTAGCGCAATGGCGAATAAGACTAAATGCCATGCTAGGTAAGGCCCTCTTCTGATGTATGACATTGCGAAGAGCATTGTAGCCTTGCATTGTCCAAAGGCTTCATATCGACTCGAGCCGATTCTAGCACTTTTCATCACACAACCCTAGTGCCATGACAATAATGACAACGGTGAACACGAATTTCACCCCAACCCGATAGACTCTACTTGTACTTTGTACTCGTGAGTCAAAAATGGATTAGTTATAATCTGCAGCACGAGCCTTCGTTCAACGTTGGGAAAATGTAGCAGTTTATTCTTTTAATGAAGAAAGTGATGTGGGATGCTAATTTATAAACAAATGTTACAAAATGGTCAAAATTCTATTTTAGCACTGGCAAACAAGGGATTTTTAGAAGTGTTCTAAGCTAAAGTAGAATGCGTCCCTCAAACATTTTCCTAGGGGCTTCGCTCCCAGACCCCCTCATTTAAATATCCCCACTTCATTTCTACTAGCCAAGCTGCTGATTGCAACGAAATTTTCTCTTTTTACCACACCTTCATTTTTCAGGCAACGCCCACTAGGGCCCCCTTAAGTCCTCCATGGCCGGTGAAAAAATCTGAGCCAGTCCGCCACTTGTTCCATGTATGTACACATAACCGGTTTATTTCTCCCATACTACGTTAATGTCTGTCCCTAAAATCAGGTTTATTTTGAATACTTTCCAACAATATCATGCTGCAAATAACTTGGACTGTTCATGTTCTTGGATGTTGGTCAATATTTGTTCTCGAAATTGGGTTCTATCGGAGTATTATCAAAATGCATGTCCCCAAAACCAGTCCTTTAACGAGCGCAGTTTTTACTGGTACGCTGAAAAATGGGTTGGTGAAATTATTTTTCCAAGACAAACATAGGACCACCAAAAACACAGCACATGCCTACCCTTGAAAATCATCACAAATATTAACATGTTGTTGATCTTGAAAATGTGTTTGGGTGGATTTGTATGCATAGGACTAAATTAATTCAAGAAAGAAACCTTGTTTTGATCATACTCTGGACTCGTAGGGGTTGATTACACAATATAATTTTTATCCCGCACCAGGGCATGAAAACTCACCCGACCATGCCGACCATGCGACCGGCCGGTCGCAGGAAATTCTCCATTCATAATATCCTGCAGGAACTTCTTCAAAATATATCAAGGTCAAACAAAAGTAACCTACTGTATCTAATTGTACGTCATGTTTAAAATAATTAATTGGGCGGCCGTAGCAAGCTGTTGCTCTTTGTTTCGTAGACCCTTTCTTTTTTTAAATAATGGGTCTACTCGTAGGCTAGGAACTGGAACCTCCCTCGTGCCTTTTAGAGAGCCTATTAGTTTATTTTATTGGTCCCGACTTCATCCACATCCAACATTTGACAGTTTAAAAGTAATTCAAAATAAGGGGAAATTAAAAGCTATCGTTGGAAAACACTAATTACTGTAGCTACCCAAATTTTGAGTAGCTCCTTATCGAAGAGTATTCAGGTTGATGTTTTGGAAGGTGATGAGTGTGGCACGGACCAAGTTTTTCCATGGTAGGGTATATTTTCATTTCTTCTTGCAGTAAGTTTCAGGATGATTTTTGTCCAGTCGCAGGAAGGAAAATCTTTTTCATGCCCTGTCCCGCACCACCACTCGAATGATCTGCTAACGTCCATGATAAAGCACTGAGAATGCGAAAATTCTTACAGCAACGATAGAATATACCCAGGCCTTCAAATGTTTTGATAAAATTGGTAATGAGAATTTCCGCGATCTTGCAATGTTTCCTTTCTCGTCTATTCGTAAAATCTTTTATATTCAATATAAACATTTTACAAAAACCAATTACTTAACTCTATTTCACATTGGGTATTTTTTTGACATTTTGGCATGGGCAGGGGCGTTTTTGACCCCCCTTTTTTCTCCGAAACTACAAAGGATATAACAATGAGACTTACCCCAATTGTTATTTGGACAATAAGTTTTACAAATATAACAATGGAAATCAATTAGTCACGTGATTCGTTGCTAGGCGACCAAAAAACAAAGGAAAATCGGCAAATTTATGGCTTCTTCACAAGAAAATTGTATTTAATTAATTACGAGATCGATTTTAATTCAAACGGTCTTAAGTAATGGAAAACACCCTGTAGATTCAAAATATATAATTTCAAGCAATTTTAAGCATTTATTTTTAGAACAATTAGCATTTAATTAACTCTTTGTTCTCCGGACAGAATCTTACTTCCGTTTTTTCATAGTATTCTTCCTATTTCCAATCCATATTGACTCAAAATGCATTAAACAAGCAAGATAAAGCTAATTTGCTGCAAAATTTCAATTCATACACTTATTCATCCTAAAAATGACGTCATAAATGTAAATGACGTCATAGATATTAAATTTTGCTGATGTCAGCAAATATGGAAATATTATATATCAAATGAAAGCTCTCATTATGGTCGATCGAATGATACATGTTTCAAGTCAATCAGACAAGAAACAAAAAAGTTATCGGCGTGTTAAGCTTTTTTTGTCGACCACTCTCCAAATATGGTGCTATTGTGGTCACATGATCAAATCTAGAACAATGAAGTATTGAAATTATAATTGGCAACTAAATTTCATTAAAAGTCATTAAGGTTTGGTTGTCATACCTTGTATAGTTTAGGCGCAATGTAACAAAGTTTGGTTGGGGGGAGGGCGAAAAACGCCCCCCATGTGAAATAGGGTTAAGACACTACTTACGAACTACTTTACTACATTACAAGGACGACGATACCACGAGAAGCAGAAGACCATGAATACCCCGTGGAAATTACATAAAGAACACGCAACTAAATTACAACTAAACATACAACAACAAACACCAGCTACACATAAACGACTTCTACTGATAAATACTGGAACTGGTTTCACATTGGATGTCGGGCTAACATCGGCGATAATGCTGAACAACAGTTGGCTTGGATTAGCTAGTGTAATACTATTTTTAATTTTTACTGTACATAGCTATGTAACGCCAACGTTAAATAAATTTATGATTATGATTATGATTATTATAACAGGAACCCAACCGAGAGAACAACAACGACAACAACTGCCGCCGTCACTGCTCCCCGTCCAGAGTCCCCGTCGCTCAAGACATCGCGCCCAACAATTCGTGACATTGTTTGCAGTTATTAAAGTTTCCATGTTCATTGTAATGGCCACAGCGTTGCTATGTATTTCCATGCTCCCTGTGGTATCGTCTTGTAATTTAATGTCTGTTTCTGTAAATTTTTTATGAGATTATAAAAAATACACGGTTATATGCAATATTATTGCCCAAAATATGGTCTTTCAATGATTTTATCTTCTCTTTGCCTTATGAATAAAATAAAAATCATCTTTGAACATATTTGATCCTTGACACAAAGGTACAACAAATGTTTATGATCTGTAACATAATCAATTGTTGGTGAGTTTTGAAACAGAGTTTTGATCTTACGAATGTGCATGCATTTTGGAAGAAAAATGACATAAGCAATTGTTTCACTACAACAGTTTCCTTCTCAAATACACGCGCATTAGCTAAAAGTTGCGCGCGCAGACAATTTTGGAAATTGTGCAATGGTGTATCTGTATAGGGTCATCCAGTATCTCCTCAGCGGTATTTTTTCAGGGATTTTAAGACAAAAACGAGAGACAATCTAAACTAAACAAATCCATTTAAAACTTTGTATAAACTTTGTAAATCTCTATATAATCAATTAATTCAACTTGGTAGTCACATTCATATTCCTACCAATCATAAACGTTTTAGTTCTTGGCCACGAGGTCCAACACTCCTTTCACCATCTTGGCAACACCATCATGAATTTCATGAAATTTCGTTTCACACATGAAAGCTGGGGTTGTAACGATTTTGTTCTTCTGGTCCACATGTATTTCCTATTTGGTCTGTTAAAGAAACGTCTCATAAAAAGGGAAAATAAATTTACAATAGTAGTACAGGGTGTCCCAAAAAAATTGTGCCCCGTTTCCCTGAAGATTGTGACGAAACGGAAAAAGATTCTCGCCAAACGTTTGGATAATGTTGCTCTTCAGATGTTCAGTTAAAATTTGCTACCATTCCCGTAAAAATCCATTGAAAAATGATGGAGTTATGATCTTCAGAAGACCAAATTTGTCTGATGACTGAAACCAGCGGTCGGCCATTTTGTCTTACTATTTTGCAGAGATAAACAGCTTCATTGATGAACCGAAACAGCACTTTCCAATGTTATAGCACTTGCAAAAATTCCAATAAGCATCCGGGAGTTCTTTGAATTTTTTGCGAGAGCTATGACAATAGGGGCTGTTGGGGGGCTGTTTCAGTTCATCCATGAAGCTGTTTATTGCTGCAAAATAGTAAGACAAAATGGCCGACCGCTGGTTTCAGTCATCAAGCAAATTTGGTATTCTGAAGGGCATAGCTCCATCATTTTTCAACGGATTTTTACGGGGATGGTAGCAAACTTTAATTGGACATCTGAAGAGCAACATCATCCAAAATTTTGGCGCGAATCTTTTTCCGCTTCGTCACAATCTTCAGGCAAACCAAACGGGGCACAATTTTTTTGGGACACCCTGTATAAAATCGTCTACATAATAAAAGTACAGGCTGTTTGACTCAACTGGTCGACCATTCTGACACCAGATCTGGTAAACCATCATATAGCATACAAAAGGGCGCTACAGTGTGCCTTACAACAAGTTATCACACCTAAAATCCTACATCACCTAGTTGCTTTCATGACTTTTTCCTATTTAATTCATCTGTTCATCAGTATTCCACAAGACAGGCCAGTCAAGGTGATCTATATATGTCTCGAAAAACAGTCTTCAATATGGTCTAAAGTCTATTCGATATCTTGGTGCTAAACTGTGGAATGCATTACCTGTGGAACTCCGAAATGCCCCATCAAAAATATCTTTCAAAACAAAATTGAAAAGTTATTTATTGAACAAAATCGACCGATGAATGTAAGCTATTTTGGTACTAAAGATGCACAATTAATTAAACTCAAATAAATTTACCTGATTATAT